>JABCPU010000007.1:0-507442 GCA_016800925.1 Suillus spraguei | reverse complement strand
AACATGTCGGTCAGTGCATGAGCAGGAGCAACAACATGAAGATCGTCAACATTGCCGACCGACGACTGAGAAAAGTTGAAGAACTCGACGTAGATAAAAGGCTGGTTCAGGGCGGTGACTTCAGAAATGGGTTGGAGGATGGCTTTGACCTGTACAACCAGATAACCTATAGTGCATGACTGAGGAGGCACAGCACATGGCAAAGAGTCCACATACGTTCAGAAAATCCAGGGGAAAATAATTCACCACTTTCATGAGCAAGTAAGACGGTGTTTCCCCTTCCGAACATCATCAAAGGGTTTGGTGGTAGTGCTTGAATTGTTTGAGGAGGGCTGACAATGCGCGAATTTGAATAGAACATTGCTGCATGCGGAAGTTTTGCCAAAGGTGAACACGATGAAAGGAGAGGAGTGAACAGTTGGAGGACGACATCTGTCGACCTTGACACTGAAGGTAGGATCTACCAGAAATTAGATCACCAAGCACTGGACAGAGATCAGGGATGTGAAAGAGTTGAGAAGCCTCCTCGACAGATAGGTTGGGATAATGAGCGTGACAAGTAAGTAAGATGGTGATAGAATCATCCAAAGAAACACGGGAGTGATCTTTATTAAAAAGTGAAGTGATGGGTTTGCCTCCGCCAACATACTGCTTGTCAGGAAGTATTGTAGAAATCCATGTCGCTTCGGGATAGTGAAGCATCATCATATTTGCCTCCCTCGACATCTCATATATTAAACTCGTCCGTATTAAACTTGTCCGCTGTGACTTGAGAACTGTGTAAAGCTGAAAAAATTGGAGTTTTTCTTGCTGATCGAGGAAGCGGCAGCACTGACCATGGAAGTCCTTGTGGTTTGACATCCGGTAAGGCCGTTTGACATGAATGATATGACAACGTTTGGTGATGTCACTGCTCCATTGATATGGAGCACCCATAGCACACGTGCTTCGAACAACATGCTGTGCTAACTCTAGCTTTGGAATTTGAAGATGGTTGAGGGGACTGTTCTTGCCACGGCAACCACCTGCTAATATGATACTATTCTTGTAATGATGGAACTCTTGAAGTGCTTCAGATAGAGAGTGTAAGGTCTTGTCATAATGGAAGAGGTTTTGGGCCTGAAATATAAACTCTGTGATAGCGCGTATTGCACATGCAACATGATCTGGGACAGCACTGACAATCATGGCTGGTAGGAGTTTCTCGAGATCTTGATGTTCTCAACCAGTGCATTGCTTCTCCTTCCATAATGTTTATCACCCAATTTAATGGGTGATCGAAGTAAAACTTGTGCCATTGGTGGAGAGCATCTGGGGTCAAAAAGTAGGATGGGCATGCGACCCCCCAATCCCCCCAGTATGGCTCAATTACACTGTTGAGATGCAGGGTCTGACATGCCTTGGAAAAGGCTACAACATTGCAGGGATCAGAAATAGTACATGCCTTTGTGATAGCGTTGAGAGTATGAGTACAAGTTCAAGGGGGGGATGGTGAAGGGTTTCCAAATTTGGCGGACGTAGCGAGAGAGATTGGTGAGTGTTTTGATGTGATGCACCTGATGAGCAGTTGCTCAGGGTAGTCGGCAATCCATGCAACTAAAGGGGTGTGAATCATGCGTATATCTCCCTGTGGGTCTGGCATAAGGCAGCCATCATGGGTGGCTATCTTCAGATTTTTCATAACAATTGATATAGCGAAGTGGGTTATTCATGCAGACAATATTGCTTGTACGGGCTTTGAGACATGGAGAAACTTTGGGATAGGGAGGTAAGCGACCAAAGTGAATGTGTGCGATGTTGCCTTCATACGGACGCCTGCATGTATATTAGCGAGTGAGATCAATACAGGATGCATCTCCTTGTTCCCAGTCCCGATTGTGAGAGGTGTATCACTGACCTGTAGCCCCCATGTGACATCTGCACTCATAAACTCTCCATACACTCATTTGCTACGCCCATTGATTACTTCATATTCCCTATATGGCAGGAAGTCCATACAGGGCCTGAAGGCTGGGTTACTGAAAAGATACTTGACAACCTCGAGGCCGTCCCTCCAGTAAAGCATGAGTGGCGATTTTGTCTTGTAGGATCCAACATTAATCTGTTGGTGATACCACCGAGGAACCTCAGGTAGTGCCTCAATTCAAGTTCTCAGATCCTTGGATGTGTTGAAAGAGGGCCTGTTAACCTCAGTCTACATTGTTATTAAAGTACCAGTACATAGTAAGGTGTGAATATGACACTTATGTGCTCGAGACAAAGGAAAGAGTCGACTTCTTTTTGTGATAATGCTCTGCTAGAAAGCCAACTTGCAAGGTCAAACTCAGATTTAGATGTGAAGGGATAGTAGATATTCTTGGTGTTACGAATGTTAGCATGTATGTCATTGTCCATTTTTTGGAGGTGATTTTTCCCTCCAGGGAGGGTGACAGGCATATTAGGGTGATACTGTTGTACTGTGCCAGGACGTGGGCCAGCAGAAGGGTCAACAGAAGCGAGAGCAGAATCGTCTACTGGCAGACATGGGCCCTCAGGCTGTAAGGGGAGATCACTGATGACTTCTGTGTCATCTAGAGGATCAAAGTCCTCATATCTGAGGTAAACTGTGTGCATGGTGAGATAAAATCACCTAGTCTAGTAATAAACATATATCACATACTGTTTTGGGCAGCTTCAGTATCATCTCCATAGTCAGCTCGGTAGTTATCATTTTTGTCGACATTGGTAGCACCTTGAACGACCCACTGGCTGCAATTAACAGCTGTTGACAGATGCCATATAACATTGTCACTGCTTTGAAATGCCTCTGCACAGTTGGGGCAAGTGAAGGTATTCCCATTGTAAGTTGAATGTGGCAAGTGAAAAGGAGTTACATATGCATATGACATGCTGGACTTTTTCCATTGAGAAGGGCCATTATATATTGTACAGCAACAGAGACAACTATGCTCCATTCTGATGCTGCAATGTAGCATCACCAGCAATGCACAATTAAGATTACTGGTATCAACTTAAAAAGGTAAGAATACTCACTAAACACTGGCAGTGACTGCCACATCATGATAGCATCCCATTGCGAGGCCCTGTGGACTCTTAGCAGCATGACTTGAAGACTGGCAAGATTGGATCAAATATTATGCACTAGGGATGAACTTAGCAATTTCATCCATGAGATCGTGCATGAGAACTTTGTTTGTTTACTGGCTCACATGCAAGCCTGACACTCTACTGATAAGACTTCACCAGCTTCAGACATTGAATAAACAACATCATCATGTCTGCACTGAGGGGCAAGTCACCAGCATCAAGCAGCACTAACTGCCCCGAGAGCAGTCTGCCTAGGTCTGTTAATTTTTCATAACCTTCAACTTAGTACTCACCTTAGCGCTCCAGACTTAGATCATCCACACCTCCCACCGAGGTTTTGACCAGTTCTCCTGTACTAACAAGTTGTTCCCCTCCTTTGAACCCCATCAGTCCTGTTTACAAACATATCCTTGGCGCCAAGGGTACTATTAAGTCACCCTTGGATGGTAGTCATAAGTGCGACTACATTGGTTATGACTTATTTCCAGGTGACCATGACCATGAAGTCCAAGCGGTCCCTTCTTCTCCCACAAAGAAAAGAAAGACCCTCAAAACATCAGTAAGTGACAATATTGTATGAATAATATCTTTATTAATTTTCATATCTTCTCAGCTGCATTGCGCTCGCTCTTCTGAAGTTTCAAACTCTACTTTACTGAATGTATGCTTGAGCTCTTGTGGGTCACCTGTCGGGTCATCGCTGTGAAAGCCCAATACCAATGCCTCCGCTCCCTGGAGCTTGAATTGATCAAGTCCATCAATGATGATGAACTTGAAATAATGAGACAAGACTTGACAATGACCAATTTACAAATTGGCTTCCTCCAGAATGAGCTGGATGATGCAGGGGTGGTGATAGGGGATAGAGGGAATAAGTGTTCCCAAAGCAACCTGTTGTTCCTTGGTGGTGGCGACATTGAGGCTCTTGGCAATGATTCTGGAAATTCTTTGCCAACAGAATCAGTATTTGTATCTGGAAGTGAAGGCTCGAGTTCTGACTAGTTAAGCCGCATTTACTCATCATTTTATATATTCCATACCCGCCCATTTGTTTTTTTATCGCACATTTTTTATGTTGTTCTCTTACTAGAATTGTGATACTACTACAATCATCACCCTTGTGCTCTTAAGTTGTTGACATTTGTTGTTTTATGTATCAGTGACATGCCAGTGAATTGGATAGTATTGAGTCAGTCACCACACAGCTTTTGTACAACCCATCACACAATACAATGCCAGCATTACGTCAACTTGGACCCTCAATAAGAGACTACTGGCAACCAGAAATCATTGAAGTAACAGATTTAGATGAGGAGTCGGGTGAGTACTACATTAAAACTTCGTTTCAGATCGATAAGCGACTCAGATTCAATTATCGTGTAGCTCAAGTCAGACTCGCGATGGGCCATTTGAACCAGCTCGAACCCTTGAACACACTGTACCAGCTCTACTATTACATCAAGATAACACATCCATCGTGCCTATTAATTAAGTGCAATACCGCAATTGGGTGAGCAAACAGATCAATTTGTCAAATCACTAACTATTCAGTCTCTTCAAGTCATAGGTTCCCACCATAACTGAGGCCAAGTGCCCATCGATCATCAAATTTATCGATGGCTGTTCAAGTTCGACACCCAGGCCATTGGATTAACTCAAATGCACTGTGGCCACAGTGATCGCCATCACGAGAATGGTCAGCAGACATCATTGCTGGCAGTTACAGGGTGCGAGAAATGTTATTCTACTGAGTATTCACGTATCTTTTGAAATATATATCATGTTGACAACTAATTGGTCTCCATCTCCCCCATCAATCTAAATCCCCCACTTGTCCATAACATCATGCCACCATGTCAGGCTCAAAGCATTGGGTGTGGGCGCGGTTGTGGGACATACCCAGAGCCTTCAACCTCAACTTTTGAGAACATACCGCCATTCCAGGCCAATCCGATTTTACCTAGTGTCACTCAGAGTGGTACATTGAACGAACATTTTGTTGCTGCTGCGACCATGATACAGGTAAGTACAGGTCTTTCACACAACCTACCCACCTCACTGCGATCAGATGGGACCACCAGTCGACACACTCCAAGACCATCAATCAAGACGGTGTAGTACTCTGCTGTCTCAAAACAGGCTTCGGCCATACTCAAACCCTCCCCTTTCCCGAGCTGCCAGTGTCATTTCTGGCTCACAACCTGTAATGTCCAACAATGATGAAGATGCCGAAACAAGTTACTCCCACCGCTGGCGACATGCAAAATGTGGCTCCAGCAGGAAATTGGTCAGGGAGACACATCAAATCACCTATCATGTAGCTGAAGATCAAAACATTGTGTATTGGGCGCAAAAACTGGTCATTATTGATATGATTACAGTTCATGGGTGGTTGACCAAACTTGTTAGTGACCTAGCCAGGCGCTAATGAACTTGAGTGGTGTCTGCGATGGGCACTCTATCAAGAGTGGTCCGTGCGTATTGGTCTCCTAGCATGGAGTGCGCTAGTTGCATTGGTTGGAGGTGGGCGCTACGTGCTGTCTCACAACCTACATCACAGAGACGAGGTTCTTGATGACAATCAAAGACGTAGAAGCGATGAGCTTCTATGAAGTTCGAATAGTGACAATAAGCTTATGAAAAGTTTATTGAAAGGAAGTTCAGGGTCAAAGATCAAGTAGATTCAAGTTAAAGACATACAAAGGCTATCTGTGCGTATTTATACGTAAGATTGAAGCAGAGCATGAATACGTAAGTATCGCTAGATTAAGTATGAAGTCAGATAGCCAATGTCATATACTGTGCATTTCAGTCCAGATCTGATTCAATTCATAGACATCCGGACACCCAATTCATACATCCAGTCCATGTTACGAACTGGGGTGGCGTCACCAGCGACAGTGAGAAGACACAGGCGGTCTGCTGGGAAGTTCTACAATGTCCAAAGAAGGACAAGGTGAAAGTACAAGGAACGTGTTCCGAGTACAATCAAGGGTTTGGCCTCAAAGACAAGTCTAAGAGGTTCTACAAGAATAGAGACTAAGGCTAAGGAGTGCTTAGACTTAGAGACGATTCAAGATGACTTAGGTTGGAGACCTAAGTGAAGGAGATTCCAGGTAAAACCCAGTAAGATTAAAGTAAAGAATCTACTACAAGTACAACGTGCTTAAATAGACCAATATGTGCGCACGGACCAAGAGAGACATGGGAAAGTAAGTGCGTATCCAAATAAGGAAGGCAACTATAGTACAGATGCATTGAGCATATGAGTCAAAGTCATGTGACATGATATACAAGTAAGGAAGCAAAGAGAAAATGAATAGGGGCACGTACAATTGTAACATTACCCCCTTTTTACACATAAAGTCACCGACTTTACTCGTCCTGGTTTTCATAGTAAACAGGATCATCACTATAGTAAACAGGATCATCACTATAGTCATAATCCTCATCTGCGAAGGATCCGCTCCTCATATATGCGGCTTCTTCAGCACTGGCACGTCGTTTAGAGTCCCTCCTTTTCTCTGCTTGAATTCATTTATCGTCAAGCTGTCGTTCCCAGGTATGAAGCGCGTCGTAGAATCCGTCATCTTTCCAAGTTAATGTAAAGGGGGGAGTCCCAACTCGTCGAGGGCAATAAATGGATAGATGGGTAGGCGACCAGTATCTGCAAACTTTGCACTGGTATTCCGCACAGTTCTTTTGACGATGCCCAAGTAATCCACAGACGCGACATTTCATGTTTTCATCGGGATTGGAGATGGATTTGCGTAATGGTGACGGTGAGATGATGGGTTTAGGACTAGTGGATCTGGCGCGCTTCTTCCCCTTATTCCGTCTCATGTGTTTTAAGGTAAGGGTGTTATCACGCCTGAGCTGTGCCTGCTGGGCAGGGGAGAGGGCATATGCTGATGTTGGGAGATCAGGGGTGGTTCCTCGTTCGGCAACCACAAGAAGTTCATTAGAAGAAGAGGAGAAAGTTATGCCGAAGTCTTTTACTAAGACTGGCAAGACAGGATCCATTGGACCGAATGATGACAGAATGGACATGGGAGGGTGAATGTGAAGATCGCGAAGTCGAGGACCGAGTGCTATTAATTCAGCAACAGGAATTCCTAACCTTTTTGCAGCTTCACACTGTTCTTCTGTACAAGGCTCGTATAGCCATGCAGGATGATCATGGGAGACTATAACAGGGGGCGATGAGGTTGATTGTTCGATGGGAGATGGGGTTTGTGGAGAGGCAAGGTCGGCTTGCGTTTGTTGCAGATCAGTGATGGCTTCTTTGACTAAGTTTCTGGCCACTCTGGTTTCAGCAACTGATTGCTGGATGGTTTCGACAACCGCGTTGGTGAGCTGTCCGATTTCTTGGACAGCAGTGCATAAGCCAGCAAGGGCGTCAACACTAGAATACATGCGCGAAGAAGAGGGTGCTGGAATAGGAAGTGGCGTATCTTCCTGCGGAGAGGGAGGTCAAGCAATACCTGCTCGGCGTTTGGCCACAATGTGAATAGCTTCCTCAACATCGCTCTTAAAAGAATTGGGAAGCAGCAGCATAGCGTAAGAACGAATGCGTTTTTGAAGATGAAGGAGACGATGGCGGTAGGTGATTTCTGTGGTCTCATTGGCAGTGGCTTCAACGAGGGCTGCAGTGCGAATGATATTGACGAGGAGTAGGGCGGGGAAGGCACCTCTTTCAGTGAGGATTCTTTCGATTTCGAGCGCGTGTCCTTCGCATAGAAGGGCGGCTTCAATGTAGGAGGTGTTGTCGATTTCAGTGGTAAGGGTTCCATAGTTTTCTGCATTGGAGTCGGAGTCATTGTTGGCAACGGTGACGGGAGTGATGTATGCAGTAGGGAAAGACATTTGAAATGGTGTTAGTTGATCAAGTGCTAGTGCAAGTTGATTGACTGAAGGATAATCAGAGGGCGTGTTGCTTCTTATAAGCATTCAAGATTCGAGTGGAGTTCTTCAAGTTCTTTTCTGGGAGCCATTCATTATCTCCCGATGAATATCCTTTCCAGGAAACGAGATAGTGTCGGCGAGTGCCGGTTCCTTTGTGAGAAAGAATTGCTTCTATTTCATATTCTTCTTCTTCTTCTTTGATGTCAGGTGGTGGTTCAGGGAAGTTCGGACCATGTACGTCTGTTTCGCTGTAGGACGATAAGACGGAAGCGTGGAAGGTGGGATGAATTTTCCACTGCGGAGGGAGTTTGAGTGTGAACGTGATGGGTGATAAGACATCAATGATCGGGAAAGGTCCATATCGCTTTGGCACAAGTTTCCTTGATGGGAGTTTGAGTCTAAGATTGGCGGCAGATAACCAAACCTTATCTCCGATCTTCCATGGAATGTACTTATCTCCTCAGGATCGTTTGGCCATTGTTTGCATCGCAATATTATGGCAGGTGATTGCTTCTTCTCTTATCTTCTGCAGGGATCGTACTCGATCTTCTGCTGCAGGGACTGATGAATCAGGGATAAGGTGGGGGATAGCACGTGGTTCGTATCCCATCATCAAATAGAAGGGCGATGCATTCCTTGCATCATGTTTTCGATGGTTGTGGACAAATTCGGCGATTGGTAGGTGTTCTACCCAATCTTCAGGATTGTTGCGGCAATAGATGCATAGATATGTTTCAAGTTCTTGATTAAGCCTCTCGGTTTGGCCATCAGTCTGCGGATGATAAGCCGTAGATGGAGCGATAACGTATTCGAGAAGTCGGGCAAGCTCCTTAGAGAAGCGAGATAGGAATTGCGGGCCTCGATCTGAGATGACTTTATCATGGAGTCCGAATCGTCGGTAAACATGTTTCAGGAATAGTTTGGCAATGCCTTCGGAGGTTATGGTTTTCAGACAAGGGATAATAATTACCCCCTTCATAAGGCCATGGTCTACCACGACCATGACACTGTCAAAGCCTCCAGAGACAGGGAGGTCAGTAATGAGGTCGACCGAGACCTGAGAGAAGGGGCGAGTCGCAGATGAGGGTATCAGGGCAAGGGAGGTTGAACAGGATGTGTATCAGCTTTCATTTGCTGACAAAGGGCGCAACCCTCAACATATTTCCGAATATAGGAGCCCATCGCGGGCCACCATGCTTCCCATTTAACGAGTTCTTCGGTTTTGAATCTACCGGGATGTCCCGCAGTAGGATGATCATGATACCTTTTCAGGATATCGGGACGATGGGCGGCGGGATATAGGCACGATTCTTAAAATAGAGGACGTTCTCCTCAATCTTCCAGTCAGAGAGTGCCGACTTCATAGGGGGAAGACACACGCCATCAAGGGCATCGGATGCCGTCTTGAAGACAGGGTCGTCGAGGGGGTCGGAAGACGATAAGACATCCTTCAGATCAGTATTGATAAGGCGAACGAATAGAGCATCAGGGAGGAGTGTTTGGTCCTCGTTATCATCTTTGCCGGAGTCATAGTTGGGCCAGCAAGATAATGCATCAGGCACTGCCAGTTTAGTACCTGCAACGTGATGCAGTTCAATGTCGTAAGTAGACAAAATCAATTGCCAACATGCTTGGCGACGGGTAAGCTTCTGTGCAGTTCTAAAGTAGAGAAGGTTCTTGTGGTCGGTGAATACTAGGACAGGGTGTGGGTTTCCTTCAAGATAATGGCGCCATTCATTCAATGCCCGGATTACAGCAAGGAGTTCCCGATCAAAGATCTGGTAATTGCGTTCTGCAGGGTTCAAAGACTGTGAGAGATATGCACATGGGTGATAAATGCCGTTCTCGTCAGTTTGCAAGAGAACCCCGCCAGTTGCCATGAGCGAAGCATCGGTAGCAATAGCAAATTGTCGGGAAGGATCAGGGTTACGGAGTACCGGTTGGGATGTAAAGCATCATTTCAGTTCTTCGAAGGTGTCCATACATTCGGTTGACCAATCAAAGACCTTATCTTTCTTTGTTAAATTGATAAGGGGTCGGGCGATGTCAGAATAGTGGGAAATGAATGTGCGATAGAAGTTGCAAAAACCGAGGAATGACCGAACATCTTTTACAGATTTCGGAGTTGGCCATTCGGAGATTCCCTTGGTCTTGGCGGTATCCATAGCAACTTGTCCGGGGTGAATTATCATTCCGAGGTATTCCACTTCTTCTGCATCAAAGGTGCATTTCTCTGGTTTCAAGAACAGATGTTCTTTTCGTATTTTCATCAAAACCTGTTTTGTCCGTTCACGGTGTTCTGCCATAGTCGTGGAGAAAATCAGGATATTGTCCATGTAGATAACCATCCATCCTTCATTGATTTCCTGCTGGAAGGTGCAATTCATGTATGCTTGGAAAGTTGCCAGGGAATTACAGAGGCCAAAGAACATGACGTTCGGTTCAAAGAGGTCAAATTCCGTAGTAAAAGCAGCTTTCCAGCGATCATCGGGATGAATGCGAATATTGTTATAGCCGGACCGGATATCCATTTTTGTAAAGAACTGTGCTTTATGAAGGCGTGCAACAAGGGAGATAGGGAGTGGGAGCGGATAGGCGTTCTTGACCGTCCAATCATTGATGTAGCGATAATCTTGACAGGGACGCAATTCTCCACTCTTCTTTCCCACAAAGAAGAAGCCACTGGCTTGGGGTGACTTCAATTCTGAGATGAAACCTTTCGCAATGTTTTCATTGATAAACATTTTGACGGCAGCACGTTCTTTTTCCGATAGCGGGTAAACCTTAGACGTACGAGGGATGAAACCGGGTTTAGTATCAATCCGATGATCAATACCAGGACGTTCGGGAGGTAGTTTATTCAGTCCGTCCTTAGCAAAGATGTCTGCAAAATCGTGCAAATAGTCCGGGACCAATTCTTCGAAGGATTTCTTTGTCTTTTCCTTCTCATCCATGGCAAATTCTTGAGCTTTGTTGCTGTATTTTGGAGAGGAGATCGTGGAGTAATTGGGACGTTGTTCGAGTCGGGAAGTTCCATCTCGTGTGAGAGGGGTATCCATGGATACTTCTTTGATGATTCTCATACTGATCCCATCAGTATCATACTCCACAAGAAATTCTCCATCTCCAAGCTCGTAAGAGAAAATTTCTCGTACTTCTGGTGCGTGCCAGACATCTTGCATAGTGTTGAATTGGTCATCATCCTTGGTTGGGATTAGCGAGGGCATGGGTTCCTCTTCGTCGGGGATTTCTTCAATCGAAGCTGAAAGAGTTTTCAGGGGGACATAGAACTTGGATAATTTCGGTACATTGGTATCTCGTCCTGGGATCTCTTCTTCTGCTTTTCTTTTTCCATACTTCTGTTCTTCTATTGGTCGTTGCTCAATAGGTTCTTGTCCGGCCCGATGCTCGGGCTCAGATTCATTCTTGCGCTTTTCTGCGCGGGGAATTGGTGAGACTGCTTGTGGCAGTTGTACATGGGGGGTAGGATCTGTAGTACATGGCATTTGTACTTCTGGTTCAGGGTCTTTGGGAATCAGAGGAGTAACGAGGGATCTGGGAAGTTGGGAGTGTTGCCATTTCTTGGGATGGCAATGGAAAGCTGGGTGCAGTCCATTCTTCTTCCGATCAGTATCCATGTCGATTTCAATTTCATCTGATTTTGTTGTTCGGGGGAGGACTAGTGTTTCAGCAGCCCAATCTATACTTGGGTTCATTGCGCGTAACCATGGAATTCCTAGAAGGATTTGATCCCTTCTTCCTAGTTTAATGATATTGAATTTCCCATACATGGTTCGTTCATCGATTTTGACCACTAAGAGGCAGTAATGTGTGATCGGTCCTCCTTTGATAAGAGTTCCATCTGCTGTAGTAACTTGAAATGGTGTTTTGAGTTTTCGTCGTGTGATTTGATGGAGTTTTACAAACTCTTCGGAGATAAACGTTCCGGCTGCTCCCGAATCAATAACAGCGGTGGTGTCGACAGATTTTAAGCGAGTACGCGAGTGCAGGGTGATAGGGACACGAAGTTCTTTTCTTTCACCTACAGCGTGTACAAGTCTTAGTAATACATTGGGAGAAACATACGTCAAATCCTTGTTTCTCCAAGTCAAAAATCCTCAACAATCCGCCTCACTGTTTCTTCATCTTCTTCTTCATTCTTGACTTCGGCTTGTCGGAGCGGGGTCTTCTTCTTTCTGTCAGGACAGTTATGAATACGGTGTCCAGTCCTCTTGCATCTGAAGCATTGTCCCTTCTTCATGCATTCGGATCTCTCCGTATCGGAGATTCGATCTACGACCATTGCGTTGGAGTCACGATTAGGGATGTAACTGTTAAGACTGTACTCAAGGGTAGAGAGATCCGAAGGGCTTTGGCCTCAGTTCGTGCACTGTGCCCCTTTCTCGAGTAATGCCCCTTTATTTCAGGGAGGAGTTATTCGTCTGAAGACCCGGAAGGAGTTGCGTGACGGATCCGGGTGCCCGAAGGTATCGGATATGGTACGTCCAAAGGTTATTTGGAACATAAGGAGAGGACAGAGATTAAGGCTAGTCTTGGAACGAGTTCCTAACTAGAAACTAACGGAGGTAGACTATCCGAAGATAGAGTCGGAGATATAGACTATAGGAATCAATCCTAAGTCTCGGAAGGTGACTTAAAGCGGAAAGTGGCTTAAGTCCGGAGGGAACAGAATGAGTAGAATCTAAGATGATATTCGAACTAAGGTTCTACGGAGATCTACAAGTGGTTTATATACTGTAAGTATCTAAGACGGATAATCAGCAAGTCCGGGACCGAGGGCTATGTACGAAGTGTAACGGAAGTCTATTAGTTAATGCACAGCGGATCAGTAAGCATGAATCAGAAATGAACACAGGAAAGCGGATCAGTAACACAGGACGGAAATATAAACAGCCGGAGTACCGGAAACAGGAGGAATGACGAAAGGAGATAGATGCAGATATACACAAGGGAGTTAATGTGCGAGAAGTGAGTACATTCGGATGGGTGGTCCAGACAGGATCCGTGGACCAGACGGATATGGAAATGATCGGATCGGGTCGGATATGGTCGGATCTGAGATTAGAAGTATGGTATATGACAGTAACGTGCGTTTCCATAGTTCTTCTTCTTCTGTTGTGGAGCATGACGTGTCCTCATGGCTTGAAGGCGATGATGGGAATTGTCAATGGAAACACATTGCAACACAACGTCTCGGAATACTTCTGAGACATCTCCTAGCGCGAAAAGCTTTGTAAGGATGCCCCAATTCAGGCCATCTTGGAAGAATTGGATCTTCATTGCATTATCGATGATATGAGCCTTGGCTGCAAGTGCCTCAAAGTCGGTGATGTAAGTGTGAAGATCTCCGCTTCCTTGTTTGAGATCCCTAAGTTTCGTAAGTGCAGTTCCTTTGGTATCCACTGGATCAAAAGCTTCTTTGAAGCTTTTCATAAAATCCACCATTCTCCCATAACCAACTTTTTGTCCGGAAGTGTCGGTTGATTGAGCATGGTCAAGGAATTGCTCTTTCCAGGATTTGGCATTCTTCTCGGTCATGAAGGATGTTATGAAAATGATCTTCTGTTTGTCGGTAGTGTAAAGCTTTTCATTGATGTCGAAATGCAGATTGCATGACTGGATAAATTCGCAAGAGTTGTCGCGATCTCCATCAAAACCGGTTGGCTGACCAATCTTGTATTCAAATTCTTTGGTCGTCATATTTGACGATTCGTCTGGTGAGTTATACTTTCTCAGTGCCTACACACGCTATCTTGCTGTCCATTAGGGCTTGTCTTCTGTTAGAGGGCTTCTCTTAACAATCGGTTTAGTGTATGCGTATGCTAATCTGCTTATCTAAGCAATCAGGGTTTGGGGTCAAAGACTGGATAGTCGACGATCAAGTTGACTTTAATCTTTTGTTATGAACTGGGGTGGCGTCACCAGCGACAGTGAGAAGACACAGGCAGTCTGCTGGGAAGTTCTACAATGTCCAAAGAAGGACAAGGTGAAAGTACAAGGAACGTGTTCCGAGTACGATCAAGGGTTCGGCCTCAAAGACAAGTCTAAGAGGTTCTACAAGAATAGAGACTAAGGCTAAGGAGTGCTTAGACTTAGAGACGATTCAAGACGACTTAGGTTGGAGACCTAAGTGAAGGAGATTCCAGGTAAAACCCAGTAAGATTAAAGTAAAGAATCTACTACAAGTACAACGTGCTTAAATAGACCAATATGTGCGCACGGACCAAGAGAGACATGGGAAAGTAAGTGCGTATCCAAATAAGGAAGGCAACTATAGTACAGATGCATTGAGCATATGAGTCAAAGTCATGTGACATGATATACAAGTAAGGAAGCAAAGAGAAAATGAATAGGGGCACGTACAATTGTAACAGTCCACCACTCCAATCCATCCATCTGGTCTCATCCACCCATCCGATCTGATCCATATCTGATCCATATCCATATCTGACCCAATCCATCTGTCTGGTCTCATCCACCCATCCAATCCAATCCATATCTGACCCAGTCCATATCCGATCCATGTCCATATCCGATCTGTGTCTATATCCAATCTGAGTTCATATCCGAACTATTCCCACGCACCTGTGCATTACCCCATTTAGTATATATCTGTGTCCCCGGCTCTCGGTTATCTCTGCCTCCATCATGATAAGTTATTTTGTACAAGTCTTATCTCCGAGTTCATAGCCTTATGTTCTGTTGTACTTACTAATGTGTTTCCACATGCTTCAGACATAGCCATCGGACTATGCTTACTTGCCTTCCAGCATGCTACCTACAGTATATAACCTTGTAGTACAACTCCTGCAGACTTCAGTCTGATCATTGCTTTCCTACTTCTGTATATCCCTTTGACTTCTGTATCTTGTTACCATGTCTATATAAATCTGTTTCCGTTCTTGCACTTGGGCTCCGGCCCTTGTAAGCTTCCAACTCAGACCTATGGGATCATTCCCTAGGCCGGAGCCTTGATCCTTTGTCCTATATCCTTTTTGGACTTCATCCATTTCCTGTCTCTCATCCAATTCACCTCCGACTCTACCTGTGGTAGTCTTATCCTGTCTGTTTCTATTCCAGACCTTGTCCGGAGTAGTCTATACTACCTCTACACCATATCCGGACCTACTCCTCTCTAGTAGTTAACACCTCCCCTAAGATCCATAGAGCTACGCTTGTCTGATCATCTGATCATCCGCCCCTCCACTCTTCTGCTCCTCTGAGCTCTGGACCTTCGGACCTCTGGACCTCCAGATCTATCCTATTCTATCCTCTGACATCTATGGATCATCTTTCCCTCCGGAGCTTTGCTCCTATCCTGCCCTGGACTTTGTCCAGGAGCCCATCCTTCATCCATTCTACTTGGAACTTGTTCCAGTAGTCTTACCATTACTCCCTACCATCCGGAAATAGTTCCGGCGCATTCCCGTGCTCATCCGGAAGTCCTTCAGAGCTCTATCGAGCTATCCTGTCCTACAGAGTTCATCCGGACTCCATCAGGACTTCACTATAACTCCCCCTTGACTTCATCCAAAATTAAGGGCACATACTTGGGTAAGGGGCACAGCGTATGAGCTGAGGCCAAGCCCCTTCGACTTTCTGTCCCTCCAATACAACCCCATGTAAGACCAGGACTTCTTAGTAGCCCCAGTTTTGCATGGTTGTAACAGCCAATAGAAAGACGCATGCTCATAGATGAGTCAGAGGCATATGAACCAATGAATGCACGCATGTGCGAAAGGGAGTCATAGGTGCGGAGCCAAAGGTATAAAGGGTACAAGCCAATGAGGCGACGCACAAGTCATAGGTAAATGCAAAGGGAAAGATAAGAGAAAATACGACACCAGACATAGTCCTTGAGCCAGAGAGTTGTTTGAGAGAACTGGAGGGTAGCACATGTTGAAGTGCAGAGGAAGGCGTCAAATGCGACAGAGGTGTTTGAGACGCGAGAAGCGCGGGGAGCGCAAAGAGCGCACATGAGCGTGAGGGGTACTGGAAGAGTGTGCAGTTAGCGACAATGGAGGAGGTGAGCATAGGCAAGGTAAGGAGTGATGATGGCAAGCCAGACAAGGTAGCAGAGGACAAGGATGGAGGCCTCATCGGGACGAGAGTAGATGGCGACACATAGGAGGAAAAATGATAGTAGGGGCGCAAGAAGGTGTTCTTGTAACAAAACTCAAGAGAGCTATCCTTCAGAAATTGTTGAGGGAGTGTATTAATCAAGCGAATGCAAAATATTCTTGCAGTACATTGTTCTCATCTCTACCGGGCGCTACTGATTTTATGTATTTACAGCCCTAATAGCAACCAATTATATCCTGGCATTGGTGAGCCAGGAGCTTTCCACTGTGCGTGGGCGACTTGCTACATCTGCAGAGGGCCATATACACCATTACAACCTGGAACCGAGTACTCCTATATCGCCACAGGACCATGAACAATTCGTGAAGGCTCGACAGGCGGTACTATACGACACAAGTCAGGAGAACTTCGCCAACTACTTCCTTAACTGGAGAGACCCCATTACTAAGGAACTTGTCCTGTTTGGACACCCAGTGATAGCAGGGACCCACCTCGAAGGGTGGTATGACAACCCACTGTCACCGGTGTATGAGGAAAGTTTTCGGCGGAAGATCAGCACAACACCTGATTGCATGTTTACATTATCAGTGGCCTCAGTAAGTGACACATATTTTTGTGAAGTTTTGCTAATATCCTACCAGGTGCACTGCGGAATAGACTGTCATGTTGAAGGTCGCCTTTTGCGATCGGGAAATGTCTTGCAGTTTGGAGGTGAATTGTATGCACATATCGAGCAAGGTGTGTATACCGCGCTCATGGCAGCACATGAAATGCACCCAGAGAAAATTGACAAATTCTTGTTTGATTTGCACCAACGGGGACTGTAAGTTGAAGCGGTCTCCCACAGCACACGCACTGACAATTTCACAGGCGAATAATGCGCAAACAAATGGATATTGCATCTCCCACCAAGTCCCTCAAGGTATATATCCTGTCGGCAGCTGAGCTCTCGGGGACCCACAGACAAGAACATCGCTCATATCCACCAGAGGATACACCATCCACCGGGCCTTTGCATCTACCACAGAATACATGATCCACTGGGCCTTCACATCCACCATGGGATACACCGTCTGCCAGGCCTTTGCATCTGCCACAGGATATGTCCACTGGGCCTTCATATTCGCACCTTGACCAGTCACCAACATTGCAGACAGAACAACAGGGCACTGCGCCTTTATACCCTGACATGCCAGGGAGGTACTCACCTGTCGCACAATTCCCTCCTCAAGATGATTTGCCCCCATTGCACTATGATCTTTCAAGCTCTTGCTCACTTAATTCTATCCAGTCGCCGGGCCCACAGCTCACTGGCAGTATGCCTGGGGGATACTCTAATACTATGGGGGGGGACTTGGACATACTGGCGGGGCTCGCTGATGGATTAGATGATTTCACTTTTGGAGGCCCAGGTTGCAACTTTAACCCTGATGATTGGAACCCAGATGCGTATCCGGCGAGTCATGATGATTAAATTTTTAGAGTACTAGTAGTAGTAGTGTGCCAATGTCTATCTAATCACTCAAGATTCAATATTATCTCTTTGGTGTTTCAGCATCTTGATCTTATCATATGGCGAACTGATGCTGACGGCAGCTAGGATGTTTAAAATTGTTCCAAACGCAACTAAACCAAAAACAGATTTACTACAGTGCTACAGTGTGCTACCGTAGTAATGACCAACTACCATATTCAACTTTGCTACCGAGGTTTCTGTTGATACATAGCACTCCGGAGGTGGTTTCAACCCACTGATGTATATTAAATGTACTTAGGATGTACAGTGGTGTTTTATTGTTAAAACACTGAAATATATGATAAATATGGGAGGTGGATAAAGGGCTTCAGACATAGAAGTAATATGCATGGTAACTTCGATTCACCTCTTGAAGTGGACGAAGTGGCACTTCGACTGACTTCGGAACAACGAAGTTAACTGAAGTCTCACATTTTTGAAGTGAAGTGAAGTTACCTCGAAGTCACTTCACTTCGATGGCAACACTGATTCCGAGGGAGACAGGAAGAATAATCAGAGGCAAAATGTACCTAGCTCATAATCTGACATAAATCAGACCTGTGAGAACTAATAGGTGCAAATAGGACCCTGAACCTTCATTTGCCAGTGAAATACATACTGTCCCAACACAAATCAGCCCATAGATATGGCATTCTCGACTGTCTGAATACACTCTGCTTATTTGAAGATGAGATTGTCTAAATATTTTGCCAAGTCCATATTCCACTCTCAGATGAGAGCAGCTTCGCCATCAACCTAGAGTTGCCTTCACTTTTGAGGCATTTAGTTTCACCTTTGGAGCGATGAAATCAGGTCCTGTAGTAAGCTGTTCTTGTCTTTTGGCTCGCTTACCTGATGTTGATGATGCTCTGACCACATGCATTTCTCGTCTGTTGGCTTGCTTACCCAACCCTGATGATATTTTGGCCATGTCCCACTCTCAGCCAGTCCGTTTCTCATTTGCTGGCTCACTTACTCAAGCCTGATGATGCACTGGTCACATCCCACTCCCAGCCAGTGCATGTTCTCATCTTTTGGCTCGCTTAATAATCAACCCTGATGGCGCTCTTGTTGTGTCCCGCTCTCAGAGTATGTGTTATCTTCTTTTGGTTTGCTTACCTGATGCTGACAATGCTCTGGCCGTGTCCTGCTCTCAGAGAGTGCCATGTTCTAGTCTTTTGGCTCAATGTTGAATGATGCTCTGGCTGTGTCCTGCTCTCATTCGGTAGAGGTTCTCGTGTTCTCGTGTTTTGGCTCGCTTGCCTGATGCTGACGACTTGCTTGTCACAATCTCTTGCTGTCCAAAAAAAAGGAAGTGTGTGATTTAATGCTGGTGGTGCTTTGGTGCTGGCCCATTCTCATATGGTGTGTAATGTCATCTGTTGCAATGTCTACTGTTTTTTGACCTTGACACCGCTGGAATGAGTTTCTCTGCGATGGCCCAACCCAACCAAGTCACGTTTCGCCCTCACATGGTATGTGATGTTATCTTCCCAGGTGAACAGCTAAATCTCATTGCCCTGTCAGATGGTGCATGTTTCTATATCACGCATGTGTTATGTGGCACATACTTCCTGTCTTCTAGAAAGTTGAGATGGGAGCCATACATTGTGGTGGTGAGAAACAGTGAACTAGGGGAGCAACGACTGGAAGCATCCGGGAGTGGGGCAGATCTACAGGAGAGCATATAGTCATATGATAGCTTCATATTCAGGTGCTAATCCGACACGATTATGATAGTATTCAGACTAAAATCAGACATGCGGACCCTACAAACCAGATATAATTCAGTTGTCGGAATAGTACTAGAATTACACATTCAAACTCTGCAAGAGCCAGTGATCCTACATCAGATTAGAACCAGAAACGGGTACTTCCCACTACTCTGTCACCTCAGGATTTGCATGATTTTCTGCCTCTGATTACACACTGGTTATGTCGCCTTTTCACACCCTGTCCAGACCTGATCAAATTCTTGTTTCTGCAGTGAATGATGCACTGATCTCCTTCAAATGTGCCTTTTATATCCTCTCAATCTGTTAGTGTCCCTCGTTTTGTGCCCCCAGGTAACCTACTTCTCTGCCTTGGCCAACAGGGCTAGCTGTGCCCTGAAATATATGTCAAATAAGTTGTGTTTATTTTTTTCCTTATTTACCTGCTATAAAGTCAAGCGCCCAAATGATGCAAATATATCAGTTCTTAAATAAAAACTGAGATGTAAGTGCATACTTTGTCACATCAGAGTCACTACAGAATGCTACGGAGTGCTACAGAGCACTCCGTGACATAATCCAACCCACTGATTGGCAGCCTTTTAGCTGACCAAAACTATAGCGTGCCTTGTCTTTCTAGGTACTACGCACATTGATTTTCTTGAATAGAAACTGAGATCGTACTATGTCTTTCTAGCTCCCTCTCTCCTTGTTTGCTCACCTGTTACCACGACACTGTAATGGTCCAAGTAAGGACGAAGTGAAGCAAAAAAACACACAAGCACGAGAACCAAGAAGAAAAAAATTGCTCAAGAATAATCATGAGGTTGAGCGAGAACACCAAATGTCTGCTCATTGCTGTAGTTGTAAGTTGAATATGAATATGAACTGAGATGAAATGAAGGAAAGGGAGAAGGACAAAATTTGAGATGAATGTTAGCGACCTAGCCAGGTGCTAAGGAACTTGAGTGGTGTCTGCGATGGGCGCTCTATCAATAGCAGCAGCCCATGCATATTGGTCTCCTAGCGTGGGGTGCATTAGTTGCATTGGTCGGAGGTAGGCGCTATGCACTGTCTCATGACCTACGTCACAGAGATGAGGTTCTTGATGACGATCAAAGACATAGAAGCTCATCACTTCTATGAAGTTCAAATAGTGACAATAAGCTTATCAAAAGCTTATCAAAAGAAGTTCAGGGTCGA
The DNA here is from genome assembly GCA_016800925.1 of Suillus spraguei. NCBI lineage: Eukaryota > Fungi > Basidiomycota > Agaricomycetes > Boletales > Suillaceae > Suillus > Suillus spraguei. Next base: position 486,916 of record JABCPU010000007.1, on the reverse strand, counting down.
AGGTCAAGTAGATTCAAGTTAAAGAAGTACAAAGGCTATCTGCGCATATTTATACGTAAGATTGAAGTGGAACACGAATATGTAAGTATCACTAGATTAAGTATGAAGTCAGATAGCCAATAGAAAGACGCATGCTCACAGATGAGTCAGAGGCATATGAACCAATGAATGCATGCATGTGCGAAAGGGAGTCATAGGTACAGAGCCAAAGGTATAAAGGGTACAAGCCAATGAGGCGATGCATGAGTCATAGGTAAATGCAAAGGAAAAGATAAAAGGAAATATGACACCAGTCGTAGTCCTTGAGCCAAAGAGTTGTTTGTGTGAACCAGAGGGTAGCACGTGTTGAAGCACAGAGGAAGGCATCTGAGGCGCGAGAGGCATGAGGAGCGCGAGGAGTACTGGAAGAGTGCGTGTTTAGCGACAATGGAGGACGCGAGCGTAGGCAAGGTAAGGAGTGACGATGGCAAGCCAGACAAGGTAGCGGAGGACGAGGATGGAAGCCTCATTGAGGCGAGAGTAGATGGCAACACATAGGAGGAAAAATGATGGTAGGGGCGCAAGAAGTAAAATACCTCAACACTACAACTTACCATTGTGATGGTAATTGGATGATAACATGCAGGCATTTATCCTGATGAACATCAAAAACATCAGACAATAAAAGGGTAGTAGTTCCCAATTAGGGTCAAAAGTGTCGAGTTCATCCTTCAGTATATCATCCAGAGGCATGGAGGTTTTCCAGAGATGCGACTGGCAGGCCTCTGCCTCACTGACTATATCACCAAGTGAATCCTGAATGATGTCTCTGAGTGTGTCAACACTCTCTGTTCTGTCAATGGTGGCAGAGAAAATATAGTGATAGGGATCACCAAAAAATGTCCATTTAGTCTTGAACAGATGTAGAAGCCAGGCTGACAAGAGGGTGAGCATAAGTATGGATAACATGTGGGCACACTGACTGCTCACCTTCTGGAGGGCATCACACTAGAATATGGATATTTATATTGTCAGGTGCAACACCAAACAACTCATACAGTGGAGTAAATGGCCAGAGCATGAGACTGGATTCAAGATCAGGTTTTTTGGTCAGGTTCTTCAGCGTGATATCGACCTTCTGAAATATTAGCCCATCAAAGTACCAGAATCTCAATCAATCACTTGCCTTCCATAGTTCAAGCAGACTTGCAGGCAAAAAATCATACATAGGGGTCTTCTCTTTGATGGCATCCCTCAAACAGCTGACATTGTCTGTCCTTGGAATTGTAACAGAAAAGACATGGCTTAGATCTTCACAGGGGAACCAACAATTAAGATGGAGTGTATACTCAGACATCATGAGATTTGTTTGTGAGGTGTGGGTTGGGTTAAACTTGAATATTGTATAGGAGTCAGGATATTTCTAGGGTCAATCAGTTTATTATGTAAGCAGCATCAGATATTCCCAACCTACTCCTTTCCTAGATATGATGTTATAAAACAATATAAAGTGATTAGTAAAACACATATAGCCACTTTTGTTTATTGTTCAGGGTTTTTAACTTAGTTGAATCAATTAGCGACACTGGTCAGCAAGTGGAGTCAGCTCCATGCTCAGGGGACTGGTCACAGAGGCACTCCATGCTAGCTACTTTTGTAAATCTTTACAGCTATTTTCAAAAATAAGTATGAGGAATCGCAAAAGTTGGAACTCAAGCGTCAGCCAGGACCCGAGGCAATACAGCTAGACTCATGACCAGACCCTCTCAAATTCAAACTCAGTTTTACCAGTCCCTCTATTGATGGTTTGCCTCATAGAGGGTCACAAGTCTACAATACAGCACGCTGTCAGCGCTGAGTGCTGAACACTCACTGTCATAGTTAGTATGCCACCACGCACTGTTTCAGCAGACTTGAAAGCTCGAATTCCTATTCTACGTCAACGTGGGCATTCTGTCAAGCATATATGCCATCTGCTTGGGGTCAAGAAGACTCTCATATACAAAGTCTTACAATTTTTTCCCTTAGTTTCACAGTACCACTGCAGCAATCAAGGCCAACGTTGCAGCCTCACTGTCAATGACATCACATTCATTACAACCATCCTCCATCATCGTCCCACCATCTATCTTGATGAGCTACAACATGAACTGCGCTCTCACTGTGTGTTTGTGTCCATACCAACACTTTTTGCACATTTTGTCGACTGCATGTCAATCGCAAGTGTTTTTTGGCATATGCTCTTGAAAGGAACGAGGAACTATGTGCCATTTTCATGAATAGTATTGCTAAGGTAGCACCTGACCCAGAAATGTTGATGTTTGGAGATGAGGCTGCAAAAGATGAAAGAACAATCATTCGACGCCATGGGAGATCAAAAATTGGAACAAGGTATGTCAAACTTTGCTTCTATTGGTATGTAATGACCATTTTGTCCAAGGTGTGTCCAAAGGAAATGTTTCATGTGAGGCAAATGCTACTTGATCCTGCAAATCCTGACTCTTGATGGGATCATTGCCTATGACATTATCGAAGGACCAGTCACAAGTGAGCGCTTTGTCCAATTCCTGCGTGAACATGTGGTAAGTCTTGTGAATGTGATATAGATTTGAAATTGACTGATTGTTCACTATAGTTGCCTTTAACTAATCCATACCCTGGTCTGTGCAGTGTACTAGTCTTAGACAATTGTCGCATTCACCATAGTGATGAAGTCCATCGTCTTGTCGGGGAAGACTTCCTTGGACTTTGCTTTGCCATTAGTTTCAGTAGTAGTCTTTGTGTATGTATCAAGATGGACAATGAATGTAGCCCTAAATTGAGGTATCTCAATGGAGGGTGATGGTGACAACATCGTCTTTCAGTGAAGCACTCTGAATTGGATTTGTCACTCAAGTGCTTATGGGTCCTGGCCGGGCATTTCCAATGCACGACTTTCAACTTTTGCGATTCCACATATTTTTGAAAACAGCTGTAACCTAACTTGGACCGAGACACTTAGTAGGGACATTCAAAGTTGGGTTCAATGACGTTTTTGACGTCGTTTTCAATTCTGTTTTCAACTCTCTGCGGAAAATGAGTTGGTTTGGACAATTTGTTGATTTCATTCAGCATTAATGGCATGGACTCTGAAATCCGGTGTTATCCAATTGCCGAATGGCTCGTTATTCGAGTGGTGTGGCTGCTGATGACCACGACAAGGGAGTTGCTGGAGACATGCCTTGCTGCTGCCCAGAATTCAGCGATGGCAAAGGTGAGCAAAAGCTGCCAAAAGTCCTGCGCTAAGCCCGCAGCTACTGACACAAAAGGGAACTTAGATCCTTGGGAGGCTGCTGGGACCGGGTCAGCAGACAAGAGAAGGACTATTCTTGTAGCATGAGTTGTCCAGTATTATAATGCAAGCTACTGACTCTTTGTATGACCTAGTTGGTCTAAACCTGAGAACCACCACCTTACAGACTTGTTACTCACTCTCATTGAGGAGAGTAACACCTATTGCAAGGCATTTGGATTCGCGCTGCTTGGTAGCGGCAAGGTTGCTTCAACTGGAGACTGGCCTACAAATATTTACCGGCAATCGGCTACAGCCCTTTTTCTCGATCACGAGGACTCGCCATGGAAGGATGTAGAACTCAGTGACCTTGCAGAAACTGTCAAGAACCACGTGACAAAGTATGTGTTTCACTTCAATTTAATCTTGTATTGAAAGCTTGAAATCATGTACAGTGGGCTATGCAAGGCATTCATAAAGCACTTCAATGTCACAGACTGGTCAGGGCTTGATTGATGCTGATTGCTAGGATGAGATAACCTTTGGCAGTGAGATTTTTAATGCATGGGGTATGATTCAAGTAGAATAGTGACTAGGTTGTCAAAGCAAGTAGGATATATGCATAAATATGAGTGGAAAATCTCAGGGTGGTGAACTTTATAGTCAGATAGGAGGAGGTCAAGAAGTGCACTTGATTTGGGTACGGGTACACACTGGTGGAGGTTTTGAGTTGCATAAAGGTTTCCAATGTCCACAATATACTGGGCAAGCACTAAAGACTCCTCTGAATCTGAGTCAGACTCAATCACAGAGAGATCTGATGATGAGGAGCTCAATGATAATGATGAGGAACTATGGCTGCATGAACGACTGGCTAAGTTACTAGATGTATCCATGGCAGAGTCCTCAGAGGATGAGTGTTACAAACTGGGATGGCGTCACCAGCGACAGTGAAAAGACACAGATGGTCTGCTGGGAAGTTCTACAATGTCCAGAAGGGGACAAGGTGAGAGTACAAGGAACGCGTTCCGAGTACTATCAAGGGTTCTGCCTCAAAGACAAGTCTAAGAGGTTCTACGAGAATAGAGACTAAGGCTAAGGAGTGCTTAGACTTAGAGACGATTCAAGACGACTTAGGTTGGAGACCTAAGTGAAGGATGTTCCAGGTAAAACCCAGTAATATTAAAGTAAGGTACAGTGGCTCAAAAAACTGTCCGCATGTTTTGGCATTTTTCACTATCTATAATATTGTGTGAGAACAAACAAATGCCTCAAAAACATGCTTATACCACATTGTAGTATGGCTTCAGGGCTTTCATTTGAGCCCTACACCGTGGGAATCAATGGAGATATGGTGGAGATACAAGGCTCACAAAATGGTGACTCATGCGGACAGTTTTTTGACTCAAGTATTTTACAGTAATAACCAGGTATTCTAGTATTTTGTATGACCTCCCTTGGCTTTAATTACTGCCTCTATCCTTCTAGGCATACTCTCAATTAATTTCTGGCAATCCTCAGCTGTGATCTTCCCCCATTCCACTGCTACTCTCTCCCAAAGCTCCCATACTCCTTTAGGGGGGTTTTCATAGGCTTGAAGCTTTTTCTTGAGTGTTCCCCAGAGATGTTCAATGACATTGACATCAGGAGACTGTGCTGGCCAGTCAAGAACATTGATGTTATGTTCTTCAAACCATTCCCTAGCTCTTCTGGATGTGTGCTTGGGATCATTATCCTGTTGGAAAATGATATCTTCTTCATCAATCCCTGATTCTGCCAAGCTAGGCAGCAAGTGGTCATTTAAAATGTCCACATACTGCTCAGCATTCATCTTCCCCTCAACCTCAGCAAGCATTCCCACACCATTCCATCCCATACAGCCCCATACCATTAAAGAACCTCCTCCAAACTTGACAGTCCCATTAACCTCTCTGTCTGTTAGGCCATCTCCCTTCTTTTTCCATACATACACCTTCCCATCTGACCCAATCCTATTGATTTTGGTCTCATCTGACCATATAACACGCTTCCAGTCCTCTACAGTCCAGTGTTGATGAGCTAAGGCAAAGGCTAGTCTTCTCTGCCTATGTTTGATGGAGAGAAGAGGCTTTTTCTTCTTTGTTACTGCCTTGAGATGAGCTGCCTTGAGAACATTCCTCACAGTTTGTGAAGAGACAGGGGTAGTGATGGTGGAATTGATATAATGGGTGGCTTGGACAGCATTATCAGCCTTTCCTGTAGTGATATGTTGGATAATAGCCCTTTTGTCAGTAGAGGTAAGCTTGGATGGACGTCCTCCACAAGAGTTTTCCTTGTCTGGGTGGCTTTCTTTGATGAACTTGGCCACAGTGGACTTGCATACTCCAGTTCTAGAGGAAATTTGGCGAGCAGAGAGGCCAGCATAAGACAGAGAGAGGATATTATCTCTTTGAGCAGAGGAGATGGCTTTCGTGGTGATTATGACTATGATACATGAGATATTCTGGTTTATATAGTTAGATATAGTCATAAAATAACATAATGACACCACTTTATAATTTATATAATAGTGGCATGATTTTTATGGTGTCATAAATAATGATTTATATAGTTTTAATATACACTCAAAAAACTGTCCACATGAGTCATCATTTTATAAGCCTTATATCTCCACCATATCTCCGCCGATTCCCACGGTGTAGGGCTCAAATAAAAGCCCTGAAGCCATACTACAATGTGGTATAAGTATGTCCTTGAGGAATTTGTTCATTCTCACACAATATCATAGATAGTGAAAAATGTCAAAACATGCGGACAGTTTTTTGAGCCACTGTATATGAGTATAATACAACATGCTTAAATAGGTCAATATGTGCGCACGGACCAAGAGAGATGTGAAAATGTAAGTGTGTATCCAAAGAAGGAAGGCAATTATAGTACAGATGCGTTGAGCATATGAGTCAGAGTCACATTATGTAATGTACAAGTAAAGGAAACAAGGAGAGAATGAATAGGGGCACGTACGACTGTAACAATGAGCTGGAATCTGAATGGTTATCATACCCATCCTCATCCTCCTGCAGTTGGCTCACAATCTCAGCAATTATATCCATGAAAAACCTGTTATAGATCTCTTCTGCAGCTTGTTGCTGCTCAGTTTGACGAGGCATGGTACAGGGTTAAGCAAATTCAAACTCAGCCGTCTGTAAAAACAGGTTTTGTTGTTTGTTTGACAGGTTGATCAAAGTTGAAACCTGTTTTCAGACAATTCCGACATCGAAACCAGAATTGAAAATGGCGTTGAAACCCAACTTTGAACGTCCCTACTGGAATCATACTGCATGCACTGACAGTTGACCTGGGACCAGCCACACATGGTGGTGGTTACCACCAACTCCAGGTGACCTTGTCAAGCAAACGACGCCCTCGCCATGCAAGGCACTGCAATTTTGTCAAAGGTAAGTTTTGCTCACCATCAAATTTGCTCCACTTAGTTTCTGCAATAGCATTTTAGCAAGATCGCCGTCTCTTTATCTCTGTCGAAAACAGTGGATTTTAGATCATCTGATAATTTTGATCCTTCTGGGCACTGTTCTGTGGTATACAATCATCCTGCTAGTGAGGGGCGAGTCGCTGCATCAATCATCTCCAAAGTCTGACTTTAACCCTAGTTCTCCAAGCCAGAGTGCTTTCATTATGAATGAGGGCCAATGTGAGGTCCTTGAACGTTGCTATCCCTTTGCCGGCTATTGGCTCAATATGCTTGCGACGCATTCATTCATTCATTGTCTTCCGGGTGCAGACTCGATTCCAAGGCCCTGCTGACATGCCTCCATCTTCACTCCAAGACATGTTACTATGTAATACTAATGATATGGCCCACCGAGAGTCAGCTACTGCACTGTCGACTCAACAACCTGCCACCCTTGTCTGCAACTGGCACTATTCCAATCCAGTACACAATATGGGTTACATAAGTTGTTTATGACAAACATTTAAAGTGGTATCACAATCCATCTTAAGTCTTCATCCGCATATTTTTTTCTTTCTGAATGTCATTAATGTCAGATCTTACACTATTCAGATAACAACATCAATGTAGCCTAGTGGAGAACAATATTTCATGATTTTTCTATCCCCTCATTTTGAGATGGGAACTTTGACACCACAGAGGACTAAATGTTACATACAACGACCTCATCTATTCAAATGTCTCATCGATGTGTCATATACCATACTTCCAAACCCAGATCCGACCATATCCGATCAGATCTGATCGATTCCATTTCCATCTGGTCCACAGATCCTGTCTGGACCACCCATCTGAATGTGCTCACTTCTCGCACCTTAACTCTCTTGTGTATATCTGTGTCTATCTCCTTTCGTCTTTCCTCCTGTGTCCGGTATTCCGGCTGTGTATATTTCTGTCCTGCATCACTAACCCGTTACCTGTGTTCATTTCCGATTCATGCTTACTGATCCGCTGTGCATTAACTAATAGACTTCCGTTACACTTCGTACATAGCCCTCGGTCCCGGACTTGTTGATTATCCGTCTTAGATACTTACAGTATATAAACCACTTGTAGATCTCCGTAGAACCTTAGTTCGAATATCATCTTAGATTCTGCTCATTCTGCTTCCTCCGGACTTAAGCCGCTTTCCGCGCTAAGTCATCTTCCGAGACTTAGGATTGATTCCTATAGTCTATATCTCTGACTCTATCTTCGGATAGTCTATCTCTGTTAGTTTCTAGTTAGGAACTCGTTCCGAAGCTAGTCTTAATCTTCGTTCTATTCTTACGTTCTGGATAACCTTCGGATGTATCATATCCGATACCTTCGGACGTCCGGATCCGTCATGCAACCCCTTCCGGATCTTCGGACGTATAACTTCTCCCTGAAATAAGGGGCATTACTCGGGAAAGGGGCACAGTGCATGAACTGAGGCCAAAGCCCTTCGGATCTCTCTACCTTTGAGTATGGTCTTAACACAATGCCAAGAAGTATGCAATTAATCCCTACATTACACGCACACATTATGTCAGACAAAAGCTTAGCAATGCTTACTGCAGGAAGGAAAGCCTGGACGACCTCCACAATTCACAGATCCTCAGCAAGGCATGCATACCTGTGTAGGTCATTAGTATAAATGGACTTACACTACCAAGTCACCTTCGAGGCCACCTACATAACCAATGCAACAACCAGAGCAACAGTCCCAATACTCTGTGCAGACCTCCAAGTTCTCATTGCTAGTACATTTGCTGGTGTCAAACTATAGGGAAGCTGTGGGGTTGATGCCCATAAAGATGGAACAATAAAATAAGAAAGCTGCATGTCGATAGAGGTCTGTTGGGTAGGAGTCAAAAGACGAGAGCAAAAATGCATAGTGACTTATACCTTGGCAGGGGGACTTTACAGGTCTCTGTTGAATTGATACACAGAGATTCCACGTCTGCCTGATAGGATGGGCTGATCATACAGGCGAACATATCAATACTGCTAGTGAAAAGGATCAGCACATCTTGGGGTATCTTGATCTGAATTGCAACAAGGAAATCTATCACTGACTTCAATCGGTGTATCAGGGCACAAATAAATTATGTGGTCCGAGAGTGCATTGATAGAATTAGAAACCCTTCATTGAGTAAATTGTGTTGGCTCCCAGGTTATGATTTGCCTGTGATGATGTTCAAGGGAGGCTTGAATGAAACACTTGTTTCACAGGGGTCACATGAAGCTCCACGTGCATCCTGCTATCATTAGGATTCCTGCTTGAATCATAGATCCGAATCTTTGTGGAGTCACAAATGAAAGCTGATACTAATTTGTGACTCCACAAAGATTCGGATCTATGGTTCAGACAGCTGGCACTGGTACAATAGACTTACTTATGTCGAGAAATTTATGGTGGCGCTCGGCCAAAACAACATGCAAGGGCACGTGACTTCGATCTATTACCTTTTTTAGGCAGGATTCCCTGACCTCGGTGGCACATGACCAGATTCATGTGACGGCATGAGTTCTGAGTGAAAAACAGAGCGCAAAAAGGAGCACAGCGCTCATGAATTAACGACAACGAGTGATACGATAGTTGACATTGATTAACAACAGCGAGTTGTAAGTAATGTGCTAAGAGTCAGCCCAAAGTTAAAAAAATGGTTGCAGCGTCGATGGGAGTGTCATTTATTGCGAGAGATGTGATCTCCTCGTGCAGCGCGTGCCTTGTTCATGGCTTTCAGGAGTTGGGTGTGGCCAAGCTCAGCCTCTGGATAAGCTGCGAGGAAGCGCGCCTCGTTTGACTCATACCTGGAACCAAAACAAAAGGTGAGTAGTACTGGAATAGATACCAGCATAGAGACTTACTGATTGATAAATTCTAGCGCGATGGTCGCCCTTTGATGGTACTTTGATGCAAACTGTCTATTTGCACCTTGGTACCACTCCCTTGGCCAATCCTTCAACAGTGTTGTGAGTCCTCGGTCCCTATCGCCAACTAGCCAGTGCTCAACGATCTCCTTCCAGGATTTATTCTTTGGGCTGGAAGTGCCATCGGAATGAGCGACTGGGATCCGAGGGATGAGAGGCCAGGTGTAGGCAGTTTCTGCTGGGAAATGGACGCTGTGGTGGGGACTTGGGGCCGTCGTGATGTGCTGGAGGTAGAGAGGGCCACAGTAGGCATTGGGGTGACAAGAGGTCTGTGTGAGAGTGGCCGTTGGACTGTGCCAACTGGCGGAGGAGTTGTTGTGGGGGAGGCAGACTCAGAGACATTAGTGAAGCGGTGGCCGGAATCAAGATGTTGGAGGGCAATAGCTGTGGTGCAGGTGGCCTGCACTACAACACTTGTTAGGGAGCACATGTCGTTGCGCAGGCTGTTGACATCTGCTGTAACAGATGCATGGACCATGTAAAGCTCCTCTGTGGAGGCTGGTCTGGTAAGCGCATGTTCACCGGCAAGGGAGGCATCAGCATCACGGGAGATGGGGGCAAGGGCATCAGTGTAGTCAGTTTCATATGCATGTAGTTCATCGAGAAGGTATCAAACGAGCATATCACACTGAAAATAGACATGACAAGAAAACATAATAGCTATGTCAGTCAAGCATCAGTTGTGAGCACAGGAAACGTACATGTTCGCCATCAGCCCATCCACCCCACCAACGAACTTTTGCAAGCGTCCACCGTTGACCTACTGGAGCAAACATAAACCAATATTGTGCACCTCCCTGACAAAAGCAGTGAGTAGAGAAGTTACCACAGATGCCAGCGCCGGTGGTAGACTCGTTGATCCATTTTTGTACAGTATTGTGAGAGATCAGCTGTCCAGGATGCACAACACCATTTGCACTCATGGTGGGGAAGAGGAAGTCGTTTGGCTGGAGGGTGCGCCCATAATGAAATGATTCGAGCCATTTGATCCAAATCATCATCCAGGAGAAACTGTCGCATGCTGGTGCATCAGGACGTGGATATATCTTGTAGTGATTTGCTGGTAGGATAATTTAGTCATGCACTATCAGCTCCAATTTGATACAAGCAACTCACATCTCAAGTCCACTTCCCACTGGCCTTTGTCTACCTTCTTTTGCCATCCTTTCCGGTTCGCGAGAAAAATCTCAAAGTTTGACGTGCATTTACTCAGCATCAGTGTCTCATTTGCAAGGTACATCTTAAGCACACCGTCCAAAACAGTAGTATCAAGTGAGATGTCTTTTCATTGCAACTTGACGAGCTCAAAACACCTACAGCAAATCAGATCGGCGCAAGTACCACAAACGAGAAGGATCACACCTGGTACATAATATCCATCCATTTGACATGAACGTGATTTGCTTGAGATGGCGGGTGAGTTTTGTCCTCGTTTCTAAGTCTAGACAAATATCTGAAGGCTGAGTGCCATTCATCACCTTCTGAATCGTTTGCAGTGCAATATCTAGTGGACATGCAGCCTGGTGCCATCAGAACGCCTGATCCATGTAGTCCTTTGTCATTGCCATCGAGTGAGTCTGATCTCCACCCTCCGCGCTTGCTTTATGTTTGATGGACGACAGCACATCATAGATGTCTGCAGAATCAGCGGGATTTCCTTCCCAGCGCTGTTTTGCCTTGTGAAAATGCCATTTACCATGATAGGTATCACCATCACTGGAATATAGGTCAGTACTCGTGCGCTCTAATTCGTCACAATACTGACAATAACTCCCACATCTTCTTAAAGGCCAAGCAGATGCTCTCAATGGTCGTTTTGCTCAAATTCTCATGAAATCCTTTCAAGGACATGTAAAGTGCCAGTGCTTTGTTGAAGCATCTGTTTGGTATATTCTCAAATGCATCTTTGAATGCAGGGTCCTCATACACATCATTGTCGGCACGTATTTCGGCAGTTGTGACCAGTGGAACGAGTGAGTGTTCGATTATTTCATCCCCCCGAGTCTCGCTGACAGTAGAACTTTCAAAGTGGCTTGCCAGCCATTCCCGTCCACGATGAACATGCCTGGCATAGTTTGTCCTCATGTTGCTTGCCTGAAGGTGAGTTTTGACACCCTGTTCCTTATACCTCTGTACATCTGCCAAAGCCGTCTTCTCAACAGCTGATCTCTTCTTTCACCCAGCTTTCTTGTGAATGGTGTCTGACAGCTGTTTGGTCTCGGCGGAGTCCTTCTTCAGCCAGGTCATGTTCTGAAGGTGCAAACTGAATGAGTGGTGTAGTACGAAGCCAGTAGTTCAAATTTTCAGGACGGAGATCATGTCAGGGGCCCCTAGCCTCTAATTTATTCAATGCTATTTCACATTTCACACCATTCAACCGGAGAACGAGCACGATTGACATGGATGATGATTAGTGTTTCTATATGACAATTTACAGACTAATATACACTGCTGCGCTGCTTCTGGTGCCATGTGCTGCAGTATGACCTTTGGAACAAGCACATACACGGCAGACAACTGACCAGGAGTAGCGTTTCCCAGAGTATTGTGCCCTAAACGCCAGCAGTCAACCTTAATACTATAAACTTCAAGGTCATGCCTCAATGCCATAAGAGTCGACTGAGAAACAACTTTGAACTTCGGTCGAAGGTCTGCCTTGTCTGCTGACTGCTGTGGCAACTAAAATTCAAGTTAGCGACTGCCTACAAACACAGTGCTACTTACCTTGCATAAAGCACGCAGATAGGCACCTTCCCATACACCCCCATACATCTTCTCAATGATCACATCATCCTCCCAGCCTAAATGCTGACAGCAAAAGTCTGTGAGACTTGCGAGATCTGGTTGGTAGAAGGAGACGTCCCAGGGCAGTGTCATATACCATACTTCTAATCTCAGATCCGACCATATCCGATCATATCTGATCGATTCCATATCCGTCTGGTCCACAGATCCTGTCCGGACCACCCATCCGAATGTGCTCACTTCTCGCACCTTAACTCCCTTGTGTATATCTGCGTCTATCTCCTTTCATCATTCCTCCTGTTTCCAGTATTCCGGCTGTTTATATTTCCGTCCTGTGTCACTGATCCGTTTCCTGTGTTCATTTCCGATTCATGCTTACTGATCCGCTGTGCATTAACTAATAGACTTCCGTTACACTTCGTACATAGCCCTCAGTCCCGGACTTGCTGATTATCCGTCTTAGATACTTACAGTATATAAACCACTTGTAGATCTCCATAGAACCTTAGTTCGAATATCATCTTAGATTCTACTCATTCTGCTTCCTCCGGACTTAAGCCACTTTCCGCTATAAGTCACCTTCCGAGACTTAGGATTGATTCCTATAGTCTATATCTCTGACTCTATCTTCAGATAGTCTACCTCCATTAGTTTCTAGTTAGGAACTCGTTCCGAAGCTAGCCTTAATCTTTGTCCTCTTCTTACGTTCCGAATAACCTTTGGACGTATCATATCCGATACCTTCGGACACCCGGATCCGTCACGCAACTCCTTCCGGGTCTTCGGATGAATAACTCCTCCCTGAAATAAGGGGCATTACTCGAGAAAGGGGCACAGTGCACGAACTGAGGCCAAAGCCCTTTGGATCTCTCTACCCTTGAGTACGGTCTTAACAGTATATTCGAACTCAAACCTTTCCGAGTAACTTTTAAACCATTCCATATCATGCCTCCCCGTAAAACTCAAAACACTCTCCGAGGAGCTGGACTTGGTCCGATCCAACGAGATCCCACACCCATCATCCAAACATTCACCAGTTTCTCTCAACGCCGCGCAAGCATGAGCGACATAGGTCAAAGTATTTCTGCTCATCAAGCCAGACTGGATCCGATAACACCAACTCGGAACCCAGATAACCCAGACTCCAATTCGCGCCCGACCATTCGCTTTGATGATGAGCTGCGCAGTAACCCACCAGATGATGAAGGTGATGATCCGGACAATGAGGACCTGGATGACGAAGAAGATAAAATCCACCTGAGCCCTCAGGACCGGGTCCTAGCCCAACTATCTGTAGCCATTAATCACCTTGCTCGCAGTAGCCGTCGCACCCCCACCTCGGATGATAGCAAAGTCAAAATCCGTGAGCCAGATACCTTCGATGGGTCCGAACCTCGCAAGCTCCGGGCATTCTTCGTCCAATGTGAGCTCAACTTCCAGAGCAAACCTAGCGCTTTCCGTTCCAGACGCGCTAAAGTCAATTTCGCCCAATCCTACCTTAAGGGTATGGCTCTCGAGTGGTTTGAACCGGATCTCCTTTCGGACGGATATAGCAACCGTCTGGACTGGATGGATGACTACTCCGAGTTCATGCTCGAGCTCCAAACCAATTTTGGACCACACGATCCCTCCGGAGACGCAGAGATGCAGTTAGAACAACTCCACATGCATGACGGACAACGCATCAACAAGTACGTTGTAGAATTCCAGCAACTTGCCTCCCAAGTACGCGAATGGGGAGACGGAGCCCTACAACGCCAATTCTACAATGGACTTCCGGCCCGAATCAAAGATGAGATTAGTCGCATGGGTAAGCCCACTACCCTTTCGGAGTTCAAGACTCTCGCCCAGACCATCGACGCCCGTTACTGGGAACGGAGGGGCGAAGTCACCCGAGAGAGTAGAACCACCTCTTCCAATCCTCCCAGGCAGTCAACATCCGACTGGATGAACTCCAACTCATCCGGATCCGATACGCCCAAATTCAATAAACCCACATCCTCCACAACCTCCTCTGCCCCGAAAGTTTCGGATCTTCCTAGCGTTGTTGGTGCGGACAGAAAGCTAACCACCCAGGAGCGTCAGAGGCATATTGACAAAAGGCTCTGTATGTTCTGTGGCAGACCTGGTCACACTGCCCGGGAATGCACCAAATCCACTTCGCGTGCTGCCAAAGGCCGTGCTACCATGCTCACTCCGGAAACGGAACCGGAAGCCTCGGATGAGGCAAAAAATTAGTCCGTGACCCTCCTGACTCCGTACGGGATGAGGGTCGCGTTGGCCCAACCCGTGCAATGGAACTACGACTCAACACTGTAACTCTTCCTGATCTGAACTCTCTGTGTCCATATGTCTCTCTTCCGTCTTTCTCCAATATATCTGACTTTCCGGCCCTCATAGACTGTGGTTCCTTCCACTGCTTCATAGACACTGATTTCGTCCGAGAACATAAAATTCCTACCTATCAGATTCCTCCGCTTCCACTCCGTTTATTTGATGGTACATGCAATAACAATATTGTCGAAGCCATAAACTTATCTGTCCGATTCTCCTCCGGTGTAATCACTTCCAACACGTTCTACGTCACCCCTTTGGATTCCTCATGTTATATCGTTCTCGGATATAGCTGGCTCACCTGACACAATCCGTTGATTGACTGGGTATTGGGCAGCATCGAGTTCCGAACTACTGAACAGGGAGTGCCATTAACCCCATCCGCATCACTGCTGCCTCCGGACTGTTAAGACTGTACTCAAGGGTAGAGAGATCCGAAGGGCTTTGGCCTCAATTCGTGCACTGTGCCCCTTTCTCGAGTAATGCCCCTTATTTCAGGGAGGAGTTATTCGTCCGAAGACCCGGAAGGAGTTGCGTGACGGATCCGGGTGTCCGAAGGTGTTGGATATGATATGTCCGAAGCTTATTCGGAACGTAAGGAGAGGACAGAGATTAAGGCTAGTTTCGGAACGAGTTCCTAACTAGAAACTAACAGAGATAGACTATCCAAAGATAGAGTCGGAGATATAGACTATAGGAATCAATCCTAAGTCTCGGAAGGTGACCTAAAGCGGAAAGTGGCTTAAGTCCGGAGGAGGCAGAATGAGTAGAATCTAAGATGATATTCGAACTAAGGTTCTACGGAGATCTACAAGTGGTTTATATACTGTAAGTATCTAAGACGGATAATCAGCAAGTCCGGGACCGAGGGCTATGTACGAAGTGTAACGGAAGTCTATTAGTTAATGCACAGCGGATCAGTAAGCATGAATCGGAAATGAACACAGGAAACGGATCAGTAACACAGGATGGAAATATACACAGCCGGAATACCGGAAACAGGAGGAATGACGGAAGGAGATAGACACAGATATACACAAGGGAGTTAAGGTGCGAGAAGTGAGCACATTCGGATGGGTGGTCCGGGCAGGATCTGTGGACCGGACGGATATGGAATTGATCGGATCTGATCGGATATGGTCGGATCTGAGATTAGAAGTATGGTATATGACACGGAAACACCATCCATGGCAGGAAAATCCAATCCGATGCCTCCGTTACCTTCGGGTATTCCACCCAAGGAAGATTCCTCCCCTCCAATATCTCCGTTGCCTCAGAGCACCCCATCCGTGGCAGAAACTCCGCCTCTGACCAAATCCGAACCCTCCACTGGTACTTCAGTCCCTAACATATCGTTGATAAATGCAGTGGCCTTTTGCCGTGCCTGCAAGTTAGAAGGATCTACTCAGTTCAGCATCTACCTCCATCCCTCCGAAGTAAATCTTCAATCCGCATCCATATCATCCGATCCTCCAGACCTCTCCAGAATCCCTTCCAATTACCATGAATTCGTGGATGTCTTCAACAAAGGCAAAGCCCCTCATCGACCCTACGATCTCAAGATTGAGTTGGAAGAAGGGGCTAGTCCGCCTCTCGGAACCATATACTCTCTTTCTCCGGTAGAGCTTGAGGCCCTCCGGAAGTTCCTTGATGAAAACATCTCATCCGGACTCCTCCGTTCCTCATCTTCTCCCCACGGAGCCCCCGTCCTATTTGTCAAAAAGAAGGATGGATCCCTCTGCCTTTGTGTGGATTTCTGCGGCCTTAACCACATCACCAAGAAAGACCGATATCCGTTACCCCTCATTGCCGATCTCCTAGACTCCCCGAGCCGCACTAAAGTTTATACCAAAATTGATCTCCGATCTGCATATCACCTCGTCCGGATAACAGAAGGAGACGAGTGGAAGACTTCCTTCCGTACGTGCTATGGCTCCTATGAATGGTTGGTGATGCCGGAAGGCCTCATGAATGCTCCGGCAGCTTTCCAGCGCTTTGTCAATAGCGTGTTTGCCGATATGCTGGACGTATGTGTTGTTGTATATCTGGATGACATCCTTATCTATTCCCAAGACCTTGCAAGTCATAAGGAACATGTTTGAGAAGTTTTACAACGTCTCCGTAAACACCGACTATATGCCAAACCCGAGGAATGTGAATTCCATTCATCCTCCGTCGAATATCATGGTTACCTCCTATCTCCGGATGGCTTGACAATGTCGTCCGAGAAAATCCAGTCTATCATAGACTGGCCAGAACCTCGGAAAGTCAAGGACATCCAATCCTTCCTCGGATTCGCTAATTTCTATTGTTGTTTCATCTTCAACTACTTGGATATTGCGGTTCCCCTTACTCGACTCACTCGCAAGGGCGTCACTTGGGATTTTTCCGAGGAATGCCAGAAATCATTTAACACACTCAAGAAAGCCTTCACGTCCGCTCCGGTGCTAACGCATTGGATTCCGAATGTTCCTATAGTTGTGGAAACTGATGCCTCGGATTATGCTATCGCTGGAATACTATCCATTGTGTGCCCAGACTCGGAACTTCGTCCGGTGGCATTTTACTCCCGGACACTGTCCGGTGCAGAACTCAACTATGATGTCCATGATAAGGAACTACTAGCCATCTATGCTGCATTCCGAACCTGGCGCCATTACCTAGAAGGCTCGTCCGAGCCTATAGATGTTGTCACGGACCACAAGAACCTTGAGTATTTCTCTACCACCAAACTGCTATCCTGTCGTCAGGCCCGCTGGTCCGAGTTCCTCCATCAGTTCAACCTCGTTATCCGTTACCGTCCTGGAAGACTCGGAGTCAAGCCAGATTCACTCACTAGACGATGGGACGTCTACCCTAAAGAGGGGGATAAGGACTACGCTCAGATTAACCCTCACAACCTCCGTCCAATATTTGCTTCGGAACAATTAGCTTCGTCCCTACGAGCTTCCATTTTAGCAACTCCGGTCCTTAGAGCAGCTGTTCTTATGGACACCGAACACCTCCGGAAAGACATTCTGATAGCACTCCCTAATGACCCCATTGCACAAACACATTTTCTGGTTCCTTCAGATCCGAGATGGACAATAGATGATGGTGGATTCCTTTGTTGTGACAACCGCATCTATGTTCCGGATACCAATGATCTACGACTTCGCATCCTCCGGAATTGCCATGACCACCCCCTATCCGGACATTTTGGACAGAATCGTACTCTCGAGCTCATCCGACGCAACTATACCTGGCCCGGAGTATGAGCCTTTGTCAAAGAGTATGTCAGATCCTGCACATCCTGCGCCCGAGCCAAAGTTCCGAGACATAAGCCCTACGGACTACTCAAGCAACTTCCCATCCCGGAAAAACCATGGAATTCCATCTCTATGGATTTCATTGAACAACTTCCGGACTCATCCGGCTTTACAGCCATCCTCGTCATCATAGATCGCCTATCCAAGCAAGCCATATTTGTCCTGACCCACGACACCATTACTTCTCCTGATCTCGCCCGCCTATTTCTCCTCCATGTCTTCTCTAAGCATGGAGTCCCATCCCATGTAACCTCGGATCGAGGAACAGAGTTCGTATCCCACTTTTTCCGTTCCTTAGGAAAGGCATTGGACATGGTCCTACACTTCACATCCGGATATCATCCGGAAGGGGATGGACAAACAGAACATGCCAACCAAATGCTGGAACAGTACCTCCGGATCTACTGCAACTATCAACAGGACAACTGGTCCGAGCTACTGCCCCTCGCAGAGTTCGCATACAATAATGCTCCGAGTGCCACCACCGGAGTTTCACCTTTCTTCGCCAATAAGGATTATCATCCGAACATTTCCATCCATCTGAAACGCGACCTATCCTCCATCCGTGCCCAGGAATATGCCCTAGACCTTAACAAACTTCACCAGTTCCTCTGAGATGAGATGTCCAAAGCTCAGAAACGCTATCAAGGACCTGCGGACGCTAAAAGACAACCCGCTCCAGACTTCCAGATTGGAGAACAAGTCTTTGTCAAAGCCAAGTACTTCCACTCCACTCGTCCGTCGAAGAAACTTTTGGACAAGAATTTGGGACCATTTGAAATTATATCCCGCCCGGGTGCTCATTCCTTCGCCATCCAACTTCCGGATTCTATGTGTTCCGTACATCCTGTTTTCCATGTCTTGCAGTTAGAGCCAGCAGTTCCGAACACCATTCCTAATCGCATCCAACCTCCTCCGCCACCAGTTGAAGTCGACGGAGAACCAGAGTACGAGATATCCGAAATCCTGGACTCTAAACTGGACCATTGTAGGCACCATTGCCAACTTCTATACCTCGTCCATTGGTCCGGATACAAAGGAATGGATGAAGAAACTTCCTGGTTACTGGCCACAGAACTCGGAAACGCATCGGATCTTGTCGCGGATCTCCACTCAGCATATCCGGACAAGCCTGGTCCCATTGCTTGAAAAGTACATGATAAAATATAAGTACATAGAGGGCAGTAGCGGAAATCCAGATCTGGACTAAGCACCAGTCTCCATTTCACCTCCGGCTCCTCCAGTCTCCTCCCCAGTCCCATCCGCCATCTCTCCTCCATTCTCATCCACCACCTCTTCCCCAATCTCCTCACCAGCGCCATCCTTGTCGGATCCGGCAGAAACGGAAAGCCTAAATCCGGTCCGGATTTCCTCAATGAGCAGGGCCTGGAACTCCCTCTGTTGCTGGAGGAAGGCCTCCATGGTAGAGCTCATCCGCTCCATGGCAATCCGACTCTCTTCCACTGCCGCAATACCATCTTGTAGAGTCCATTGGTCCGCACCAACTCAGCAATGATGCCATTAGCAGCAGCCACCCAAGCCTGATCATCATACTCTACAACATCCTCATCCGTACCTTCGATAGTGACTGGATTAGAGAAGACATCCGCGTCCGCCACATCTGGAGTAGGACTCCTCTGACGGCGCTTGCCTTTGCCCTTCAGAGACAGAGTACCAACAGGACGCTGCCTCTTCCGGCCCTTGGGTCCCTTAACGAATCTGGGCCTTCCAGGACAAGTGGCCTTGTCCTTCCAGCAGACGTCACAGGACTTAATCTACGAAACGTCGAAATCAGCGGATCCGAAGTTTTTCGGACGACTCACCATGGCATTCTTCTCAGCATCACCCCACTGGCACATCCGGTCCTTAGTGACGCAACAGGAGCAGTACCCATCCTTTGCTCCAGACGCAGGAGCAGCCTTGGCCTTTGCCAATCCATTAATATCCAGATCTGGAAGAGTCCACAGCACTCACCTGAGCCTCAATCAGTGCTCTCCACCTCTTTTCCTCCATTTCCCTCCGGATCTCCGCCAACTCAATCTGCTTCAACTCCTTCTGCCTTTTCCGCTCCTCCGCCTCTTTCCGCCTCGGCTTCCGCTGCAGCCTTAGCAGCAGCCAGTTGCTGTTCCAGATCCGCCACAAGGTCAGCAGCAGACTTAGGGGCATCGGATTTCTTTCCAGACATGTTTGGAGGCAAGTTTTGTTAACAAGGATATGAAGTGGGGGTAGGAATCATTTCGGACGTCTGACGTCCGTATATCTGTCGGATTACAGACTCAGCACTACAACCATCAAACTTCCCCATGGTCTCGCATTAATCTTGTCCGATCCGTATTGACGCTTCTTGTGCCTCAGGGGTTCAGCCCTAAGGGGGGGATACTGTCATATACCATACTTCTAATCTCAGATCCGATCAATTCCATATCCGTCCAGTCCACAGATCCTGTCCGGACCACCCATCCGAATGTGCTCACTTCTCGCACCTTAACTCCCTTGTGTATATCTGCATCTATCTCCTTTCGTCATTCCTCCTGTTTCCGGTATTCCGGCTGTTTATATTTCCGTCCTGTGTCACTGATCCGTTTCCTGTGTTCATTTCCGATTCATGCTTACTGATCCGCTGTGCATTAACTAATAGACTTCTGTTACACTTCGTACATAGCCCTTGGTCCCGGACTTGCTGATTATCCGTCTTAGATACTCACAGTATATAAACCACTTGTAGATCTCCATAGAACCTTAGTTCGAATATCATCTTAGATTCTACTCATTCTGCTTCCTCCGGACTTAAGCCACTTTCCGCTATAAGTCACCTTCCGAGACTTAGGATTGATTCCTATAGTCTATATCTCTGACTCTATCTTCAGATAGTCTACCTCCATTAGTTTCTAGTTAGGAACTCGTTCCGAAGCTAGCCTTAATCTTTGTCCTCTTCTTACGTTCCGAATAACCTTTGGACATATCATATCCGATACCTTCGGACACCCGGATCCGTCACGCAACTCCTTCCAGGTCTTCGGATGAATAACTCCTCCCTGAAATAAGGGGCATTACTCGAGAAAGGGGCACAGTGCACGAACTGAGGCCAAAGCCCTTCGGATCTCTCTACCCTTGAGTACGGTCTTAACAGGCAGTGCCACCACACCATCCCAGCAGCTGAAAAAGACGTGAGAGTGTGAACATACTTGCTGACCACTGCACACTGAGGGAAACCATGAGGAATGCAGTCTGCGACTGCCTTGTACCTGCACTCAAGGAAGTTGTAAGGATCAGTAGAAAGTAGGGTACGTAGATCATCAACGAGCTCCTTAGCCTGCTCAGAGAATTCACCCGGCATCACGACAGGAATGCGTCGAGCATCATCTGGCCAATTTTACTGTGCAGCGCCACCTTGTGCGCAATTTCAATACCACAGCCAGGCACTCCCTCATCATAATCACCACCTGTGAGCAGGGCAATTAGCAGGCAGTCTCCTCGGGTTAATGAGCAGCCATGTTCAAGGCCATCCTCCATGAATACCTGGACGTTGAGATAGTCTTTGTCATTTTTCGCACTAACAAGAATCAACGGCAGCACATCAACAGAAAAATGGCAGCATACCTTCTTATGATGTACGGAGCTCCAAAGATCAAGATATCACTGTCCTCAGTCATCACAGCATCAATGACGCCATGAACATTCATAGCAGCCAGTTCCGCTTCAGCTTCGCTAGGGGCCTGGTATGACACTGGTGAGATGGCGACATCATGAGGGAGAGGGAACATACTTCAGTCCAGTGAAAGCTGAACAACTCCAGCATGCACTGGAAATTGCAAGTGAGCCAGTGTGGGCTACTTCTAACCTTGCGACCTTTGTCTGGCAAGCGCTCAAGGCCATCAAATACAAAGACCGCATGTGTCATATACCGTACATTCAGGTCTAGATCAAATCCAATCCATGGACATCCAGACACCCAACCTACACATATCTGATCCACCCATCCACTCCAATCCATATCCATCCGTGTCCATATCCAATCTGTGTCCATATCCAATCCGTGTCCATATCCAATCCGGGTCCATATCCAATCCATGTCCATATCCAATCCATGTCCATATCCAATCCGTGTCCATATCCGATCCGTGTCCATATCTGATCCGAGTTCATATCCGAACTATTCCCGCGCACCTGCGCATTACCCCTTTTAGAATATACCTGTGTCTCCGGCTTCTGGGTATCTCTGTGCTTCCGGTTCTCGGTGATCTCTGCCTCCGTCTTGATAAGTATTTCGTACGAGCTTCATCTCCGAGTTCATAGCCTTATGTCCCGCTGTACTTACTAATGTGTTTCCGTATGCTTCAGACATAGCCTCGGACTATCCATACTTACCCTCCGGCATGCTCCTACAGTATATAAACTTGTAGTACAACTCCTGCAGACCTTAGTCTGATTCATTGTTCCTACTTCTGTATATTCCTTTGATTACTCTGTATCCTGTTATCATGTCTATATAACTCCATCTCCGTTCTTGCACTTGGGCTCCGGCCCTTGTAAGCTTCCGACTCAGGCCTATGGGATCACTCCCTAGGCCGGAGCTTTGATCCTATGTCATACAATCTTTTCGGACTTCGTCCATCTCCGTCTATCATCTGTTTCACCTCCGACTCTACCGTTGGTAGTCTTATACTGTCTGTTTCTATTCCAGACCTTGTCCGGAGTAGTCTATACTATCTCTACACCATATCCGGACCTACTCCTCTCTAGTAGCCAACACTTCCTCTAATATCCACAGAGCTATGCTCATCCGATCATCCGATCATCCGCTCCTCTGCTCCTCTGCTCCTCCACTCCTCCGCTCCTCCGCTCCTCCGCTCCTCCGCTCCTCTGCTCCTCCGCTCCTCCGCTCCTCTGCTCCTCCGCTCCTCTGCTCCTCCGCTCCTCCACTCCTCTGAGCTCTGGACCTTCGGACTCCTAGTCCTCCAGATCCATCCTATCCTATCCTCTGACATCTATGAATCATCTTTCCCTCCGGAGCTCTGCTCCTATCCTGCCCTGGACTTTGTCCAGCGGACCATCCTTCATCTGTTCGACTTGGAACTTGTTCCAGTAGTGTTACCATTACTCCCTACCTTCCGGAAATAGTTCCGGCACATTCCTGTGCTCATCTGGAAGTCCATCGGAGCTCTGTCGAGCTATCCTGCCTTAGAGTTCGTCCGGACCCTCCATCCGGACTCCACCAGAACTCTCCCTTGGACTTCATCCAAAATTAAGGGCACATACTCAGGTAAGGGGCACAGCGTACGAGCTGAGGCCAAGCCCCTTTGATTTACAACCCTCTGGTACAACCCCATGTAAGACCAGGACTTCTTACTAATCTCTGGTTTTGCATGGTCGTAACAGCATGCAGTGGCAGCTTCAGTAGTGCCCGCAGTCGAAAGAACAGTGTCCACAGCTCTGGCAACTTTCCAGCTCCTGCATGGTTGATTCGAAAGACAGCGCAGATGCTGTGCATCCACAGGCTAATAAGCATGAGTGAGTTTGACAAACATGCAAAAGAAGAGAGGTATCATACCTAACATCAATCCCAATCTTGAATAATTGGAACCTGTGGTTGCCTTCGACATCTTCAGTCTTCAGCTCTGACACTGCGAGTTCCTTGAAAGTTTGATTTTCAGCAGATAAAGTGACTCGCTGTGATGAGTGTCAGTACCCTCAGCCCAAAGCAAGAGAACCTCAGCTCACCTCCCATAGTCCACGGATTCCCATTATTTGTGATGGTAGTAGACAACGACGCAAGTTTCTTGAGAGGGGGGTGAATAGAAAGGGGTGAATTTGGACGTCACCTGACCACTGGCAGTCTGAAATCAAACACGAGCTTAACAATACGAGGAATACATGTAGAACCGCCAATAAGGACAGGGCACTCTGCTCACATGCATGAGTCTTGACAAGAGCAACATGGATGGTGTTTGCAAGTGAGAACTCATGTATACCAGTTTTCGCAATTCATCGATCTTTTCTTGATGGGGGTGCTGGACCGACATCATGGCCTCATACCGTACAGCATATCGATCAAAGGAATAAATGAGAGATGCCACTGAGGGCCGGTTCACCACGAGCTGGTTCAGCATGCCAGGTGCAGGTCGAGCAAAGGAATAAACGAGAGATGCCACTGAGGACCGGTTCACCATGGGCCGGTTCACCACGAGCTGGTTCACCATGCCAGGTGCAGGTCGACCAAAGGAATAAACGAGAGATGCTACTGAGGGCCAGTTCACCATGAGCTGGTTCACCATGTCAGGTGTGGAATAAACGAAAGATGCCACTGAGGGCTGGTTCACCATGGGCCGGTTCACCATGCCAGGTGCAGGTTGACCAAAGGAATAAACATGAGATGCTACTGAGGGCCAGTTCACCATGAGCTGGTTCACCATGCCAGGTGTGGAATAAACGAGAGATGCCACTGAGGGCTGGTTCACCATGAGCTGGTTCACCATGCCAGGTGCGGGATAAACGAGAGATGCCGCTGAGGGCTGGTTTACTGTGCCAGGTGCAGGTCGATCAAAGGAATAAACGAGAGATGCCGCTGAGGGCTGGTTTACCATGCCAGATGCAGGTTGATCAAAGGAATAAATGAGAGATGCCGCTGAGGGCTGGTTTACCATGCCAGGTGCAGGGGTGGCCTTGGATGCGGAAGAATGGATACTACCACAGAGACCCTTGTTGGAGGAGACAGCAATGAAAAGCTTGCGCTTTGCAGGAGTTCCTGAAGGAGTATGCTGGAATATCTTGGAGTTAGCAAGACCATACTGCTTGCCACTCTGCCTTGTCAATCTTGAAGTCCTGCAGGACCTTCTTGATGGGCTTGAGCATGCTGCATAACAGGTCCATGCACAGCTCCTTGAAACGGGCACCAGTGAGAGAACTGTAAAAATAAAGAGGGTGTCAATCTTGATGGAAGTCTGGGTTGCTGATGATAGCACGGTTGTCGAAGTCCTCATCACCCAAGTGAGTGTCACTGGCAGTGGCCTTCACCTCAAAGATGCCCTCCTTGATGGTCAAGAGGGACACATTGAAGGTTCCTCCACCAAGATCGAAAATGAGGGCGTCACACTCACCGATAACTTTCTTGTCAAGACCGCAGGCAATAGCAGCAGCAGTGGGCTGGTTAATGATACGAAGAACATTCATTCCAGAAATGGTGATGACTTTCTTGTCGAGACCGTAGGTGATGGCAGCAGCAGCGGGCTGGTTGATGATACGAAGAACGTTCATTCCAGAAATGGTGCCAGCGTCTTTCATAGCCTGTCTCTGAGGGTTGTTGGAGTAGGTAGGGACAGTGACGACAGCATTGCTGACGGTGTAGCCCAAGTAGGACTCAGCAGTCTCCTTCATCTTGAGGAGAACCATGGACAAGATTTCTTCGGGAGAAGACTCCACTTGGATGTATGGCTTACCAGCCTTGTTGAAAATGGTGAAGGGGAAGTGCTTAATGTCCGACTGGACCTCAGCATTGTTGAACCTACAGCCGATGAGATGATCAGTGCTATTAATGTTAGCATAAGAAATGGAAAAAGGTCAAAACTTACATGTTGTGAGGGTTCATAGCAGCTTGGTTCTTGGCAGCATCACCAATCAACTGTTCGTTGTCGGCATAGTGTGAGGCCCTGTAAATACAGGTGAGAAGCACAGGCAAAATAAATAAATAAAAATACCTTCTCCAGGAGAGGTGTTGATGTTGTTGGCAGCGGTCACCTGCAGTGTTGTGCATGGTGCATGACAGTGACGAAAGAGGTTGCACAGCAGGGGAAGGCAAAGTCACGTGATCGAAACACCTAAGCGACCCATTTATGGTAGCTGTGTAGGATGAGTTGGGAGGTAAGGACCTGTTACATGTAAAGTACTGTAAAGTGCAATTTTGAGTGGGTAAAGTGAGTAAAGCGCGGGAGAGGGAGAAATACATAGTAAATTTTGTAAATTTTGTAAATCTTGAACTTCCGGGCAGGCTTCCCAGCTGGGCGCGGATGCACCCGCCGACATCATAAATTTTTCCATATGTCCGGGGGATTAGGTGCCTGGCGGATGTTTTGTGATATATTACTGACTGCAAACTGCAGAATATGCAGTCAACACCTCAGTCCTCAATTATTACAGTTTTCTATAGTAATTTAATTTTTAACAACTATTTAATTCGGTGCTCTCAGTGTCAGTGCGAGCAACTCCCGCGCCCAACCCTAAGTTAGGTGCAGGAGGCAGCACAATGGCAACCGTGTGTCAGCACAATGCAGAATTTCCAGCCGTAGGTCACGTGACATCGGATTCCTTTTTTTTTTTTCTCAACGAATCTGAGGCGAATCCCCTTTACAGAATTTACATTAGCTAATCGTAAATTTCGCCGGATATCCCGACATAACAAGGTCACAAACAATTGCAAAACTCCCTTTCAATGATGCGCCGATCTCCTTCGAATGTGCCTTTTACATCCTCTCAATTCGTCGGTGTCCCTCGTTTCGTGCCCCCAGGTAGCCTACTTCTCTGCCTTGGCCGACAGGGCTATAGTTTCTAATGACACCAAGAAGTATGGAAAATATGCATAGCACAACTATACTACCTATACTTTCACACTGTCTTTATCAAACGGAGAACCATGTCCGATATGGAGCACGCTCGGGAAACTCAAATGAACACTGTGTCATCCAAACGACAGAAGGTGCCACATATGCATTCTTCAAGGATCAAATGCCATCACGGTCGTCTAAATCGGTCAAGCGCCGATGGTTTGCGCGCCTCCATCTGACCATTCTCTGTGGCCTTTGCCACGCGCTTTTCTTCCCGCTGCTTCTCCAGCTTTGCACGAATTGCCACCTGTATTTGCAGAGGGCACGAACATGAGCACATGATCAATGAATGGGGTGATTGAATGAGGCTTACTGCAGTAGGATCAATGACATTTTTGCGTTGCTTCCGGAGGTATCTGAGTTTTCGATATGATAAGTCATGGGCTGCAATATCTTGTACGAAATATATACCTTTTGAGACTCTTGCTTTTGCCGCGCATTTTCCGCTTCTCCTTCTCCGATTGTGACTGTGGTTTGTCATTCTTATCGCCGTCGCCTTCAGCAGCGTCCTCCTCGTCATCATCGATGAGCTCCGTTTCATCTGCTTTACCCTGGACCCGTAGTCGCTCGAGGCGAGGAAGACGAGCAAAGGGAATGTTATGTGTGTCATTGACAGCAGTCGTTAATTTTGTTGGCGGTGCAATGGTTCCGACGAAATCTGGGTCGAGCGTGATCATGTCCGGTTGAATCTACGTTGGTGGATAGTCCGTAACAGCGTCATTAGGAATGATCTAGACACTGAGCATACCTTATCCAATAGACCCTTCACTTCCCTTTCCCTTCTTGCCTTTTTGTTCTCGAATGGGTCAGCTTCCGTACTGTCGAAATTTGGTTCGCCAACTCCAGGTACAAGAATGCTCGACAGTCCAGCATTGTGTCCGATCGTAAGGATATCTTGAAAAGGGCAAAATCGTACCGAACTAAGCGGTCGATGTGGTATTGGGTGTGTGAGGTAAAGAGGTGGCGGGGCTTTAGGTGTGTGCGGGGTCTGTATTGTCGGTTTTGTGTACACCTAGAACGCAGTGGATGAGAACCGCCACAAGCAACAGTATAGTAACTCACATTAACACTTCCTCCTACTGCTACACCCAGCGCACCCCTTGCACTCCACTCTAGCTCAGCGCTGCCACCTCTTGTCGTCCATTCCCGCACAGTACCCTTCCAATTCCTGCAGTCCCAGACTTTTACGACCCCATCCTGGCCTGACGTTGCCATATAGCGCCCACCAGAACTCGGATCGACGCTCAGCCCCACAACTGGACCGAGATGTGCTAGAATTTGTACAGCAGGATGGGGAATGTTTGGCGTCCAGAGAGTGACGACGCCATTGGAGTGACCAAGGTGTAGCACCGCGTTGTGCTTATTTTGTGCCAGTGTATGACATGCCCCAAGCTTCGTTCGATGCTCAGCAACGATGTGACCTGTGGAAGTGTCTTGATATTTAAGAAATCCGTTATTTCCCTAATGTCGACTGAGCTAGCGCAAGTTGACATTGAGTTGGAATAACTGACCACACTAGCAAGTAACCAGTGATATGGAAGAAATTCGAGTCGCGTAGGTTCAATATGAGCTTTCAATCGATGTAGCTCGACACCATCACGGTCGTATATAAATACATATTTTTTTTGTGCGACCGCGAAGAATGACTGATCCTGCAAAAATCTTTATTGAACGATTGAGAGTTGTTACATGCAAGTAACAAACAACGTACGTGATATCGCGACACGTTTCCTGCAGCTGAAGCTCAGCATGCATCGTTCCTGTTTGCCAGTCAAAAGTCGCGACATGACCCAAGCTGCCAACAATGGCAAAATGTCTGCCATTCCTCGAGTATCTCGAGCGGTACGGACCACCATCCAACTTCAGCTCTCGTCGTCCCTTGGCAGCCTCCTGACCAGCACTTTGCACGATATCATCCTGGCCTATTCTCCAAGTTCGTTCCAGCTCGGTCTCCACCTGCATCTTCCCTGCCTCGCTCGTCAGCAACAGTTCAGCATCTTCGACGAGTGCTTTTGAACGTGCGGCATGTGCTGCCTGCCGGTTTAGTTTTGTTCTTAGCTTGAGATCCTTGACGTGCTTGTGCTTTGGAACATTGTCTAGTGGTGGAGAGGTGGGACGAAGGGATTTTGGCAGAGAAGTGTTTTGTGCCTTGATAAACAAAGAATCTGCATGAGGCGCCATTCGTATGCCCTCGCCCGGTGATCACTAGCACTGCTAGAAAAGTGATTGGATAAATCCGCAGAAGACCGAAGTATGCAATTAGTGTAGGGGGCAAAACCACTTTTGGCTGAGTTTTGACCAAGTCACGGCACTGGCACTTGGCACATTGGCAAAACTTGGCAAAACTCCCAGGCACGTCACATCGACGATTAATAATACTACATCGACGAGACACCCTTCATAGTCAACAGAGACTGCACATCCCAAGATAAACCATCCACTGAGTCAGATCCCACCTGCTGAACATCATCTTCGAAAGTCGCAGGGATAATTCCTTTGTCAACCTGTTCCAGCTCTGCGAGGTCATACACATTTCCCACCACAATCTTGAACCCTTCCAGCTGGGCATCAATAACCGATGAGAATTCTGCAATGCGCTGCTCAATTTCGTCAAAGGCAGCTGCAACCTCGTCCTCTGTTAAGCTTTCTGGCCCCTCTAGCTCGTCTGACCGTCATCAACCTGACTTTGGCTTGCCAGTGGAGGTGTCCATGCGAAATGTGCATCGAGATCTGTTGCCAGGTCCATGTCGATGCCACCATTGTTCCGAGTGTGCATGTGTGCATTTTTTCGTCGGACAGGCTTGCCAGTAGCGAGTGCACGTTGGTATACATAGTTGTTACGAAGTTTTCCAAGGGTCTCGAAAGTGCGAACTGTTAAGTTGCAACGTTTGACACTCTGGATCACACCAAGGTCCGAAAATAGTCGCTCGACATTAGCCGCATGAGGAACGATCGAGAATAAGGTGATTGCGAGTGTTTTCAGTGGGTGTGTCTTTGCAGATATTGGGAGGTTTTCCCACCAATCTTTCCCATTGGCTTGACCGCCTGCGAAGGCACCTTTGCATTGGTAGTACTGCTTTAGATTCTTGACAGCTCGATCACCATCCCAGCGCCATTGTTTTGCGATGTCAAGCGCAACCGTGCACATCTGCTCAATTCTGTCTGGTCAACGGCAGCACCTTTCTGCAATAAGGCCTTGCGAGCTTCGTTACGAACAGATGGTGGAGCATCTGGGCACTCTTTGGGGTTTGTAAGATGCAAGAGACAGCGGTTATCTCGGCCTTCAATGCGTTGACCACTGCCTCTGGTTGGAGACTTGGAGTGCAATAGTTGCACTTCCAAAATTTTCGGCGGGACTTGTTATCGACTCGCTCGAGTTGTGATGGGCGGCCGCCCGGATGCCTTTTGTTAGGCATTTTAAGACGAGTCCAGGTGCAGGGATACTAGTACTAGATAGTTCCACGAGTCCGTGTGTCCCAAGAGTCCGTGCATCGACTCTAGCACACGCGATTCTGCACAAAATCCTTATGAATGTTGCATATGGGTTTCCCCCAACATAATGCACAGTTCCTTTTTTTTTTGAGGAAATTCGAAGTAGATCTTGTCCTGTGGTCAACTTATTGGTGCTGGAGGCTAGTTTTGTGAATCTATTAGGCTCACTCTGAAGGTCAGATCACCACATAAAATTCTGAAATATGGTAGTGCTGTGGGCAGAACTATTTCAAGGTAGTTCTGCTGGCAGAATCACATGATGTCTTACAGATGTAAGACTACTACATTGATGTAAGACTGTTCGACAACAACATAGAGTCGATATTCCATGTCTCATCTTCATTTGCATTATGATCCATGACCATAATTTCAACCTCAATTGCTGCAGGCACCAATCCCTCATCAATGTGCTGCAGTTCTGCAAAGTCAAATGCTCTCCCTTGCAAAACTTGTACACTAGCAAAGAGCTCAGTGATTGTCAAGAACAATACTATTAGCAAAGTACCTAGTGAAGAGCTAAGTGTACATCAGTGAGTGTAGATACAATATGCGAAATATGAGCATACACACCTCAGTGATTGTCAAGAACAATACTGAGGTGGCGACAGGAACACGACAATGTAAAGTACACAATGGAAATGCTTAGGTAATGAACCAGAGGATAGACGTGCGGTGGTGTTCATATGGTGCAAGAAGTTGAGAAGCAGGTGACCTGCATGGATCGAAGGTGCAAGATAAGGATAGAGACTAACAAAACTTCCTTCCCATCCACATCCCAGTCTGAGGCAAACTCTGTGCTCATTATTTTTTCCACATTATGAATATCTTTGAGTCAAGCAAACTCAGCATCAATATCATCAAGTGAGATTGATTTGGGACCCTCAAGATTGTCACTGGAGACTGTCAAAAGTGGGGGAATGAATGCAAAGTCAGTTCAAGCTGTTTGGCAACCTCCATGTCAATTCCCAGAAGTTCGGTTGTGTGCATGTGAGTGTGGTGTTGTTGTGTTGGTTTGCCATCAGTAACATTCTTGAGGTGGACATGGTAGCGAAGATTAGTGTGGACCTTGCCAAGTGTCTTGAATGTGCAAACTGAAAGATTGCAGCGCTTGGCCAACTGCATACCACCAAGGTCTGAAAAGAGCCATTCAACCTCAGCCACATGTGGGATGATGGATAGGATGATAATTGCAAATGCCTTCAGTGGGTGCATGTTGGAGTTGACTGGGATATTCTTCCACCAAGCTAGTCCATCTGCCTGGCCACCAGCAAATGGTGCATGGCAGAGATTATATGCCTTAAGGTCCATGACAAGTGTGTCAGCTTTTGCTTTACTCCACTTCCACTGCAGTGTGATTTCCAAAGCCACTTTGACCATGAATTCAAATGGATAGCCACTTGCTGCTTGAGTAACAGCAAGTTTACAACACATTGGGTGGAGGAATAGTGTGAGGGTGTGATAATTTGTATTGATTGAATGAAATTGATGGTTGAAGACTGACTTTGCATGAGCAAAAAATTCCATGTTGTTGCCATCCTTGAGTCATAGTGTTGACATCTTGTGTGCACACTGAATAAGTTCAAGTGTGCACTCTGCAAGGTTGCAGTCCTGATTCTCAATATTTCCAATGGCATCAACAATGAACTTTGCTGTCCTCACCATTTGGTCAAGACAGATCCAGTAGTCCAGAGCATGTATAGTCTCAATGGAATATGATGAAGAACATCTTGGGTATCCATCCCATTTGAATTCATAGAAACAGGTAAATTTTTGCAAGAATAGCAAGCAAAACATGAGAGGTGTGTGGTCTGAGTTGGAATTTGTACTAGGCCAGGATCCACAGTTGAGTAAATTACTACTGAATGCTCTCAAACAACATGTCTAAACCTTCACCTCACACCTCGAACTTGCGCTAATGCCTGGATGGCCAAAATCAGCAATAAGAAAGAGGCAGGAAGTTCGTGAGGCTCATGACTACTTCATGTCATGCACTGTTAAAGCATATTGTGCTGAGCTTAAAAAACTCTAGGAATTCGATACTGTGGGGCAAGGACAATCCACCATGACTTCAAAAAGATGAACTTTGAAGCAACAGGAAAGTTAATCAAGCTATCATATTCAACTCTCATCTGTCTTGCAGCTGGTGGAAAGATATTGAGTGAGACAAATGCAGCCATTGCATGGATCACTGAGGAGGAGACAAAACAAGTCATTGCCTATATTCAAGAAGTTGGTGACTGTGGTTTTCCACTCAGCCACAAGCAGCTTCGTGAACATGTCAATGAAATATGTCATGCATGACTGGGACATACATTTCCAGGAGTCAGAGTTGAATAGACCAATTGCTTCATTGAGAAGCATACCAACAGTCTCAAGACATCATGGTCTCACTCACTCGACTCAAAATGTGGACAAGCTGTCAACCTTCAAACAAATAAAGCTTGGTTTGATCTTCTCAAAGATGTCTTTGAGAAGTATGACATTGATGAAGACTGTATTTATGCAGCCAATGAAATTGGCATTTCATTAGATTCTGGTGAGCATGAACGTGTTATCAGAGGCAGATGGCCTGGGCCTCAATATCAGCAATGTACTGGAAATCGAGAGAATGTTACCATCATTGTTATGATCTGTGCTGATGGCACTGCTCAGCCCCCTGCTGTCATTCTAAAGGGCAATGCTTACCAAGTGAAATGGAAACAAGAAAATCCTGTAAATGCTTTGTGAGCTCATTTGTGATCATTTGTGATTAATGCTAAAATCACATACATTATAATAGGCTTGGATACTCGAAAAAGGGCTGGACAGATGAAAGAATGGATCAAGGAGTTTGACAAGCAGATGAAGGCCAAGGCTAATGGACATGACCATCTCCTTATTGTGGATGGCCACAACTTACATTATACACAGGATTCCTGCAATATGCCCATAAAAATTGTATTCACATCCTGTGCTATCCAGCTCACACAACTCATGTATACAAAGGCTTGGATGTTGTTGTTTTCGTAGTCCTAAAATGGTGCTAGAGTGAGGAGCGGGACCAATGGGAGAGAGAGAAAGGTGAAGGCATCATGAAGGCCAAATTTATCACCATTTATGGCCATGCTCACCTCTGCACACTCACACCAGACCTTATTTGCACAGCTTTCCACAAGACTGATGTCTGGCCATTTGATTGTGATGTCGTCCCTAGCAACATGCTGGCTCCAAGTAAGGAAACCTCGACTAAATTGTATCTTCCAATCACACCATCCATGCCTATGAGAGTCCTCACTGATATCATTCAAAATATGTCAACACAGCTTAGCAACAACAGAGATGAAGAAGAACATTCAGTAAACTCATCATCCAGTACTCAGGAGGATCTTGAGACCATCATCAAACAACTCACTGAAACATCATTGTCAAAACTCATCTTGTCAACACAAATGAACTCACAGACTGACCTGTGGCATGCCACAGCCCACACTATCTTCCCCATCAAGAAATCATGTACACCCATCACAAACATTCATCCAGCAACTGCAAATGAAATCCTGCTACTTGCGGCTCTCCACAAAGCTGAGGCAGCCAATGCCACACTGAAAAAATGTGTTATTGCACTCCAGGCATCCAATATCTTGAATGAGATGTACTGCAAACTCGCAGTCAGCTTGCTCACCAGGAGTTGAAAAAGCAGGCAGGAAACAACGGTGGAAAGATGCTTGGGGATGGCTTACCACGCTTGTTGTCTGGCAACAACATCTACGAAAGAGTAGTTCAGTTTAAGGAGGCTCAAACACGAGCTGCAGCTGAGAAGAGGATGAGGACTGAAGAGCGGAAAAGACATGTTGAAGCATTGGCAGATTGGAAGAAGCTTGAGGATGCAAGGAAGGCAGAGAATAAGGCACAGTGAGAGCGCTATCACGAAGCATTACAGATATGGGAGTCAGAGAAGGCTCGCACAAAAGAAGAGAAGTGGAAACTCACAGAGAAGAAGCCCACTTTTGGCAAGCTCATTGCAGCCATACCATGGCCAAAGGTAATCATATTTGAGGAGGCTCAAGAGGGTGAAAGTGTCAGTGAGCATTTTGATCTTGATGATGTGGGCTCATGCACCAGCAATGAATATTAATGACATGTTGTAGTTGTGTACATATTGTAAGGCTCTGGCTGTGAGTTTCATAGGGTGTGGGACCTGCTAAGATAAGAATGTGCTGAATAGTTAGATGAGTCATTAGCAATAGCTATGCAATAAGGAGAGCTATAATTTTGTGACAAAAAACAATTGATAATAACAAGCGTGATTGTTAAGACCATACTCAAAGGGTAAAGGATCTAAAGGGCTTTGGCCTCAGTTCATACACTGTGCCCCTTTCTTGAGTATTGCCCCTTATTTCAGAAGGAAGATATATGTCCGAAGGTCCGGAGGTGGTTGTGTTAAGGATCTGGATGTGTCATGTCTGAAGGATATCCGGAACATAGGGATGGAACAAGGTAAGGTAGACAACATTGAAATTCAACCACATTTTGAGAGGCCATTTTGCACAACTTATTGCACTTTCCTCATCCACTTTCCAGACATTCTTTTTGCACCAATCTGTTCCTACGACCTCTCTAGATAGATTGATGGTCTCAAATTTTCTCAAAACTAGAATTTGAGAGACTTATTTCCGCTTTTTTCCATTTCTTGTATTTCATCTCCAAATACATTTCTGATGTTATAGGTAGAAAATAAAATATTTGCCCTGTAGATTTGGCCACATCACGTGACTCCAAGCTAACCATATATGGTAATTTACATAACATGTGACTTAAAGGTCAGCATTACTGGCCAGTAGTCAGTTGTAACTATACCCCTTTGATACTCTAAATACTATTTACTACATGGTTTTACAAGTGTAGTTGTATTAGAAAAATTAATCTGATCAAATGCTATTTTTTCAATGTTGTCAAAGTGATTTTCAAGGCAAATATGTAGTTTTGAAATTTCAAGCTTTGAGATTTGGCCATGGGAATGTCACGTGATCATGTGAGAGCAGTGGTTGAATTTCAATGTCATCTACCTTATAAGGTTAGTGTTGGACAGAGTCCTAACTAGAAAATAACAGAAATAGACTACCCGAAGGTAGAGTCGGAGATGTAGACTATAGGAATTAATCCTAAGTCTCAGAGGGTGACCAGAGTCGGAAGGAACTCAAGTCTGGAGGAACAGAATGAGCAGAATCTAAGATAATATTGAACTAAGGTTTTATGGAGATTTACAAGTGGTTTATATACTGTAAGTAACTGGCACGGATAATCAACAAATCTGGGACTGAGGGCTATGTACAAGGTATAATGGATGTCTAATAGTAAAAGCACAGCAGATCAGTAAGTGCGAGTTGGAAATGAAACATAGGTAATGGATCAATAAGCAGGACAGAAATATATATAGCCAAAATACCAGAGACAGGAGGATTACTGAAAGGAGGTAGATGCAGATTGTTATGGCCATGCCAAACTGGAGGCTGCTAAGAAGTTCCAGCTCAGCATGGGGGTCGTACTGGAGGGTCATAACTAATTCAAGGGGGCTTGGCCTCAGCTCGTGCGCTGTGCCCCTTATACTAGTATGTGCCCCTAATTTCATATGAAGTCTGAGGGGAAGTTCTGGTGAAGTCCAGAGGGGAACTCTGGAGGAACTCTAGGACTAGACAGCTCAGAAGAGTGCCGATGGACTACCAGAGGAGTATGGGAAACATGCCAGAACTATTTCTGGAGGAACAGGGAACAAGGGTAAGACTACTGGGATGAGTCCCAAGTAGAATGGAATGGAGGATGGACTGCCGGACGAAGTCCGGGGCAGGAGAGGAGCAAAGCTCCAGGGGGAAAGATGATCCACAGGAGGTCAAGGATAGGATAGGATATGACCAGAGGACGAGGGGCAGAGGAGCAAAGGAGCAAGGAGAGAGGAGCAAGGAGCAAGGAGCAGAGGAGCAGAGCTCAATGGATCGAGGGGGAAGTATTGCTCTACTGTAGAGGAGTAGGTCTGGAGATTATATAAGGAGAGTACAGGCTGCTATGGACTAAGTCCGGAGTAGAAACAAACAGAGGAAGACTACCATAGGTAGAGCCAGAGGAGAACAGGGATAAAGACAGGAGTCAGACGAAGTCTGGAAAGCATATTATAACAAAGGGTCAAATGTCTGGCCTAGGGAATACTCCCATAGGCCTGAACCAAAAGCTTACAAGGGCTGGAGCTCAAGTGCAAGAATGGAACAGAGTTATATTGACAAGATATAAAGCAGTGTTACAATTGTATGCGCCCCTATTCATTTTCTGCCTCCTTTACTTTGTATACTACATAACGTGACTCTGACTCATATGCTCAACGCATCTGTACTATAGTTGCCTTCCTTCTTTGGATACGCACTTACATTCTCACGTCTCTCTTGGTCCGTGCGCACATATTGGCCTATTTAAGCACGTTGTATTACGCTTGTATACTTTACTTTAATCTTACTGGGTTTTACCTGGAACATCCTTCGCTTTGGTCCCCAACCTAAGTCGTCTTGAATCGTCTCTAAGTCTAAGCACTCCTTAGCCTTAGTCTCTATTCTTGTAGAACCTCTTAGACTTGTCTTTGAGGCCGAACCCTTGATAGTACTTGGAACATGTTCCTTGTACTTTTACCTTGTCCTCTTCTGGACATTGTAGAACTTCCCAGCAGACTGTCTGTGTCTTTTCACTGTCACTGGTGATGCCATCCCAGTTCGTAACAAGCAGAGGGTAAGTAACAAGAAACATCAATGGGAAAACATCAATATTCAGACTGAGGTTTGCTAGAGTACAAGTATGAGTTTATATACTGTAGGGAACATAGGTATGGATCAGTAAGCAAAGTTCGAGGCTATGTATGTACCATGCAGAAACACATTAGTTAGTTCAACAGAACATAAGTATATGAACTCAGAGATGAGATATGTATGGAAGAGATTATCAAGACGGAGACAGAGGTAACTGAGAGCCAGAGACAAGGACATACCCTAAATGGGGTAATGTGCGTGGTGCGGGAATATGTCCAGAGATGAATGCAGGGAGATCCAGGATCTGGATAGGACATGGATGAGGGTCAGATGTGGTGGGATGTCCTGTGTTATGAACTAGGGTGGCATCACCAGCAACAGTGCAAAGGCACTTAACAGTGTAACGAACATATTGGTGCTAGACTTAAAACCCTATCTTTTGACACTCATCTCACGTCTATGGGAGTTACCACTTGTCTATGGCCGTCTTACTTCTTTAGCATTGCTGGTGGCATCCCATGCTTACCACACACCGTACTGACTGCCGCACCTCATTCCACGTACCGATGTCCTTCCATGTCCTTGCCGCATCCGCATAGCTCCATTTGGTGCGTTGTTTGTTTTATGTTTGTTATCACTGATTCCACGGCAAGTGTTATTACATGTTGCCTTGTGCCGCAGCGCCTCGCACTATGTTTACATACGGCAGTTACTATACTTGAGTGCTACTGATCTCGCCTAGAGCATTCCAAATACATACGATTTAGGATATAAGCACCACATACCCCGCACGATACAGGACCTGATTTTACCCCATTGCACGTACTATATGTCAAGATTAGTGTCTAGCTCTGGAACCACCCAGTAGTAGACTTAGTCTTTCAAGTTTGTTACCGCTTGTTAATTGATCTCGCTTGTTCACTGTTACCACTGGCATACTGCTGGACTCTTGATTGTTATTTTGACTGAACTTCTCGCGCACTGCTACTTTACTGCTGAAAGTACCGCAGCCTTCTTTACTGTTTCTTTGCACCGCTCGCAACTTTAACTGCAGATATCGTCGCTCATCACCACTCACTCAATGTTACTGATACTGACTCTGTTTCAATGATGCTAGTACCACTACATATGACGCTAGTTCCGGCGGCACCATCGCTGACCGTGGCAACTTACCACTGACTATGATGCTACATTCGCACATTGGTTTGACTCAAACTTGACCATACTAACAGGCATCCCCCTTTAGAGTCGAATGCTTGTGTTTCACAAGTGAAGCAGACTAGACGGAGCACAAGACCACACATACTAACTTAGGAGGTAGTTTATCTACAGCCCAGGTTAGGTTGTATCTTTACATTGGCTTATTTAAGCATGTTGTATTACGCTTGTAGACTTCACTTTAATCTTACTAGGTTTTACCTGGATTTCTGTTCACTAAGGCCTCCAACCTTAGTTGTCTGGATCATCTCTAAGTCTAAGCACTCCTTAGCCTTAGTCTCTATTCTTGATACCTTTCGAGATGTGTCTCTTAAGGCCGAGTCTTGTTCCTTCAAACATTAAGACACACTTCCCAGTAAACCATTGTTAAGATACAACCTAACCTGGGCTGTAGATAAACTACCTCCTAAGTTAGTATGTGTGGTCTTGCACTCCGTCTAGTCTGCTTCACTTGCAAAACAAGAGCATTCGACCCTAAAGGGGGATGCCTGTTAGTATGGTCAAGTTTGAGTCAAACCAATGTGTGAATGTAGCATCATAGTCAGCGGTAAGTTGCCACGGTCAGCGATGGTGCCGCCGGAACTAGCATCATATGTAGTGGTACTAGCGTCATTGAAACAGAGTCAGTATCAGTAATGTCGAGCGAGCAGTGATGAGCAACGATATCTGCAGTTAAAGTTGCGAGCGGTGCAAAGAAACAGTAAAGAAGGCTGCAGTACTTTCAGCAGTAAAGTAGCAGTGCGTGAGAAGTTCAGTCAAAATAACAATCAAGAGTCCAGCGGTATGCCAGCGGTAACAGTGAAAGAGCGAGATTGATTAACAAGTGGTAACGAACTTTAAAGACTAAGTCTACTACTGGGTGGTTCCAGAGCTAGACACTAATCTTGACCTATAGTACATGCAATGGGGTAAAATCAGGTACTGTATCGTGCGGGGTATGCGGTGCTTATATCCTAAATTGTATGTATTCAGAATGCTCTAGACGAGATCAGTAGCGCTCAAGTATAGTAACCGCCGCATGTAAACATAGCGCGAGGCGCTGCAGCACGAGGCAACATGTAATAACACTTGCTGTGGAATCAGTGATAACAAACATAAAACAAACAATGCACCAAATGGAGCTATGCGGACGTGGCAAGGACATGGGAGGACATTGGTATGTGGAATGTGGTGCAGCAGTCGGTATGGTGTGCGGTAAGCATGAGATACAGCCGGCAATGCTAGAGGAGTAAGATGGCTTTTGGACTGGTGGAGATTCCTATAGATGTGAGACATGCGCAAAAATATAGGGTTTTAAGGCCAGCACCAATATGTTCATTACACCGATATGTGCACACAGACCAAGAGAGGTGTGGGAATGTAAGTGCATATCCTAAGAAGGAAGGCAACTATAGTACAGACATGTTGAGTGTATGAGTCGAGAAGTATGTCACATGATATACAAGGTAATAGACAAAGAGAAAAGTATGTAGGGGACGTATGATTGTAACATCCTGGATATCAGAGGAGGGAAAGTCTGGACATAGTGGTGGGTGAGAATATGCTCAGAGTGGACTAGGATGTGTATAGGGTGAGCAGGCTAGCTGCAGAGATCCGGAGGTATGGACGGGAGATCATGGTGGAGACAGGGTCTGAGATCTGGTATATGACACAGATGCCCACAACGGAGTTACAGTGTGAGAAGTAGGAAGTTTCGGATGAGTGGTCCAGATAGGATCTGTGGACCAGACAGAAGCAGGAACGATCAGATCAGATAAAATGTATGGTATATGACAGTGATATGAGATGAGACTGGACTGTGAGACTGGACTGTGAGACTGATCTGATTGCCTGTAGAAATGAGTGTACATGAGCTATTTTATACTGTGAAATGCTAAGGGTCCTTAGGTATGGAAAGGCCAAACAATTAGGTGAGGACAGCTGCAGAAGGACATGGCATTGAGCCTGACAGGGTAGAGTAGAGAGAACGGAGAGAGAGTATGAAAATTGAGTGAGTGGCAATATGAAGGGGTATGGTATGTCTGGAGGTGAGAGCTAGACATGAGCCTCAGTTATGGGTAAAGAGACTAGGATTGTTGTACTACAAACCTAGACACAAGCCCGTACAACTGGATAAGTAATAAGTCTAGATGTAAGGTAAGAATAATACACACCTTAGTCATGGGTAAAGAGACTGAGGTGTGTTGATGGGCGCCTGTCACCTTAAGTAGTAGAGAAAGAGAAAAATATAGTAAGGTACCATGTAGAGTGTTCAGATATATATATACAGTATATGTCACCTGCCATCAGCCATCATATCCGGGTGGTTAGGTGGATTCTGCTAAGTCACTCTTGACATGGTATTTGACACAATTAATGAGAGTTTTGCTTGTTTTTGACAGATTCCAGACAACTAAGTGACAAGAGGGCAATGGAGATGAACTAAGGGTGTCATATACTGGATATCAGACCCCATCTCCACTATGGTCTCCTATTCTTATCTCCATACCTCTGGACATCTGCAGCCAGCCTGCTCACCCTACACACATCCCAGTCCACTCTGAGCACAGTCTCACCCACCACTATGTTTGGACTTTCCCTCCTCTGATATCCTGGACTTCCCCACCACATCTGACCCTCATCCATGTCCTATCCAGATCCCGGATCTCCCTGCATTCATCTCTGGACATATTCCCATGCCACGTGCATTACCCCATTTAGGGTATGTCCTTGTCACTGGCTCTCAGTTACCTCTGTCTCCGTCTTGATAATCTCTTCCATACATATCTCATCTCTGAGTTCATATACTTATGTATGTTCCATTGAACTAACTAATATGTTTCTGCATGGTACATACATAGCCTCGGACTTTGCTTACTGATCCATACCTATGTTCCCTACAGTATATAAACTCGCACTTGTACTCTAGCAGAGCTCGGTCTGAATATTGATGTTTCTTGATATTTCCTGATTGTTTCTTGTTACTTACCCTCTGCTTTATATCTTGGCAATATAACTCCATTCTGTTCTCACACTTGGGCTCTGGCACTTGTAAGCCTTCA
Source organism: Suillus spraguei (assembly GCA_016800925.1). Lineage (NCBI taxonomy): Eukaryota > Fungi > Basidiomycota > Agaricomycetes > Boletales > Suillaceae > Suillus > Suillus spraguei. The sequence goes on along the minus strand of JABCPU010000007.1, from coordinate 445,758 downwards.
TTTCAGGCCTATGGGAGTATTCCCTAGGCCAGACATTTGACCCTTTGTTATATTATGCTTTCCGGACTTCGTCTAACTCCTATCTCTGATCCTGTTCATCTCCAGCTCTACCTTTAGTAGTCTTCCTCTGTCTGTTTCTACTCTGGACTTCGTCTGTAGTAGTCTATACTCTCCTTAAAAGCTCTGGAGGGAAAGATGATCCATAGATGTTGGAGGATAGGATAGGGTAAATCCGGAGGTCCAGGGGTCCGAAGGTCCGGAGCTTGGAGGAGCGGAAGAGCGGAGGGGCGGATGAGCGGATGATTGGATGAGCTTAGCTCTATGGATCTTAACGGAGGTGTTAACTACAGTGGCTCAAAAAACTGTCCGCATGTTTTGGCATTTTTCACTATCTATAATATTGTGTGAGAACAAACAAATGCCTCAAAAACATGCTTATACCACATTGTAGTATGGCTTCAGGGCTTTCATTTGAGCCCTACACCGTGGGAATCGGTGGAGATATGGTGGAGATACAAGGCTCACAAAATGGTGACTCATGCGGACAGTTTTGTGACTCAAGTATTTTACAGTAATAACCAGGTATTCTAGTATTTTGTATGACCTCCCTTGGCTTTAATTACTGCCTCTATCCTTCTAGGCATACTCTCAATTAATTTCTGGCAATCCTCAGCTGTGATCTCCCCCATTCCACTGCTACTCTCTCCCAAAGCTCCCATACTCCTTTAGGGGGGTTTTCATAGGCTTGAAGCTTTTTCTTGAGTGTTCCCCAGAGATGTTCAATGACATTGACATCAGGAGACTGTGCTGGCCAGTCAAGAACATTGATGTTATGTTCTTCAAACCATTCCCTAGCTCTTCTGGATGTGTGCTTGGGATCATTATCCTGTTGGAAAATGATATCTTCTTCATCAATCCCTGATTCTGCCAAGCTAGGCAGCAAGTGGTCATTTAAAATGTCCACATACTGCTCAGCATTCATCTTCCCCTCAACCTCAGCAAGCATTCCCACACCATTCCATCCCATACAGCCCCATACCATTAAAGAACCTCCTCCAAACTTGACAGTCCCATTAACCTCTCTGTCTGTTAGGCCATCTCCCTTCTTTTTCCATACATACACCTTCCCATCTGACCCAATCCTATTGATTTTGGTCTCATCTGACCATATAACACGCTTCCAGTCCTCTACAGTCCAGTGTTGATGAGCTAAGGCAAAGGCTAGTCTTCTCTGCCTATGTTTGATGGAGAGAAGAGGCTTTTTCTTCTTTGTTACTGCCTTGAGAACATTCCTCACAGTTTGTGAAGAGACAGGGGTAGTGATGGTGGAATTGATATAATGGGTGGCTTGGACAGCATTATCAGCCTTTCCTGTAGTGATATGTTGGATAATAGCCCTTTTGTCAGTAGAGGTAAGCTTGGATGGACGTCCTCCACAAGAGTTTTCCTTGTCTGGGTGGCTTTCTTTGATGAACTTGGCCACAGTGGACTTGCATACTCCAGTTCTAGAGGAAATTTGGCGAGCAGAGAGGCCAGCATAAGACAGAGAGAGGATATTATCTCTTTGAGCAGAGGAGATGGCTTTCGTGGTGATTATGACTATGATACATGAGATATTCTGGTTTATATAGTTAGATATAGTCATAAAATAACATAATGACACCACTTTATAATTTATATAATAGTGGCATGATTTTTATGGTGTCATAAATAATGATTTATATAGTTTTAATATACACTCAAAAAACTGTCCACATGAGTCATCATTTTATAAGCCTTATATCTCCACCATATCTCCGCCGATTCCCACGGTGTAGGGCTCAAATAAAAGCCCTGAAGCCATACTACAATGTGGTATAAGTATGTCCTTGAGGAATTTGTTCATTCTCACACAATATCATAGATAGTGAAAAATGTCAAAACATGCGGACAGTTTTTTGAGCCACTGTATAATCTCCAGACCTACTCCTCTACAGTAGAGCAATACTTCCCCCTCGATCCATTGAGCTCTGCTCCTCTGCTCCTTGCTCCTTGCTCCTCTCTCCTTGCTCCTTTGCTCCTCTGCCCCTCGTCCTCTGGTCATATCCTATCCTATCCTTGACCTCCTGTGGATCATCTTTCCCCCTGGAGCTTTGCTCCTCTCCTGCCCCGGACTTCGTCCGGCAGTCCATCCTCCATTCCATTCTACTTGGGACTCATCCCAGTAGTCTTACCCTTGTTCCCTGTTCCTCCAGAAATAGTTCTGGCATGTTTCCCATACTCCTCTGGTAGTCCATCGGCACTCTTCTGAGCTGTCTAGTCCTAGAGTTCCTCCAGAGTTCCCCTCTGGACTTCACCAGAACTTCCCCTCAGACTTCATATGAAATTAGGGGCACATACTAGTATAAGGGGCACAGCGCACGAGCTGAGGCCAAGCCCCCTTGAATTAGTTATGACCCTCCAGTACGACCCCCATGCCAAGCTGGAACTTCTTAGCAGCCTCTGGTTTGGCATGGCCATAACAAAGGGCCAATATGCAATGAATGGATGACGACAAACGACAATGGAATTGAGATGTGGTGGTGGTCATTGATGGTGGTGAAGATAAGTTTTAATTTGGCTATTTCTGGATGCAGATGCTTGGTAATCACTACTATGTTTCAAATCAGAAATGTGCTAGTAATTGATAAGCTTTTCTTACCTAATTGAGGCTGATTCATTGAGCCATACTCAGCAAATTAGGCACCCATTCACTGTTGTTGATGCCGTGCTTGAATGGCTCATGTTTTTTTCTTCAAAATGGATGAAGACCTCAATCAGAGGTCTATGTATGGGGAAAAATTAGTTTGAAACAAATTCATAAAGTTGTTGTGGCTCGAGAGGTCAAATTTCAATGTTGTGGCTGAATGAGGCATCCATAACTGTAAACCTTATTGTAATATATTTTTGACTAGGAAAACTAGAAGCTTCAGTACAAAGTGTAAAAATTGCGAATTTTGACAAGTTTCAGTCAATAGGCTTAGCACTTTTTGTCCTAATAATGAAATTTAATAAGCTTTAATGCATCCTAAGGTTTAGTGTTTGAAGTTAAACCAAAGAAAAATACTTGATGAACATTTTGTAAATACTTAGGCTTAGTGTTGATGTTCAACCAAAGAAAAGACTTGGTGAAATTTTTGTGATATATGCTGTGACTTCTGTGGCATTGTGGCACTGGAATACTGGGGATTTTGTGAGTCTGTGGCACACTGTGAGAACTGTGGCTCTGGTTCTGGGATCTGGTGATTCTGTGGTGTCTGTGACACTGTGAGGGTCTGTGGGAAAAGTTGTAGTTTGCTGATGTGCTATGCAAGAAGCATGCAAATGTCTGTGCAACAATCAATAACTGGCTTGCAGTGAACTACAGCCTGGTACACTTACAAGCACCCAATAAAATTTACTTTGAAACTTTCGATGGAATGACTGCATAACAGTTGGATTATCAGTGGTCACAGCTACAATTTTTTCCCATCTCCAATCTCCATTGCCTTCATTGCTTTCTCTGATATGGCCATAAGATTATCAGCTGTTTCTCACACACCTGTCATATCCTTGAGAGCCAAGATAATAGGGTATTGTTTTACTTTAGCAGCAAGGGACCCATAGAGACTTCGCCTCAGCAGATCCTCCCATCCATCAAGATGCAAAGTGAGCAGTTTTCTGGACTTGTTAAGACTGTACTCAAAGGGTGAAAGATCCGAAGGGCTTTGGCCTCAGTTCATGCACTGTGCCCCTTTCCCAAGTAATGCCCCTTATTTCAGAGGGTAGATATACGTCCGAAGATCCGGAAGGAGTTGTGTGACGGATTCGGATGTTCAAAGGTACTGGATATGATACGTCCGAAGGTTATCCGGAGTGTAGAGATGGAACAAGGATTAAGGCTAGCTTCGGAACAAGTTCCTAACTAGAAACTAACAGAGATAGACTATCTGAAGATAGAGTCGGAGATATAGACTAAAGGATTCAATCCCAAGTCTCGGAAGGTGACTAGAGCAGAGTGTTACAATCATATGTGCCCCTATTCATTTTCCTCTCATTTTCTCCCATTATTATCTTGTATATTACATAACATGATTCCGACTCATATGCTCAATGCATCTGTACTATAGTTGCCTTCCTTCTTTGGATACGCACTTACATTCTCACATCTCTCTTGGTCCGTGCGCATATATTGGCTTATTTAAGCATGTTGTATTATGCTTGTATACTTCACTTTAATCTTACTAGGTTTTACCTGGAATATCCTTCACTTAGGTCTCCAACCTAAGTCGTCTGAATCATCTCTAAGTCTAAGCACTCCTTAGCCTTAGTCTTTATTCTACCGATCATCTTAGAGTCACAACTCTTCGATCAAACCCTTGATCCTACTCAGAACACTTCCTTGTAGTAGTCTCATTCTCTTTTGAACGTAGTCAAACTTCTCAGCAGACCAGCTGTGTCTTATCACTGTCGCTGGTGAAGCCATCCCAGTTCGCAACACGGAGAGTAACTCAAGTCCGGAGGAAACAGAATGAGCAGAATCTAAGATGATATTCGAACTAAGGTTCTACAGAGATCTACAAGTGGTTTATATACTGTAAGTAACCAGCACGGATAATCAAGGAGTCTGGGACCAAGGGCTATGTACGAAGTATAACGGAAGTCTATTAGTTAATACACAGCAGATCAGTAAGCACAAGTCAGAAATAAAACACAGGTAACGGATCAATAAGCAGGACAGAAGTATACACAGCCGGAATACCGGAAACAGGAGGGATGCCTCAAGGAGATAGATGCAGATATACACAGGGGAGTTAGAGTGCGAGAATTGGGCACTTTCGGATGGGTGATCCAGACAGGATCTGTGGACTGGACGGAAGTAGGGTCGATCGGATCTGATCGGATCTGAGATTGGAAATATGGTATATGACAGGACTTCAGTCTATCAATTTTTTCTAGTTTGACTCTTGCAGCTTCACTATCAAGCACAGAGTTTGCCTTGGACTGGAATGTGGATGGGAAGGAAGTTTTGCAAGGGAGAGCATTTGACTTTGCAGAACTGCAGCACATTGGTGAGGGATTAGTGCCTGCAGCAATTGAGGTTGAAATTATGGTCATGGATCATGATGCAAATGAAGATGGGACATGGAATATCAACTCTATGTTGCTGTTGAGCAGTCTTACATCAATGTAGTTAGTAGTCTTACATCTGTAAGACATCACATGATTCTGCCATCTGCCACGTTGGCAGAACATGGTTCTGCTAGGTTCTGCCAGTTCTGCCAGCAGAACTACCTTGAAATAGTTCTGCCCACAGCACTAAGATAGGCGACACTCTTATCCAGCATGGCTTACATCAGCACATTGAAGGCCTTGCTATCACTCAAATTATGGGCACATAGATTTATTTCTGATGTAATTGGATCCTAGGAACTATTGAATAGAAGTATAGCTTGAATTGCTAGGAAGCAGAAATGAAAAATCTTCAAAACTGGAGGAGATTTTTATCGTCCAAGAAGTTTTGTCCCATTCAATCAGAAAGTGTTTATGAAGGCTATAGGGTGCAAGGGAATAGTTTTTAGGTTTTCGGCACACCAACATTTAGCCGCTCATATAATGTGTCACATGTTATGTGCCTGAGGAGGCGGTGATATTACCGACTAATAAAGTATCTCTCAATGGGCACAAAGTCTAAAGCTAATAAGGCTTGTCTCAGAAATATTCAGTCTGCACTGTCCAGGTCCCACAAAGCCGATGCAATGGAGAGAAATGTCATTGAATGCCTCAATGATGTACTGCTACTTCAAATTTGAAGGTTTTTATTTACATTAGTTGTTATTGTATGGCTATTAATGACTGTTAACAATGCAGATATGCAAATCGGTCTGCACATTTCATTCCTGGGTATGTACAAGGTCTCACTGGTGGCGAGGCAGCTTGGGCTAACTGCCAATACCACAGACATCATACTCTACCTCCCTCTATGATTCTTGAAGTCAAGGAGGCACTAAGAATGGCTTAATGTACCAGTATACAGTGTTACTATATGTACTAATCAGAAACTTGTTTCTGAAGTCTGGATCTCATCTCTCGAAAATTTTCGGTCGAAGATTTTGCCGTTTTTAGGGTTAGGGTTGGTGATTACATAAGGTGCTGGATAAGAGTGTCGCCTATCTTAGTTGCATACTATGACTTTTTCAAAAATTTTGCCTCGCTACCTTTACCGGCACTTTTACATCCTGATCTGTTCATATTCACACCAACTATGGCTTAAATCTTGGTCAAGTTGACTTAATTAGGATTCAAAAGTGCCGGAAAGGAGCGAGGCCAAATTTTTGAAAAGTCGTACTGCAATCTCATACATATGCAACACACTGTAATAAGCACGATCCCGGGATCCGTGTTATCATAATATAAGACATGAGTCGGAACATGTCGTGCACTAATATATTTATTTCAATACTACTATCATGCACGTTGACACGAAATGCACTTCTCAAAGACATACTCGCAACTGCTGCTCACATTGCCGCCAGAGCTACGCGAAAACGCTGTACAGTACCGTCAAGTAAGTGTAATAGCAGTCAACTGTGCTGCAACGGTAGCATTGACCATCTGACAGCTCAAGAAACTCATCAATCAACTGGTCCAAGAGCTTTCTTCTCTCGGTCTCAGTCCGACTGTGCTCCAGCAATTACTGGGACAACAGAATCCTGCGAGTTTAACTGCCCAGATCGAGGAAATACGACAACAGTGTGATCGAGTCACTGACGGCGATGATGATCACCAACGCCACACCACTGTGGTCTACGAGTTTACTGGGACGTCCTCTCATATTGAGCCCCATCTCCGGTTGTCAGTCAAGCATCCCACGGATGCTAGGGATATCGCATCTGGTCACACGACCACACCGAACAGCATCCTAGAGGCTCTTCAGCTCCATACCCGAGCTCTCGAAAGAAATACTTCATTGGTGGATATTAATTATTCATCCACAAAGTATGTCCGATGTGTTTTCAAATGCGTTCCCGCTGATACCTTAAACTCAGTACCCATGATCTTATCATACCATTACGGTCCGATACTGCGTTCTTTCACCTATTAAATACCACCCTTGCGTCGCTCGCTGAACACCTTGATACCGTGCATGGTGGTTTTACATCTACGCTACAAAGTCTGGCGGATGTTATTAGTATGACAGCACGTCCCACCTCCTCGTCAGCACCTCATTCCTTTTCGACCTATTCAATGGCCGTCAGTAACGCTGCCACATTACGACCCAACTCTCACAATCGAAATACAGATCTATACTCATGGAGGGAGATATTCCAGATGTACGTTGAAGGTGAAATCTTTGAGAGTGTTGGGGAGAGAACTCGTGGGGAACGCAGTGTCGAGGAAACAGAGACTCGGATGAAGCGATTTGAAGAACTCATGCAGGAGCAGAGAAGCAAGTTCAAGCTTTCTGGAAGCAAGGATGCGCTGGACATTTTCATGCGGATGAACTTTTTTATCTTGGATTTGAAGAGGGTGAGCGTGATTTTTGCGTCAGTTTGTTTGAATGCTCATTCTTTGACATGCAGTTCCAATTTGCGAATACCGAGGCTACCCGCAAGATATTGAAGAAGCATACGAAGCGGACCGCATTACCTCTTCCTTCCTATCTTCTTTCAATCTGTAATGGACCATTGCCGGCGTGTCCACCACCAGCGGAGTTGGCCTTGTTGCCTCAGCCTCCAGTATCATTACCTCGACTTCTCGTGCAAGCTATCGGCGAAATTTTACTTCCAATTGTGCCTCATGTTGATGATTATTCGTGTCTTATCTGTACCAGTCTCGCGTTCAAGCCAATCAGACTTGGTTGTGGTCATTTCTTTTGTGTAAGGTGATTACATGGCTATTCTCAGACCAACTGGTACGACCAAATTGACTAATTTGGTTCGTCATAGATGTCTAGTAAAGCTTCAAAGGCTCGGGAAAGCGAATTGCCCTATTTGCAGGGCCCCTACGGTGCTAAAGGCCAACCGCAGTGAGTCCTCTGCTCGCCCTCACTGTGCTTCTGGGTGGCTTACGTTTCACAGCCAACGTTGATTATGCTCTCTTGAACTTTATGGCTGACTGGTTCCCCGTGGAGTCTCGTGCGAAGCTGAGTATTAATGAACATGAGATAGCAAAGGAGCAGCTTGAGGAAATTGGCCTTGATGGAACATGTCGAGTGATGTAAATCACGAGTGGGACGACGATCTGGAGCTCAGACTTGGGGCTCGAGGAATGCGATAACTGCATGCATTTCGGATGTGGTTAAATTATGTTTCTACTTAAGCAGAATAATAGTGAAGGGCGACGATAAGAGACGGCAGATGCCACATTTTATTCAGACTCTCCAACAACATCCTCCATGATTTCTTCTTGCCAGTTTCGGCGCAAGGCATCCAGGAAATCCTGCATGCCGTCACCTTCCATGAAGCTAGTGAGGTTCATGAGGGAGAGACCGATTCGATGATCTGTCACGCGATCCTGCGCATAATTGTACGTTCGAATTTTCTCGCTGCGGTCCGCGGTGCGCACCAGATTCCGGCGAGTAGCTCGGCGGTTGGCAATATCTTGTGAAAGTTTTACATCCATTAGGCGGGCGCGAAGGACTTGGAAAGCACGACGCTTGTTCTGTTCAAATTATATGTTAGATGTACCTTGACGATAAAATGAGTGCAAGTTACCTGATGCTGACTACGTTCGTCTTGCATGGAAACAGTGATACCAGTGGGTGTATGGGTAAGACGGACTGCAGACTCTGTTTTGTTGACGTGCTGATGACGATGGTCAAAGTCAATTACTCTACATGAGATCAAAAAGCCCACCTGTCCACCTGCACCGCGTGCACGCATTACCTCGACTTTCACATCTTCCATTTTGAAGAGTTCATCACTCCCGCTCATGCTCTCAGCATCTTCGCTCAGCGGCAAAACCTAGAGGGGGGTATGTCACTCATAACCCAATCAAATTTACTAGATACTCACGATCACTGCAACGGTACTTGTATGAGTGCGCCCACTCGATTCCGTTGCGGGAACGCGCTGCACACGATGTACACCGCTCTCCCACCTCAGTGCATCATAAGCTCCTTCACCTTTAATCTCTAGTATAGCATCGCGCAACCCTCCGCTTTCGGTTTCGCTGCTCTGTATGATACTTGTTCGCCACCCGACTGAACCAGCGTACCGAACGTAGACGCGTAGGAGGTCCAACAAAAATAGACTTGCTTCAGACCCACCAACGCCAGCTTTCAATTCTAGCAGAGCATGTAAATCGCGCGTAGACGATGGAGGAACGAGAAGAGAGGGAAATGTTGTAGAGATGTGGGTGGATAGGGTATGGGTGAGGGTGGTGAATTCTTCCGATGCTAGGGTGCGCATGGTTGGGTCAGGATCTTGCATGAGGGGTATCGTTTCTTCCAGGGACTACTGTGGTAGCATTGAGCAAGGGCCAACAGTGATGGGATGTGATATCACAAACCTGACGAGCGTGCGTCCAGTTTGACCATGCTTCATGCAAGGGTTCTAATTCTTTGAGTTGACGTGCGCGTGCTATGTCCTCTGGAGAGGACATATCCTCAGACATCTGATGGATGCTGAGCTGATATTTCAGACTGTTGTCGATAGTAGTGGTCTCACTTTTGCTAGTAATTCATCTCTGACTTCGACGCGCTTCATTACAGCCTGAAGGATGCGAGCACCATCTTGTTCGATTTCGCGGATAACATTGGAGGAAGAAGGATGAGCTTCTGCAAGGTATGAACGGGTGCTAGAAAATAAACGTCGGTAAGGTTTTAATGAACTATGGCGACGACATAGGAAGCGGAACATGTGCATGACTCATGAAATAGAAATAGTCACGGAGCATGTATTCTGTTTAGAAGGTTTTGGTAAACAAACCTTTTTTCCAAAAACAGATATAACAGCACCTCCATTAGTCGTTCAACAACAGTGCAACAGTCTTGCTGTTTGGTATATAGTAATGCTGCTACACTGGTGTAAGTACTATGGATTGGAAACTACAAGCAACTTTCTGTCCTTTTGACTTGATAGCTTCTTAACCTCAAGGCTCTACTGATTTTTCATTGTAGCTATAGGCGAGCACCGTCGTCGCTATGATTAATCGACACTGGACCGGCGTAACAGGGGACCATCTTCCTGATATTTGGTCTACCTATGAGAGACTACCTTTGAACTTTGTATCACGGCCCGCACTTCAAAAACGTTTATGGGTGGCACTGCAAAATTAGCTTCCATCCATATCCGAAGCTTCTGATTCCGAACCAATAAGCCAGCTCATGACTTTCAAGTCACCTGATACGTCTGTTTCACCTTCGTGGTGCGCTGCTGGATGCAAGATCTGTACGGAGATTCCCTGATTATCTATAAAACCCTTCAGCATTGGTCCCACCCCGCTCGGTCTATCCCTGAACCATTCAGTGCTGACAATAAGGTAAGGTCATGATTTCGCTTCAAGATGATGAACTCAAATAACAGGTCGTGTTTCAAGCCATGTCTGAACGATATCTTGACCGGTCCAATGAGACCTGGTGGACTAATCGGGCTCGCTCTCGTAGCGTAGACCTCGTTCAGTTTGATAATGATCTTGAGCCAAAGTCTGAGGTGCGTCTGCAACATGCGATGGATCATTCAAAAGTGAATGTAATTGAGCAGGGTCGTCCACTAACTGGCAGAAACATCGTAATTTTCGGAGAGACTGGAGTCGGTAAAAGCTCCTTGATCAATCTAATTGCAGGCGAGGATATCGCTCCCACATCTCCGGATGCACTTCCTTGCACTACTGAAGAGCATGCCTACGAGGTCGATATACGTGGCCAGAGGTACACTGTGCATGATACAGTGGGTCTCGGAGAAAGAAGTCATGGGTCAAATATGCCAGATGTGGCTCCCACCAAAAAGTTAAAATATTTCTTGAGGAAGATGTCTCAAGCAGATGGTCTGCATCTTCTAGTCTACTGTGTGCGTGGGTCAAGGGCCACCAGGACACTACGTCACAGTTATGAAACTTTCGCTGCGGCGATTGCAGGGATGAAAGTTCCAGTTGTTCTTGTTGTGACATGCATCGATGACCTGTCAGAAGCAGGTGATTGGTGGAGGAGGAATGGGAAAACTGTAGAGAGCCTTGGGATCCGGTTTGATGCCCATGCTTGTGTATGCACGCTTCCCGGAGACTCTTACCGTGATCGCCGCTACCAATCAAAAATCGACGTTTGCGAAAAAATCTCCGAATTATGTGGCCATGATGGTGTTCGTGTGCAACGCCCACGACGCCAGAGCAGTTTACCTTTTACGAGATGATTTAGTGTTTATGGAATTACTTTATATCTCACCGGTCTATGTATTTTGTCTGAGTCTTGATGTTAGAAAAACGATGACGTAACTGATAAAGTAGGAGCGCTGGCGGTTATTTTAGTTCTGGTGATCCGAACTGCGGCAACATTAACTTCGTCGACAGACTGCACGCACCAGCACGTGCACCACCTTTCACTCACCCTCATGGATGTCATCCAGTCCATTCTGGTCCATGCGATTGGCGACGAAGAGCCAGAACTACCGCCAGGATCACCTCCAACATGTAGGTTAAGACCAGAAGTAAATTCGTCAATCTTACACGATTACTACCTCTAGTTAAGTTCGAGGGTCCATGGTTTACGACACAAATCTTGCTCTCTTCTACCATAGGACTATCATCTTTCCTGATTTTCTCGTATTGTCGAAAGCGATGGCCGTTAATATTTGCGCCAAGAACGATGCTAAAAGGTATGTTCTTACGTTCTTGCTACGCATTAGAACTAACCTGCTTCAGACTTTTCCCCACACGAGGCACATGCTCACGAGGCATTTTTTGGGTGGATTGTTCCAACTATGAAAGTGTCTGAGTATACTGTGCTGCAAATTGTTGGGTTGGACGCGGCAGTGGCAAGTTTGCTACACAATGCGTATACCAAGGCACCACTCACGTGTAAAACAGCTCCTTAGTTTCTTCAAGACCTCCTTTTACCTTTTTTCCGTTTGCTCTTTATGTGCTGTCACAGTCCTCATGCCCATCAATTGGAATGTGCGTATTTCGCCATGTCTAAGAAACACCGGTTTATATTGCTTGTAGCATAACATCGGCCTTGGAGGCACTGACGAGGACGATAACGATTGGCCGGAATGGGTAACCACTGGTTTAAACGACGATCCTATGGCACCCGGACGGGAGTGGCTCGACCTCATCAACGATGCTAACTCATATCTCACGATTCATTTTCTCTTTACGTATCTTTTCACTTTCCTAGCGTTGCGGTTCCTTTATAAGAACTACCGTCGCTTCATTCGCTCACGCCAGCTGTTCTCCCTCGAATTGGTCCATTCCATTCCCGGAAGGACTGTCATCGTGACTAGCCTGCCTAATCATCTTCGGTCCGAGCGGGCTCTCGCCGAGTACTTTGAAAACATGGGGCTCAGTGTTGAGAGCGTGACGGTCTGCAGAGAAGTCAGTACCCTGAAAGCCCTTCTTGACCTTAGGACAAAAGCATTGCGGAAGTTGGAGAGTGCATGGACGAATTATGTGGGGAATCCAAGTGTGGTGGAGTCCTACGACCCGTCCGAGAACGTCATCCCCGCATCGGATAGAGAGCCGTCACTACTGGAAAATCAGCAGGGGCGTTTCGTTGTACCGCATCGCCAGCGTCCGACTATTAGACCAGGATGGTTCTCCAGAAAAGTTGATGCACTTGAGTACCTCGAGACAAAGTTTACGGAGGCCGACGAGAAAGTCAAGAGGTGGCGTCGCATCGGAAAAACGAAGGCAACGCAAGTTGCCTTCGTTACGTTCGAGAAGATGTCCAGTGCAGTAAGAGTTAAGTTTATTAACGCTTATAGCCCTTCGCTAATTGCTCTATAGCAAATTGCTGTGCAAGCGGCACATTCATGTGACCCAGGGGAAGTGAAAACCAGCCCAGCCCCTGAACCACGAGACATTGTTTGGTCGAATATTGCTCATACTCCAGGAAACCTCTTGGCTCGTGAGGTGTTTGTAATCGGCTGTGTATTGATACTATTATTCTTCTGGATATTCCCGATCACCGCGCTTGCGAGTCTGCTGAGTTACAAGGAGATCAAGAAAGTGATGCCTTGGCTTGGCAGAATCATCGATAGCAACGACAAAATCCGTGCTATCGTACAGAATTCACTGCCGTCCGTCGCCATGATTACGCTGAACGCACTTCTACCATTTATTCTTGAAGGTGTGTTGTCCTACCAGACATTTGGCGCAGCTTATGATTGACATTACCAGCTTTGACCTATATTCAGGGGTACAGAGCACGAAGCTTGATCGAATACTCTCTGATGCGAAAGTCAGTTCATTCCACTTGCAGAAAATTCACGTTCTAAGAATTTGAAAGATACTTTTTGTTCCTCCTCATCAATGTGGTGTTCATCTTCCTTTTGGCGAGCACGTACTGGCAGTTGGTGCGCGAGCTTGCCAACTCGCCTGCGAAGATCCCGGAAAAGCTAGCCACAGCGCTTCAACAAGGAAGGGCCAAGTAAGTGGCAGCATCTTCATATTCTGCACCTCTTTATTTAGGCACATCCTTTAGGCACTTTTTTCTTTCGTATGTTATACTTCAAGGTGGGTGTATTATCTTACTTATACTTTAGAGTGCTGAATCAGGACGACAGGCTTTGGTGTCATGCCACTCCAGTTGCTTAACCTGGGGGTGATATTACCTCGGATGATTTTACGCATATTCAGGACTCGTACACCTCGAGGTAAGCACTACTGTATGTCAGTGGTAAACCCAATCCTTAGGCTGGACAGATTTCGCTGAGTTGAATGCGCCTCCCATGATCAACTATGGCGTCGTATACCCTCAAGCGATTCTCGTTTTTGTCGTCACCATCCTGTACAGCGTCGTCCAGCCCTTGATAGTTATCTTTGGTGCAATCTACTTTGGAATGGCCTACACCGTGTACAAGTACAAGTTGTTGTTTGGTGAGTAGATTCAAGCTCTATTTCGCTGGAGGGTTCTAAGCTTGCTGGTTCAGTGTTTTATAAGCCCTACGAATCTCAAGGCCAAGCATGGCCTCTCACATTCGTCAGACTCATCTGGGGCATACTCATCTTCCAAACGTTTATGATCGGCATCTTGACCTTGCGAGCATGCTATATTATGTCTTCTCTCCTTGTTCCGCTGCTTGCAGGTACCGCAATCTGGTCGTGGTACATCTATGAAACCTTCAAGCCTCTCAGCAATGCAGTGTGTCTCAGTTCTGTGTGCGAGGTGGAGCGGGGCGAAGATTCAGCGGATGTAGTGAGGTTGCGGGAGGGACATCCAGTGACATGGTCACAGAGGTAAGGTCCACAAATGTTTCTGTTGTACCCTGACCCAGACTTGCTTTCAGCAACTTGATGCGTCGGAGATACGCACAAAACGACGACATGCTCTATGTTGCTCCAGAAGACGAACGAACTGACTATGTAGGTAATGCGATATACGGAAAAGACATCTGACTTATTCGTCTTTAAGTCACAACCACCTATGGCTAATTGGTATAATGGCGTGTTGAAGTGAGTTGCTTTGTTTTGATCAATTGCCAATTATTCATCCCTTATTTAGCACCGGGAAACGAAGATACGGACATCCTGCTCTTACTGGTGTGCTTCCTGAACCTTGGCTTCCGTTGAAGAAAGGGCAAACACTTGTCAATGGACACCGTGCAGGAGGGTCGAGAGCGTCTCCATATGTCAACCAAGGCATTGTTCTCAGCCTACGTAACCGTTACACCATGCTACGAGGAAAGATTCGAGCATCACGGCAATCTCGCCCCGCTGCTGATGGTACTCTTATCGACATGAGTGTCTCTGAGAACCGGGACAGTGTTCCTTCTTCAGATGCTGGACCTTCGAACCCATGGGTGGATACACGCACAGCACGAGGATCTCAATCGCGTGGCAACCCCAATCACCGTCTGAGCTTCGACCCTGCTTCGGGTGTTATCATGTTACCAGAAGATGGTGACTGGTTGATAGATGACGACTCCGACGATGATTACGGGACTATGAGTCCGACGCCTGAGGCAATCCATAGCCCGAGCAACGCATCTCAGGAGAACTTGTTACCTACTAACGGTCATTCACCATCCACACCTCTTGCTTCGCCCGGCAAGCGACGACATGGTACATATTACCATCACCCAGAACGTCGTCGTCCAATTCCTGGGTCTTTTCCCTTGCCGACATGATCACAATCTTATTTACCTGATATCCTAGATTTGCTCCTGACATGCCATATTACGCTCCTATCTTACATGCTCTTGTGAAATTCTGGATGATCAGAACTTATAAATATGGCTCAAGAATGTAACCCGCAAGAAGGAAACGACATTTGAGTGGAGAGGCGCTCAGATTTGCATCATACGTCTGTTGTATCGCCATTTACGGTAATTCGGCACCCCAATCCTTGTAAGAAGGTCAGTCTTCTTGCTGATCTGCACATGGTTGGACTATGGCACCGATCAATTGATCACCGGTCAACTGTCCATTGGATAGTAGAGCATCAAGGCATGTTGCAGCTCCTCAGATGCTTTGAACAAGCAAAATCTTACTGACTTTTTTTGCGCACAGCAGCAAAAGCTGAATGCGATAGCAGGATGCACGTCGAGCTTCATGTGACCCCTGTAACACGAGCATTTTGGTTCGGGCCTCCCTCGAACATTATCACAGGCAAATCGTAACCTGGGGGCGAATGCAATTTACAGTTAGTGCTGTAGCTTGTGGGCAAAACTATTTTGAAGTGCAGAATCACGTGTTGTTTTCGTGGCGCAAAAGTACTAACTACATGAATGAAAAACCGCTCGACAGCAACATAGAATCGACAATCCATATCCTATCTTCATTTGCACTATGATCCATGACTGTAATTTCATCATCAATCGCTGCAGGCACCAATACCTCGTCGATGAGTTGCAGTTCTGCGAAGTTGAATTCCCTCCCTTCTTCCCGTCCACATCCAGTCCGAGGCAAACTCTGCCCATTGTTTTTTTCGCATTACAAATATCATCGAGTCGAGCAAACTCAGCATCGATATCATCAAGCAAGATTGATTTGGGACCTTCGAAATTGTCATCAGAGACTGCTCAAAGTGAAGGAATGGATGCAAAGGCAGGTTCGAGCTGTTTGGCGACCTCCGTATCAATTCTCAGAAGTTCGGTCCAGGTTGTGTGTGCAATGTGCAAGTGAGCATGGCGGCGTTGTGTCGGCTTTCTGTCGGCAACATTCTTAAGGCGGACTCGGACGTGATAGTTAGTATTTGTTGGACTTGGCGGAAGTAGCATACTCCTTTTTGAAGTTGTTTTCGATAAGGGTGTTCAGAGGTTGGCCCCCAGTCTTAGTAGCCGTTGTAGGGAATTTAAAAGTCCTTTAATTCACGCTATTATACACTGAAATGATGCTTTAAACTATATAGTATATCCTCTCGCGGTTCTGCGGGTACGGGGTTCTGCCACATCCTGCCCGGGAGGTTCTGCCATCTGCCTGGCAGTGCCAGTTCTGCCCTGCCACATTGCAGAATGGCAGAGTTCTGCCCACAACACTGAAGTCTGGAAATCGATCACTGATTTCAATCGGTGTATCATTGCACTCTCTGACCACACAATTTATTCTTGCCCTGATGCACCGATTGAAATCTGTGATCAATTTCCTCGTTGTAATTCAGGTCAAGATGCCTCGGGATGTGCTGATCCTTTTCACTAGCAGTATTGACATGTTCGCCTGTATGATCGGCCCGTCCTATCAGGCAGATATGGAATCTCTGTGTATTGATTCGACAAAGACCTGTACAGTCCCTTTGCCAAGGTATAAAGTCCCTATGCATTCTCGCTCTCGTCTTTTCACTCCTACCCAACAGACCTCTATTGACATGCAGCTCTCTTATTTGACCATCCTTGCCTGTTCCATTTTCATGGGCGTCCGCGCCTCAGCTTCCCCGCCATCTGAGACCAGCACATGCACTAGGAACGGGAACTTGGAGGTCTGCACAGAGGATTGGGACTGTTGCTCTGGTTGTTGCGCTAGTTATGTAGGTGGCCTCGAAGGCGGCTTGCGAGTGTAAAGCTATTGATACTCATGACCTACATAGGTATGCCTGCCTTGCTAAGGGTCGGTGAATCGTGGAGGTCGTCCAGGCTTTCCGTCCTGCGGTAAGCATTGCTGAGCTTTCGTCTGACATGATGCGTGATGTTGAATGCGTGTAATGCAGGGATTAATTGCATACTTCTTGACATCGATGGGACATTTGAATAGATGAGGTTGTTGTATGTAACGTTTGGTTCTCCTTCGTTGGGTTACATACATCTCCTTGTGGTGTCAAAGTTCTCGTCAAAATGAGGGGATAGAAAATCATGATTGGAGAGGTATTGTTCTCACTAGGCTACATTGATATTATTATCTGAGTAGTCTGCAACACGGTGAAGATCTGACAATGTCGTTCGGAAAGAACGGATGGAAAGGGATTGCGATACCACTTTGAATGTTTGCCATAAATAACATAACCTATATGTGGACTGCATCGGAATAGTGCCAGTTGCGGACATGAGTGCTTCGTCTACACCGCATTTAAGCTATGGAGCAGACACAAGACAGACGATAGAATGCACTAATAGCGTATCGTGGCATCAGCACCTACTGGGAAGAGCATCATCAGAACATCTTTGCACTGGATCAGCAAACCAGTAACGATGATTAAAAATCAGTGCTACTAGTTGGCAGTTACAGCGTGAGTTCTCCCATATAAGCGATGTACAGCGATTTGGCACCCACAGCATGGTCATGGACGCCTCCAGCGCTCCCGAAGGTGGTGAAGAGTAGATAAAACAGCATCGCATCACTTTTCTATTTGGAATTTTCTACTAGATTAGTATCCCGTGGAGAGGTATGGGATAC
Organism: Suillus spraguei; assembly: GCA_016800925.1. NCBI lineage: Eukaryota > Fungi > Basidiomycota > Agaricomycetes > Boletales > Suillaceae > Suillus > Suillus spraguei. The sequence goes on along the minus strand of JABCPU010000007.1, from coordinate 427,779 downwards.
GTCATGAGTTACAGCTGACCAGTTGACCGGTAGCTTACCTGTGCACGTGGATTGAAAAAAACGGTTGAATCCGTCGTGACAATGGACCAGAAGGCGATGTTCCTTTCAGCAAACACGGATTCAACTGTATGTCACCACCATCCTGGACGATTTTGAACTTTGATTATGATTATGCGGTGCGGCCAAGAAGTTTCCTGTATTTGATACCGGATGTCCATAAGCACCTATCCAGGGCAGCGGTTTGGCATCTATGAACGTAAACAAGGCGTTAGAGAGACCACCCACGATCAAGTTTGCGCACCTCTATCAACCCCATCAGATCTCAACAGATTGTCGTACCCACTGTACACAGTCAGAAAGGATCTTGTTGACTAGGTACTAGCAGAGTGTTATCGTCCTGGGGACTGAGACTATTGGCATGTTGCACGGCCTGCATATATCCTGAAATGTTGACAACACCGAGTTCAAAGATAGGACAAAAGAAACGTGGAGACTGTATATGGAGTACGGCACCATCAACTTGAATGCAATTTTTACGCATCGAAAAATGGACATGGTACTGGTCAAAGACTGAAGCGCTTGATCAACACAGGAATAAGCTGTGTGCTGTGCAGCGAACACAAAGATGACACATGGGCGCACCTTAAAAAATGCTCGAACGAACGGATGCCCAACTTCTTCACCTCCCAACCAGACAAATTCCAAGTCTGATCGCTGGTGATTGAGGGATCGTCTAAACGGCATTGCTCGTAAGTGATATTCTGCATATTATAACTGACGATATGCTTACTGGTGACTTCGGATACTACAAAGATCTGTTGCGCATTCTAATTTACCAAATAACATCGCAGCACCTCCCTCATAGACAGTCCCGAAGTTAGTTTCTGGGTGAGGACTGAATGCTGTAAGTGGGTTGTCTTGTTGGAAAGGGCTTGTAGCTTTGACAAGAATCAAAGGGAAAAATACGGGCCCCTCAACTCACCAGCAATCATTACTGTTGGGCCGGATAACTCTCTAATTGTCCAGAGATGTAGAAAGGCAGGGGCCTTGTAGACTAGTTAGTACTGTCCGACATAGGGTATCTTACCCCAATGGACAGAAATTGGAACCCCCCCAAAAAAAAAACTCTCTAATTCCAAGATCCGGCCGGCAAACGTCTCTCGCATACATAGTCCATAATGTTTTGAAATACCGAGGGCAGACCATGTTTTCCTCCACCAGTAAGACACCGGTGGTAAGGCCACACCAGACGTTGCGAGGTCATACCCATTGGGTAACTGGTGTTGTGTGTGTGGACAGTGGACGACACATCATTACATGTTCGGTTGACGGCTCACTCCCACTATGGGACTTAGAGAGCGGTACACAAATTGGAGAGGACTGGAGAGATAAGGAGGATGAACCAGGAGTGCATCAGTAAATTCACACATTGCTTAACTTCCTTTTTTGTGACTTGCCGCCGGCAAATTTCCCAAAAAGGAGCGGATAAGTCCCTCGCAAGAATGGTGACACCCACTTGCTGTAAACTTCCCACAAGGCAATTTTAAGTCGAAAAAGCAGGTCCTTCCTCTTGACTGTGACTTTTTCCAGTCTTTTCTGGCTTTTTGGGCAATTATTTTTAACAGTAGCACTTATTTTTCCGTTGCGTAGCACAAATTGGTGATTCTTATTTCACTTATTTCACACTTTTAATATAAAAATAACCACAAAAACACTGGCATTTTGTAAATTAAGCGAGGGAAAGAGCATGCAAGTACTAGTAAGTAGCGAAATATAGACGTCAAGCAGGAACAAGCGCGAGAGATTCAATTTACTATGCGGCACCTCTACACCTGGGGGCGTTGGAGGAGATGCCGTTGATGCTGGAGACGTCGATGTTGAATAACTTGGTGACGGCGTGTCTGGCGATGTGGGTGGTGTGATGTAGGAAGAATTGGGCGGAGGGAAAGCAGGCTTTGGTGGTGAAGGATAACGATGGCCATATGTGGGTGTAGTAGTAGTAGGCCACGGGATGCTGGGTACTATCGACAGAAAACGAGTGACTCTACAAAACACAAATTGTCAGTTGAATAATAGTAGTGAATAATAGAAAGGTACTACCAGTCGTCGTCGACGATGATTGCGTGCTCATCGTCGGAATCCTCATCCAGAATGGTGGATGCACCACTGTGACGCCTCTTCACAGCGATTTCTTTTGTGCGCTCCCAGACGTCTTGGAGGACTGACTCTCGGAGCCGGTTGATGGATTTCATATAGCCTCTGGTCGCCTCGCCGTAGTTGGTGTCCGAAAACGCCTTGAGAGCGTTACTGGCCTTGCCGTGACTTTGTTCAAGCTGTGGGGGACCTTGACGGCCTTCCCTTTACTGTTGAATTTCAGTTCACTGACGCGCGTGTCCCCACTGATAATATCGAGGGCGCGTTCCATCTGAAACACGAGAAATAAGTTAATCGTGGTTTGACGAGAGAGCAAATATACATGCCGCCGCAGTGGCAAGACTCAGAGCTCCCTTCGCGTATGAGGTCTTCCTGTGGCTGTCAATAGCGCCCAAAGTAGCGCACCTATGCTGTACCAGAACCTGAACGAGGAGTTCAGACTGGAAGGGTTGTTTGTATTTGCCGTCCTCTGTGATGCTGCCGTACAAAAATCCTAGCTTGAGACGTAAGTTTTTCGCAAAATCTTTGCGATCCTCATCACTCTCGATATCATCCTGCATCGACATGAAGTGCGTCAGTACTGTGATGGCAGTAGTGCCAACGCCGTTGCGCCACTCTGATAGCCGCTGGGTAGCCTATTTAAAACAAAACACAATCAGATACGAATTGCATCAACAATCACTTACTAGAGCCATAACCGGCCCATCGGGTGTGACCGTGTGAGGTATATCACCGTAAACTGCATTCCAGGTGTCCTGGATGGTAGCGCAAAGCGTCGTCTCCGACTCGAGTCGGCCCCAAACTTCATCTTGGTCCCCAACGGCGGAAATGAGAGTTGGAATGAAGACTGCGCTCCACCTAGCGACTGCCTGAGGACCTCCAGGAAGGTTTTTGATCCTGTAAGCAGAATGAGGAAGGATCTCCACTTCTACAGGACCCAACGCGGCACCAGAACCAGCACTTGAGATGCTGGAAAGACTATGAGTATGCGCAATGGAAGACTTTGTCCGCTTGGTCACGGGAGCTTTGTGTTTGACACCAACATTAGTCTGCATTATGTGTAGTCAGTATAATTTAAATGTTAATCACGAAAGCATACTACCGTGGACGTGACCCGCAAAGATACTGGTTTGGATTCGACCTTGACAACGGGCTTGATGTGACTAATGAACTCAACTTCGGACGAGAGCAAATCTTCCTCGATCATGGAGGCATGATCATCACCGAAGTCATCACCGACCATGATGTCGTCCTCGAAGGGAGCATCTTCGAGTAGGGCATCCTCGATTGTGTCGTCCTCAATTGCATCGTCCTCAATTGCGTCATCGTCAGTCAGGTCGTCCTCTATGTCTGCAAGTTTGCGCTTGACACTCGTTGACGGAGTCGTAGGGTAGGATGCTGCTTTTTGATTGAGAGCCACAGCTCGGCGGATGTCGTCATCATAGTATCCTTTGGGCACCTGCGTAGAAGGAGGAGGTTCAAGATCAGATTCCATGTCAGTGTCGGATGCGTAGTTGACGAGCGACGCTACTGCTGGGCGAGCCACCTCAACATCCATATCGCCATTATCGTCAGTGACAGTGTCAGGCTCAAGTGTGTTGAGCTGTTTGGGGGCCAGGTTGGTATTGCGACGGGCTGAGTTTGCTTGAATGGAAGTATCAGGGACCATAGAAGAAATCTTGACGCCCTGGTAACATAGTTAATGTTGACACGTCAAGAAAAGAATTAAATAAATGAACTCACCTGAGCGGCCCCCTTTGGTTTGGACATACGGGCAAGGGCCTGAGAGCGCTCGACTGATTCATCCAAATCATCGTCTGCAAACAGAGTCACAAAATGATCTGCCATGCTATCAGCCCCAGCACCGGTGATAGCATTGATGGGTGTGAGTGGGGCACCACCGCTACTAACAGTACTCCCCCTAGTGAGTTTAGAGGAGGGAACCATACTAGAGAAGTCAGAAGGCATCGTAGATGGTCGTCTGTGCTTTGAGGCAGCGGCGGCAGAGGTAAGCTCTTCAGGGATCTCCAACCTCCAATGCGAAATACGCCCAGCAGCAACACCGAATTTTGCAGGACCTGCTGTAGAGCTATCATCACCATGAAGCATTAAATTGAAAAAGAAAAGAGTCGTCTCGGTCAGATAGTGCATTATGGTTGAGAAGTAAGCTCCTTACACATCACCAGACTTCTTATCGTTGTCACGTGGCATTGTTGATTCCGAGTCATCGATAAGGCCAGCTGCTTCGATTGCGTCTCTCACTGGCGTCTTCACTGGTAACACCGTCCTCTTCCCCTTCTTTTTGCGTGCTCCAGACACTCGCGCCTCCTGCTCCTCGTCCTCTGCATCACTCTCAGGATGTTCGACGTTAGCACCGGCTGCTGATTTATCTCTAGCCCTACCACCCTTGCCTTTAGCGCCAATGGCCTGATCCTCGGCCATAGTCGAGTTAGAGGTCTCCATGGGTTTCGCAACCTTTTTTACAGGGCGTGGGCGGGGACGAGTAGGCTTTGGTGCATCAGCATGTTTAGCAGCTTGGTCTGTCTGCATTTTTTTCTCAAATGCAGCAACGCGCTTATATCCTTCTTGTACAGCCATTTCACTTGCCTGCTTTTCCTCTTTTTCACGCTTGTCGTCAGCGAACTTTTGAGCTTTGGTACATCTTTTGGTATAGCCTTCAGCCTCAGTGAGGATACGCTCCAGGATGGTGTGCCAGAGACAATTGCTGATCTCAAAGTCGCAGGTATCAAGATTTGGGTTGCTACTGGCGACAAGCTCGAGACTGCCATCGGTGTGTATTTATCCCCCTTTTCAGGAGTCGGTCTCACAGACCTTTGATGCAGCTATCGGGCGCAGTACGAATCTCATTGCCGAAGAGTCCAATATCATCATCATCCGCGGTAGCGACCACCCAGTTCAACAACAGATGATTCAGGCCGTAGAGGAATTCTTCCCAGACAGTGGCATACTCGATGAACATGGCATCGTCACTTGCGCGCCTAAATCACCATCCACAGAATCAGCCAGCGCCTTCCCCATGCGGCGGCTAAGCACGGGGGTCCGTGATATCGTCAGAGACAACAATGGCGATCATACTGGGGGATTTGTACTTGTCATTGATGGTGCTGCGCTGGATCACGCCCTTCATGATGATGACCACAAGGCTCTTCTTCTCCGTCTTGCTACCCAATGCGAGGGCGTCATCTGTTGCCGTGTTTCTCCGCTACAGAAAGCGCTTGTGGTGAAGATGGTCAAGGATGGTCTCGGCGTGATGACCCTCGCTATTGGTGATGGCGCGAACGATGTCAGCATGATCCAGGCTGCGGACATTGGTGTCGGCATTAGTGGTGAGGAGGGTCTGCAAGCTGTCAACTCGTCGGACTATGCTATTGCACAGGTGCGTGATTTTACGCCATCTTTGATGTTTTACTTATGATAGAGTAGTTCCGGTTCCTGAAGAAATTGCTTCTTGTCCATGGTCACTGGTCTTATGCTCGCAACGGAATTATGTTAGTTCTTTCATATCTTTGCTTGATGCTGATGCTGACACTTTTCGATTGTAGGATTGTCAACTTTTTCTACAAAAACATTGTGTGTATCGGCGTTTTGTGGTGGTTCCAGATCTATTGTGGATGGAGTTCGGCTTAGTGAGCTATGCACTCGCCTCAACCCTGCGTAGCTGCTGACTTTCCCAACAGCGTATATGAGTATACTTACCTACTGTTCTGGAACTTGTTCTGGACGATTGCTCCTGTCCTCCAGCTCTACCCAGACAAGGGTACCGTTGCTTTCGGCTCAGGTCTTCATGGATGGGCTTTCACCCTCTGCCAGTTCGTTGGTCGCTACGCTAAAAAGTTCAGTGCTCACAATACCTTCCCATCCAGAACCTTCTCCTCTTTCTTCAAACAAACCTTCCTCACCCTCCCCGCATCAAGATCATGCTCCCAGCGCCTTTACCTCTCCTAGACTTTCTGGTTCCCCCGACCTAGAATCTCCCTTTGACGAAATCGACCCAGAAAAACTTGCGAAACAAGACCCTCTTGCAACTCAAGTATGGAAGATGTATGCCAGGCAACAATGCGAAGGATTCGCGTTACAAGCTCGATACTATCGACAATGACGAAATGGTCGCATTACAGGCTCGATTCTATCGACGACGAAACGGTCACTTTCTGTCTCGTTCTCTGTCCCCACACCACCCCTTTGCCCTTTTCCAAAGGCTCAACGAGCTGCCTTGCCCCTCCGCGATCGCCTCTGCCTCCTCTGCAACTACCTCAGCCTGGATCGCCATATCTGCCCTAATCTCGACATCACTCCATTGCCGCTGCTTCCTCCCTCTCCCACAATCAAACATGTTTGAAGCTGCCATGATGGACTGTACTTAATGCCGTCTCATTAATACAGTAGCCGCAATGAGTATATGTAGCACTTACTTCACTTATGTTGCTTGAATTGATGAAGTGTCCTTTTGATGGCTTATCTCTGCCTTATTGCGCTTGTTTGGTGCGCGCTTCATTTCGACTAATTATCACACTTGTTTGTCGCGCGCTACTTTTCGTTGAATGCGCTCAAGTAAATAAACGCAAATAAGTTGTAAATAAGTTTTAATTTCTCAAAAAAGCTAAGCTAAGCAATGTGTGAATTTACTGATGCTGTGTGGTCCATGGCATTGTCTCCAAATGACGAGACAGTTGCAAGTGGATGCAATGACGGGAAAGTGAAGTTGTGGAACATGAAGACGAGGAAGATTATTTCTATTTCCATTAATGGGAAGGACACGCCAATGTTGTGGGTGCCTTGTGCTGGAATGGAGATGGTAATCGGCGAAGTAAGTAAGAGCCTGTGACAAATTCCTTTCAAATTGGGGGATGAATTCTTAACGAGTCCACCACCCGTTGTGCCTTCGGCACAGGAAGCAAAAGGAGTGCGAAGCACTCCTTTTGCTTCCTGGCCAAGGCTTCATCCTAATAACCATCTTCAATAATGATAATAGGTTTTGAAATAAATTATAACTTTGACCAATATTTTGACAGAAGTACCACATCACCATCTTTGTGAGTTTATATTGCCCATCTCATCCTCATGTCATTGCATTTGATTTTGATTTTTTTAAATTATTTACTGCAAACTATTAACTTGAATAAATCTTTTGTGTCAAGTTTTAATAGGGGGCAACAGTATTAAGTTGTCATACGACAAAATCATGCAAGTGTCCCATCTCCCATCTCCCATCTCCCATCTCCCATCTCCCATCTCCCATCTCCCATCTCCTGTTACTGGTCTCCTGTCTCTCATTTCCTCTTACCAGTCTGCTGTCTCCCATCTCCTGTCTTGTGTCTCCTGTCTTGTGTCTCCTGTCTCCCATCTCCTGTCTTGTGTCTCCCATCTCCCATCTCCCATCTCCCGTCTCCCATCTCCCATCTCCCGTCTCCCGTCTCCTGTCTCCTGTCTCCCATCTCCTGTCTTGTGTCTCCCGTCTCCCATCTCCCGTCTCCCATCTCCTGTCTCCTGTCTCCTGTCTCCCGTCTCCTGTCTCCCGTCTCCCGTCTCCCGTCTCCCATCTCCCGTCTCCCGTCTCCCGTCTCCCGTCTCCCGTCTCCCGTCTCCCGTCTCCCGTCTCCCGTCTCCCGTCTCCCGTCTCCCGTCTCCCGTCTCCCGTCTCCCGTCTCCCGTCTCCCGTCTCCCGTCTCCCGTCTCCCGTCTCCCATCTCCCGTCTCCCGTCTCCTGTCTCCCATCTCCCATCTCCTGGCTCCCATGCCTTCATTCTCTCCTCCCCATGCTCTTCTATCCCCCCATCTCTCCATCCTAATGATCATAGCAGCTTTTGAAATAAATAACATGATTTTTCAAATGACAAAGTTCAGATTCTTTGATAGCCAAAATATAATCAATCTAAGAGAAATTTATCAGAAGATTTTTCCTGAGGGTGGGGGAGGACACTTCCAGCCTGCTGGCAACTTCCAACCTGGTATTGGTGCCTGATGGAGTAGCTTGTCATAGGTATCAACCTGTTCCTGACAACTTGACCATGCCTTTTGATGGCACCACCACCCCTTCCAGCCCCTGATGAGTTCCTCCTGTTTTTCCCTATTAGCCATCTTCTTCAATCGAACTCATTTTTTGCTTGCCCTCCTTTTTTGCTTTGCACTCCTTTGCACTCCTTTTTTGCTTCACTTTTGGCTTCACACTCCCATTGGCTCCTGGCCTCAGCTCCATCCTAATAATTTGGTTTTACCCCAGCTTCAGACAACCCATGGCAAATGGCAAATTTGACCAGCTGCACAGTCACATGACCAAATCACGCAATCATGCATCATGCAATCACACAATGGGACAACCGTGTATTGAATTAGCACTCGAAAAAACTACGTGAGAAATTAAGTGAGCTAAGCAAAAAAATGTGGCCTTCAGCGAAAACCACATGGCCCTACACAAAAGCCACGCGAGCTGGCAAAGTCGTTCCCATATATTCTCCCTTTCTTCTTAGAGATATGGAATATGATATGGTCTATCTGATCAAAGCGTAAATAGGTCCCCAATTAGTTCTAGCCCAGATTCATGAACAAATGGGGAATATGTATAGACAAAATTGCTGAATTTGTTGGCACAGCAGGGTTAGAGATATTTAAAATAGGTTTTAATGTTGTCCAGAATGTGAAGAATGTTTTTAAAATTTGAACTAACATGAATATGGCTAGATAACTTCAAATTTCATCCATGTTTTGTGCGAAATCCAAAATATTAAGCTTTGGCAGTCATTTTCCTGGCGACCATATGTCACCGAAAATAAGAAATATAGTCGGAATTTAAGTCTCTGCTTGAAGTTCTACTATGAGATTTCACTTGGGAAAATCACTTGAAGTTTCGTCCTTGGTCACTGTATTAAATTGTGACAGACAATTAGACCCTGCCGAAAACTTCAAGCTTATGTTGGCAACAAAATGTAATGATGAAACTTTAAGTTTGGTCTTCAGATTAAATATATTGCCTGGTCATCGCCCGCCCACCCACAAGCAAGAGGTAAGAGATTGAATTAAATAAATAAATTTACATAAGACTATGACATTGTCAAAATTTCAGTCACGAGATAAGGATAGAATAACTGTGTAATGGTCAGAAACCTTCCATCATGCAAAGTGACTGATTACCCATGACACCTTGACATTTTCAAGGTGACTTTTGAGGTCCGTTGAGTACAATTTTGCTGGAAAATCAGGATGAATTGAGAAGGGATTGATGACATGGCAGTGATCTAGCAGCAGATGGCATTGTACAGCAAATAATAACTCTCCTGTCAGTGTACTATAGATGTATTTAATACTAGCAGGGACAGGGGTTAACAACTGATCTCCACAAGGATAGAAGAAAATTTGGCTGTTGCCCAAGTGTGTAGATGCCTTGCTGTAAACAACACCATCAAACTTGAGTGTGGCTGTCATATACCATACATCCAATCTCAGATCCAATCAGATCCATCAGATCCAATCGATCCTGCTTCTGTCCAGTCCACAGATCTGATCCAGACCATGCATCTGAACCTTCCTACCTCTTGCATTCTAACTCCACTGTGTATACCTGTACCTATCTCCTTTCGGCAATTCTCCTGTTCCAGTATTCCAGCTATGTACATTTCCATCCTGCTTATTGGTCCATTAGCTATGCTTCATCTCTGACTTGTGATTTGTGATCTGCTGTGCTTTACTAAATAGGCTTCTGTTATACTTTGCACATAGCCTTCAGACCTGGCTTGTTGTATATCCTGTATCAGCTACCTACAGTGTATAATCTGCATGTAAAACTCCATAGCTGTTACAAGTCATATGTACCCCTATTCATTTCTCCTTTACTTTGGACATTACATAACTCTGACTCATATGCTCAACGCATCTGTACTATAGTTGCCTTCCTTCTTTGGATACGCACTTATGTTCTCACGTCTCTCTTGGTCCGTGCACACATATTGACCTATTTAAGCACATTGTACTATGCTTGTATACTTCACTTTAATCTTACTGGGTTTTACCTAGAATATCCTTCGCTTAGGTCTCCAACCTAAGTCATCTTGAATCGTCTCTAAGTCTAAGCACTCCTTAGTCTTAGTCTCTATTCTTGTAGAACCTCAAAGACAAGTCTTTGAGGCCGAACCCTTGATCGTACTTGGAACGCGTTCCTTGTACTTTCATCTTGTCCTCTTCTGGACATTGTAGAACTTCCCAGCAGACTGTCTGTGTCTTTTCACTGTCGCTGGTGACGCCACCCCAGTTCGTAACAATAGCACCTCAGTTCGCCTACTTCTTGCATTCTAACTCCACTGTGGACATCTGCATCTATCTCCTTTCAGTAATCCACCTATCTCCAGTATTTCAGTTATGTATATTTCTGTCCTGCTTATTGATCCGTTACCTATATTTCATTTCCAACTCGTGCTTACTGATCCACTGTGCTTTTACTAATAGACTTCCATTATACTTTGTACATAGCCCTCGGTCCCAGACTCATTGATTATCTGTACCAGTTACCTACAGTATATATTCCACTTGTAAACCTCTGTAGAACCTTAGTTTGAATATCATCTTAGTTCTGCTCTTTCTGTTCTTCTGGACCTGAGTTCCTTTGACTCTAGTCAACCTCCGAGACTTAGGAATATATCCTATAGTCTATATCTCTGGCTCTACCTTCGGGTAGTCTATCTCCGTTAGTTTCTAGTTAGGACTCTTGTTACAACCATGCAAAACTGGGCTACTAAGAAGTCCTGGTCTTACATGGGGTTGTACTGGAGGGATGGAAAGTCGAAGGGGCTTGGCCTCAGCTTGTACGCTGTGCCCCTTACCTGAGTACATGCCCTTAATTTTGGATGAAGTCCAAGGGAGAGTTATAGTGAAGTCCAGACGGAGTCTGGATGAACTCTGTAGGACAGGATAGCTCGATAGAGCTCCAAAGGACTTCCGGATGAGCGCGGGAATGGGCCGGAACTATTTCCGGATGGTAGGGAGTAATGGTAAGACTACTGGAACAAGTTCCAAGTAGAATGGATGAAGGATGGACTCCTGGACAAAGTCCAGGGCAGGATAGGAGCAAAGCTCTGGAGGGAAAGATGATCCATAGATGTCGGAGGATAGGATAGGGTAGATCTGGAGGACCAGGGTCCAAAGGTCCGGAGCTCAGAGGAGTGGAAGAGCGGAGGGGTGGATGATCGGATGATCGGACGAGCGTAGCTCTATGAATCTTAGGGGAGGTGTTAACTACTAGAGAGGAGTAGGTCCGGATATGGTGTAGAGGTAGTATAGACTACTCCGGATGAGGTCCGGAATAGAAACAGACAGGATAAGACTACCACAGGTAGAGCCAGAGGTGAATCGGATGAGAGACAGGAAACAGATGAAGTCCGAAAAGGATATAGGACAAAGGATCAAGGCTCTGGCCTAGGGAATGATCCCATAGGTCTGAGTTGGAAGCTTACAAGGGCTGGAGCCCAAGTGCGGGAATGGAAACAGATTTATATAGACATGGTAACAAGATACAGAAGTCAATGGAATATACAGAGGTAGGAAAGCAATGATCAGATTGAGGTCTGCAGGAGTTGTACTACAAGTTTATATACTGTAGGTAGCATGCCGGAAGGCAAGTAAGGATAGTCCGAGGCTATGTTTGAGGCATTGCGGAACACAAGGCTATAAACTCGGAAATAAGACTTGTATGAAGTATCTTATCAAGATGGAAGTCAAGATAACCAAAAGCCAGAGGTGCAGAGATAACCGAAAGCCGGACACAGGTATTAACCTAAAAGGAGTAACACGCAGGTGCACGGGAATAGTTTTGGATATGGACACAGATCAGATATGGACATGGATCAGATATGAACACAGATCAGATCGGATGGGTGGACTGAGTCAGATATAGATGGATATGGATTGGAGTGAATGGGTGGATTGGATATGTGAGCTGGATTGGATGGGTGGACTAGGATGTATGGATTGGGTGTCCGGATGTCCATGGATCGGACCTGAATGTACAGTATGTGACAACTCTGTCCAAAACTAGTCTTATATCTTGTTCCATACCTATGATACAGATATCCTTTGGACGTACCATATCCATTACCTTCAGACATTCGGATCTGACATGTGTCTACCTTCGGATGCTTCAGATGCTTCGGACATATACCTCTGCCTCTGAAGTAAAGGGCAATACTCGGGAAAGGGGCACAGTGTACAAGCTGAGGCCAAAGCCCTTCAGATCCATTACCTTTTGAGTATGACCTTAACAGTGGTGCATAATACTGCTGTTTGTGGTCTGATGAGTGCATACAGGTCTTCAGGCACCACACTGGTCGTTGCACAGTCAGCAACCTGGATAGTATCATCCACCAGATCTTCGGCAAGCTTGTGAATAGAATTAGTAGCACTCTTGTTAAACACTCGATTGAACAGGACCCCACACTCTTGAATAACAGGTGAGTGGTCTGTTCTGGCGAGCCAACAGCAAAGTCTTGCAGCCTTGATATATGAAAGAAGCATCATGTTTTCAAGTTCCCCTAAAAGAATATAAGTCCCACTTTTTCATTGTGTTTTGATACAGATGTACCAAATTTGTGATTGACAGGAAGGCATTGTATAATTCCAATCAGATATTCAAAAGGAAAACACCACTATGAATGAGCAGGCCTGAATAGGAGAAAATAGTCATATATATGGAAAGATACATGGTGATTTGGTTGCACAGTGAAGGTGTGGTGAATTTTCTGCAACTTTTTGACATATGCAGTGATATATGAGTGATAAGCTTCAGCCCTTCTTGCTGTCATTGTTCGTGCACAAGCAAGATACGCTGCACATACTAATTCCATAGTGTGATCAAGAATAGTTCTGAGGTGAACAGCAAGTTCATCAGAAGAATGTGAGGTACCAGCTCCCCACAAGCTCATGAGGGCGATAGGAAGATAGATCGTGATAAGGGATCACCACTCATCAGCCTTAATTGTCCCAGCAGATGCCTCTCCAAAATTCTTAGAAATGGAACCAAACCAAGTGGGGGTGGTCGCATTATGGATGACATCACAGATTTGTTCAAGTACTTCTGCTGTCTCAAATGAACAAACTTTTTGAGGGGCAGTGAGAGGTTGTCTGCGATGCTGTGAAGTACGTGTTAAAAAACTGAAGCAAGAAACATCACGATGAAGAGCTTACTCAATTAAGAAGAGCCTTGATGTAGTCAATCTTAAGCATTCTGCCAACTTTCTGAGGCATGCAATGCAAAGAATTGCAGGCAAATCTCAGTAATCCTGAATTTTTGCAAGACAGGGGGCTTTTCAGCTTGTCAAAATCATTGCCAGAACCTATATGAGATACAAGGAGGGTGCAAATAACAGATATCTGTGTCACCTCCTTAGCTGACATTGTCCTGGGAGGTACTTCACCGAAGTCACATGCAAATGCCTGGGAAGTAACATTGATGTGGTCGACTCTGAAGTCAAGCTGAGAAGATTTAGAGTGTGGTGTTGGACCAAACCTTCTAAAATGCAGTGCATTGGATCAACAACAAGCTGCTGGGAGGGATCCCAGTGTGGTAAACACCAGAGTTCAAAATAGTGCATGCCATGAGCCTTGAACAATCTCTTACATTCAGAGGATGTAGTGGCATCTCTCCACTGCTCCACATATTCTCCTAGTTTTGCTCTGTCACAAGGTTCCCACTTCTTGAAGTCGACTCTTCTACAGGTAGACTTGTAATAATAATTGCACACACTGCAGTAGAAGTGACTGCTGACTTCAGCCATAGATGCAATATGACAAGTGATGGGAAGGTCACAAACAACAAGGGTGATGGCGCTACAAGTAAGTTGACCATTGGGGTAACAAGCAGTTTTGGAGAACTTGATACCATGGTGCCATGCATCTACTAAATCACTGATGAGCGGTTGGATGTAGTGATTAAGATTCTCCAGTGATGGCTACTTTGGACCTGGGATGATACCCGCAAGATACATATTCTCCGGCTTGTATCTGATATTCAATGGTAAGTTTAAGCACACCATAGAGATGATTCTGCAGGATGTACTAGCTCCGTGGATATTCAGACCTTCTGGATTGAAAAAATCCACATGAAGAGTGAAGGCATAGCATCCTTCCCCTCCTCTATCAACAAAAAGTAAACCTAGCTGAGAACCACTGAACTGACAGAGAAATTGAGCTTCAAAAGGAGTTTTGACAAAGGATGGATGAGGGGAATTGATGGAGTCCATGAGATTGTCACATGCCTGATCCATCACGGCCTCAATATCTCTATGAGAGAGGAGACCAGACAGATAATATTTGAAGTCATGGTATGTGAAAGTCCTCTTGGGTTGGGAGTCTCCCTCAGCACCAACAAGCAATGCCTTGCCACATTCAGTCCCAGGCCTAGGATGATGCATGCACCGTTCAGGAAATATACATGGCTGGAATGCCAGACACAGGAAAGATACCAAAAGGAGATAGATGCTGGGTTAATAGTGGTGATAGAAGTTGAGATGTAAGAAGGTTTGGATGGGTGGTCCAGATTGGATCTGTGGACTGGACGGAAGCAGAATCGATCAGATCTGATTGGATTGGAGATCAGAAGTATGGTATATGACAGGTTACAGCTACTCCTGCCAACCCCTAAGATGACTCTGCATGTGACACTGAAGATGAGGATAATTTGGATAATTTTGTCTGAATCATTCAGTGGAGCTTGTGGGAGGGTGTCTACTGAACAATAAGTAAAGAACTATGATGATCCACATGCTTGCTTACCGGTATTGATCTCAATGGGTCCATCATCAGATGGCTTGTAATTGCTGAACTGGCTTGCCAATATGTCTATGTGTGATATGATCACTTTTTTTGTGTAATTATGATATTGTTCTTCAGACTAATGTTTTGCATAGCTTTACAAACTATCGAGCTGGAAGTAACGAAAGCCAAGTGTACATTGATCAATTGGCCATACCATTCTTTACCTAGGCTTGTGCTTGTGGGGGTGACCAATTGGTCATTCACAGACCTTATGTATGTTCTAGCAGGGGGTATTCTCAAGGATTATCCAAATCTGAACATGTCTCTGCATCATTAGGCGTCAAGTTTACTAGGTGGATGCATGAGCATCCAAACACCTATGAGTCCGTTGAAGGAGCAACATTGGAACTTTGTTGAATTCAGGGCACATTGAATGTAGACAGAGTCAAAAGCGTAGACTTAGACTGCTGTACCAGGTGACGGGGATGATGAACTCCATAGTAAAGCAACAGGTGTACTGATGAGCCTGACAGTACAAACTGTTGAACTCAAAGAGATCTGGAGACAATGAGGTCAATGGTACAAACTATTGAGCTTAGATCTATGATGGAAGTCGAAAGCAAGGAGTTAGTATAAGAATGATTGGATTAACAACATAAGATACATACATAACATTGAGCTGCTTTTAAGGTCAAGAATAATGAGTTCAATGGTACAAACTATCGAACTTGAAGAGAGTTGAGAATGATAAGGTCAATGGTACAAACCATTGACCTTAGATCTAAGATGGAAGTCAAAAGCAATAAGTTAGTGTCAGAATGATTGGATTAATGACATAATATAACATACAACATACATAACATTGAGGCACATTAAAGGTCAAGAATAATGAGTTTGATGGTACAAACCATCAAACTCGAAGAGAGTTGAGAATGACAGTACAAACTGTCAAGCTATGTAGAAGTCCAAAGTGAAGGGTGGGCTTGGTGTTGGAATGGTAGGAGGTGTTGGGATCATACTCAAGGAGGAATGGAATGGAAGGGCTTGGCCTCAGCTTGTGTGCTGTGCCCCTTTGCCAAGTATGGTGCCCTTAATTTCTGTAGGGTCATGCACATCCGGAGGAAGTCCGGATATGGAGACATGAAGTCTGGCAGACTTTTGGATGTAGGAATAGGGAAGACTAAAGGCTACTAGGGACAAAGTCTGGAGTAGAAACAAATGATATAGAGACTACCTGAAGGTAGAGCCGGAGGTGTGACTGAGGACAGATATCCAAGGTCCAGAGATAAACAAGAGACTAAGCTCAAGTCTAGAAGAAATTCAGAGGTGGACTAAGTCCAGGAGATTGAGTAGAAACTAAGTTGATATTTGAACTGAGGTACTACAGAGATTTACAGGTGGTTTATATACTATAGGTAGTTATGGGAAGATCAGTCAGTGCAGTATGAAGCTATGTATGAACCATATGCAAAGTCTAATGGAACATAAGTAAATGAAACTTGGAGATGAACTGAGGTAATGAATCAGTAAGCAGATGGAGTACAAAGATAGCTGGAGAGCTGGACTTGTGAATATACAAACAGAGATAATACTAATGGAGATAGATCAGGAGATAGAGAGGATCATAGGTCTGGAGATCCAGATATTGGAGAAGGGAAGCACAGGAGATCCAGGTCCGGACTTCCGGACTTCTGAGAAGTCAGATCAGAGATTGTGTCCAGATATGAGTATGTGACAGGAAGATGACCTAAGAGTTTGTGCCTATTTGTGGCATGGATGTGGAAGTAAGGATGGACTTGGTTTCGAAATGATTGAAAGATGACATAAAAATTTGTAGCTATTTGCAGCACCAGATTGGTGGGTGATGACATATTCGTGGTCTACTAGATGACATAATATTTGTAACTATTTGTTGTACACATCCAAATTCACCTAAGTTCTAAGTTACTCCTTTGCTATTAACTACCACAACTGTTTGTATGGTGGTGATGATAGTGTCATCTTACCCCTTATTTCTTCGAGCTCAACAGTTTGTACTGTCAAGCTCATCATTCCAGGATATCTTCAAGTTCGATGCATGTGGAAGTCTACTATTCTGTCATCCATTGTTGCCCCAAAAATTAAGTGACCACAGTGGTTGGTGGTATGATTACATAATTTTATTGTTATACCTGATACTTAAGTCATCTCCTTTCCTCTTCATCATTATCTACAACTCCTTCATTCTAACACATTAGTTTGTACTGTTGTGACAGTCCTAACTCCTCATCCCCTAACACATCAGTTTGTACTGTTGTGATAGAAATTTCTTAACATTCATTTCTATACTTTACATTCTATGCCATGATCCGTCATCTTAATATATTTCTGTGGGAGCAGAAGATCTACACATCCTTCACTGCATCTTCCCTCCCTGACGATATCCCTTTTGAGCCAGTCTGGGACCCCTGGGATGAACATGACTCCTCTCTGGATGACCTCAATACACCACTCACCACTCGCTGGGTGTACAAAACTCATCCATGGTTGCCCATTATCCCTTTAAATCCCACCTTTGATGAATCCATATTTGAGTGTCTCAACCACTCAATGTTTTCCCTGTGTACAGAGCTTAATAGCCACGGAAAGCACATCCTCCATTGTGACATCAGAGAAAAATGGCATAAACTGGAACAGAAGTTACTTTTGTGCCAGGAGCTTTTGGGTACTGGCCTCTTAATTCCCTGGTTTACTGCACTTACACATGCTCCCACTCAATATGGCTACCTAAGGTCACATGCAGACTGTTATGAACTGGGGTGGCATCACCAGCGACAGTGAAAGACACAGCCGGTCTGCTGGGAAGTTCTACTACATTCAAAAGAGAATGAGGACAGTGAGTATATGGAGGATTCTGAGTACAAACAGAGTTCAAGTCTAAGAGTCACGACTCAAAGACAATCAAGAATAATGACTAAGGCTAAGGAGTGCTTAGACTCAGAAACGATTCAGACGACTTAGGTTGGAGGCCTAAGCAAAGGATTTTCCAGGTAAAACCCAGTAAGATTAAAGTAAAGTACACAAGTGTAATACAGTGTGCTTAAATAAGCCAATATGTGTGCACGGACCAAGAGAGACGTGAGGATGTAAGTGTGTATCCTAAGAAGCAAGGCAACTATGGTACAAACACGTTGAGTGTATGAGTCAAGAAGTATGTCACATGATATATAGAGTAGAGACGAGAGGAAAATGAATAGGGGCATGTATGATTGTAACACAGACATGAAGCCAGCAAAAAAAGTTGCATTAAGATCGCGCAATGCATTTCTATGTAAGTGAACCCTATCTTGAACATTATTGTGACTGATACATGTCTAGTAATTGCCACTGTGTGCTCATGGTACATTATGAGTTGTCAGTGCCACAGATCAGATCAACCTTGGATGCCTCTCCTGGTGGACAACTGTCATATACTGTACATTCAGGTCCGATCCATGAACATCTGGACACCCAATCCATACATCCTAGTCCACCCATCCAATCCAGCTCACATATCTAATCCACCCATCCACTCCAATCCATATCCATCCATATCTGACTCAGTCCATCCATCCGATCTGATCCACCTGTCCGATCCGTGTTCATATCCAATCTGTGTCCATATCCAATCTGTGTCCATATCTGAAACTATTCCCACGCACCTGCGCGTTACTCCTTTTAGGTTAATACCTGTGTCCGGCTTTCGGTTATCTCTGCACCTCTGGCTTTTGGTTATCTTGACTTCCGTCTTGATAAGATATTTTGTACAAGTCTTATTTCTGAGTTCATAACCTTGTGTTCTGCAATGCCTCAAACATAGCCTTGGACTATTCTTACTTGCCTTCTGGCATGCTACCTACAGTATATAAACTTGTAGTACAACTCCTGCAGACCTCAATCTGATCATTACTTTCCTACTTCTGTATATTCCTTTGACTTCTGTATCTTATTACCATGTCTATATAAATCTGTTTCCGTTCTTGCACTTGGGCTCCGGCCCTTGTAAGCTTCCGACTCAGACCTATGGGATCATTCCCTAGGCCAGAGCCTTGATCCTTTGTCCTATATCCTTTTTGGACTTCGTCTGTTTCCTGTCTCTCATCCGATTCACCTCCGACTCTACCTTTGGTAGTCTTATCCTGTCTGTTTCTATTCCGGACCTTGTCCAGAGAAGTCTATACTATTTCTATACCATATCTGGACCTACTCTCCTCTAGTAGTCAACACTTCCCCTAAGATCCATAGAGCTATGCTCATCTGATCATCTGCTCATCTGCTCTTTCCGCTCTTCCACTCTTCCACTCTTCCACTCTTCCACTCCTCTGAGCTCCGGACCTTCAGACCCCTGGTCCTCCGGACCTATCCTATCCTATCCTCCGACACCTATGGATCATCTGTCCCTCCGGAGCTTTGCTCCTATCCTGCCCTGGACTTTGCCCAGGAGTCCATTCTTCATCTATTCTACTTGGAACTTGTTCGAGCTATCCTGTCCTACAGAGTTCATCCGGACTCCATCCAGACTTCACTATAACTCTCCCTTGGACTTCATCCAAAATTAAGGGCACATACTTGGGTAAGGGGCACAGCGTACGAGTTGAGGCCAAGCCCCTTCGACTTTCTGTCCCTCTGGTACAACCCCATGTAAGACCAGGACTTCTTAGTAGCCCCAGTTTTGCATGGTTGTAACAACAACCACAAATGCCCTATACCAGCCAAATGGGTTCATGAACTGTCATGTTCATTTGTTGGAGATCTGTCTACCAAAGTTGCATGCACCACTGTCATCATATTCTCTGTTCACTGTCCTTGGGAGTTACAACTTCCTATCTATAATTCTGACACTTTGTGTGATTTCCTTTTGCTCTAATCACTTATGCCACTCTTCTTAACATATTATCTATCCATTTCTGATATTCCTCCTTAGCTATCTTGCTCCACCCTGCTGCAACTCTGTCCTATAGCTGAAATAGCCTCTGTGGTGAATTTTAATAGGCTGTATGCAATTTCTTGAGTAATTGCCAGAGATATTTAATAGATTTGAGGTCTTGGTACTATTCTGGCCATTATAGGACACTAATATTGTGATCTTAAACCCATATTATAGCTAACTTGAAAGCTCACTGTATATGACAAAAGATATCTTATTCATTATATTCTAACTGGGCAGGTCATTAATGCTACTAAGTCTATCAAAATCATTGATTCCATCATCTCCACTACTCTCTCAGCTCTCAGACAGTCAGTAATACCCTCAAGGTGTCCAATCTTAAAGCTGTAATGCAGAATGAAACTCTCTTTTATCTCCAACTCATATAAAGACAAGATAAACTTTTTCTTCAAAGCATCAGTACTGGACTGTTATGACTGGAAATTGGTTATCTTGTCAGATGAGACCAAAATACATAGTAAGGGATCATGAAGCATGAAAAATTTGTGAAAAAGGCAGGAGATCTACTGGAAACAAAAGAAGTTAAACAAAGACTTATATTTGGAGGATGAAACTTGATGGTATGAGGCCACATAGGACAAATATTTTCTATGAAATAGAGAGGATAATAAATACAGAGTGTCTCATTTCCATTTTAGATAGATGTTTGCTAAGAAGCATGTAGGAGTCATGGATTAATAGAGAAGACACTTCCTTCCAATGAGATAATGACTCTAAGCACACCTCTAAGTATTTGAAGTCAAGCTAAGAGTTCAGAGTCAATGCACACATATATTAAGTATCTATATAAATGTATCATACTAAGAGTTCAGAGTCAATGCACAAGGCTTATAAGACTATGAACTCTAACTATGGACGAGTTTATGTAAATAGATGTAAACAATGCCTATCATGGTAATGTCCCAGAAGTGCGGTCATTGAAGTGTCCTCAATGTCTCGAAAGTGTACTGAAAGTCCTTGAACTAATTAAGTGCAAAGTCACACAACTAACACTAAGTTGGGCACCAATTACTTGAAGGCCACAATGTTAGTATTATATACTGACTAGTGCAGTCCCAAGACCTCAAATCTATTAAATATCTCTGGCAATTACTCAAGAAATTGCATACAGCCTATTAAAATTCACCACAGAGGCTATTTCCGCTATAGGACAGAGTTGCAGCAGGGTGGAGCAGGATAGCTAAGGAGGAATATCAGAAATGGATAGATAATATGTTAAGAAGAGTGGCATAAGTGATTAGAGCAAAAGGAAATCACACAAAGTGTCAGAATTATAGAGATTGTGTTGGTCAAACTGAAAGTCAAAAAAGTGTCCGAATGAGTCATCACATTAAAATGACTATATATTCGCATGGTGTGGGTGGATTCCAAAGCCATAGGGAACACTAATAAAGCTGAGAAACAGGGCTTCCTGACACCCCACTATGGCTTAGTCATATTTCCACACCCTGACTCACAGTGAAGCAATTACACAAGTTTCCACAAACATTCAGACACTTTTTTGAGCCACTGTATGTTTGAACACTTCTCCATTCCAATCTGGGTCCACATCAAACAAGACCACACCATGTTTGACACACAGTTATGTCATTATAACCCGTCCCCAGAAGCTATCACCCATGCAATTGAGGCACAGACCCCAAGTAACAACACCTGTGGTCAGAGTGATGGCTGGGGTCAGGATAATGGCAGCTGGGGTGAAGATGGTAGTGTCTGGGAAAAATGAGATGCTGGCACTCAACACAAGACTGCCCTTGGATGGGATGATACCCCCATGCAAAGTAAGACCACCCCTGGATGGGGCCCCACACCTGAAGCTCCTCAAGTGGACCTTCACTTTCTGGCTCCCCAATGACTTAGTGGCCAGAAGTCAGGAGAAGATTGGAAGGCTTTCTTTGCACAGTGCTGAGAAGAAAATAGGAAAAAGGAGGATAAGGAATCTCCAGCCCATCATCAATCACATGAGAGTCGGGAATGAGCAGCAAATAACCATAGTCTCCCTGGAAAGTCCAGCACAGTCACAGTATTCGAATGACAATCTCAGAATGAGTTTGGAGGCTTTCTCCTGTGCATCTGCCTCATGAAA
Source organism: Suillus spraguei (assembly GCA_016800925.1). Taxonomy (NCBI): domain Eukaryota; kingdom Fungi; phylum Basidiomycota; class Agaricomycetes; order Boletales; family Suillaceae; genus Suillus; species Suillus spraguei. The sequence goes on along the minus strand of JABCPU010000007.1, from coordinate 405,817 downwards.
GCTGAGGTGCCAATGACATGGGGGAACTACAGTAAATCCACCAGGTTGTATGACTTGTTTAGAAATGAGTGGGACCTGTGTGATATGTTGCATCCCACTGGCACTCCCAACGGCGACTGGAAAGAAGACCAGTTCAATTTCTCGGTTCCCATCCCTGACCCTCTTCCCACACCACCCCCCACACCTCTATCATATACCATACTTCTGATCTCAGATCCGACCAGATCTGATCAGATCTGATTGATCCTACTTCCGTCCAGTTCATCCATCCGAAAGTCCCTACTCCTTGCACTCTAACTCCCTTGTGGACATCTGCGTCTACCTCCTTTCGGTAATCCTCCTGTCTCCAGTATTCTGGCTGTGTATTTTTCCTGCCTACTTATTGATCCATTACCTGTGTCTCATTTCCGACTCACGCTTACTGATCCGCTGTACATTAACTAATAGACTTCCGTTATACATTGTACATAGCTGTCATATACCGTACATTCAGGTCTAGATCAAACCCAATCCATGGACATCCAGACACCCAACCTACACATATCTGATGCACCCATCCAATCCAGTTCACATATCCGATCCACCCATCCACTCCAATCCATATCCATCCGTGTCTATATCCGATCCGTGTCCATATCCGATCCATGTCCATATCCAATCTGTGTCCATATCCAATCCGAGTTCATATCCAAACTATTCCCGTGCACCTGCGCATTACCCCTTTTAGAATATACCTGTGTCTCCGGCTTCTGGGTATCTCTGTGCTTCCAGTTCTCGGTGATCTCTGCCTCCGTCTTGATAAGTATTTCGTACGAGCTTCATCTCCGAGTTCATAGCCTTATGTCCTGCTGTACTTACTAATGTGTTTCCGTATGCTTCAGACATAGCCTCGGACTATCCATACTTACCCTCCGGCATGCTCCCATAGTATATAAACTTGAAGTACAACTCCTGCAGACCTTAGTCTGATTCATTGTTCCTACTTCTGTATATTCCTTTGATTACTCTGTATCCTGTTATCATGTCTATATAACTCCATCTCCGTTCTTGCACTTGGGCTCCAGCCCTTGTAAAGCTTCCGACTCAGGCCTATGGGATCACTCCCTAGGCTGGAGCCTTGATCCTATGTCATATAATCTTTTTGGACTTTGTCCATCTCCGTCTATCATCTGTTTCACCTCCGACTCTACCGTTGGTAGTCTTATACTGTCTGTTTCTATTCCAGACCTTGTCCGGAGTAGTCTATACTATCTCTACACCATATCCGGACCTACTCCTCTCTAGTAGCCAACACTTCCTCTAATATCCACAGAGCTATGCTCATCCGATCATCTGATCATCCGCTCCTCCGCTCCTCCGCTCCTCCGCTCCTCCGCTCCTCCGCTCCTCCGCTCCTCCGCTCCTCCGCTCCTCCGCTCCTCCGCTCCTCCGCTCCTCCGCTCCTCCGCTCCTCCGCTCCTCCGCTCCTCCGCTCCTCCGCTCCTCCGCTCCCGCTCCTCCGCTCCTCCGCTCCTCCGCTCCTCCGCTCCTCCGCTCCTCCGAGCTCCGGACCTTCGGACCCCTAGTCCTCTGGATCCATCCTATCCTATCCTCTGACATCTATGGATCATCTTTCCCTCTGGAGCTCTGCTCCTATCCCGCCCTGGACTTTGTCCAGCGGACCATCCTTCATCTGTTCGACTTGGAACTTGTTCCAGTAGTGTTACCATTACTCCCTACCTTCCGGAAATAGTTCCGGCGCATTCCCGCGCTCATCCAGAAGTCCATCGGAGCTCTGTCGAGCTATCCTGCCTTAGAGTTTGTCCGGATCCTCCATCCGGACTCCACCAGAACTCTCCCTTGGACTTCACCTGAAATTAAGGGCACATACTCGGGTAAGGGGCACAGCGTACGAGCTGAGGCCAAGCCCCTTTGACTTACAACCCTCCGGTACAACCCCATGTAAGACCAGGACTTCTTACTAATCTCTGGTTTTGCATGGTCGTAACAATAGCCCTGGGTCCTGGACTCACTGATTATCCGTGCTAGTTACTTACAGTATATAAACCACTTGTAAATCTCCATAGAACCTTAGTTCGAATATCATCTTAGATTCTGCTCATTCTGTTCCTCCGGACTTGAGTTACTTCTTGATTCCTACAGTCTACATTTCCGACTCTACCTTTGGGTAGTCTACCTCTGTTAGTTGCTAGTTAAAAACTCATTCTGAGACTAGTCTTAATCCTTGTTCCATCTCCACATTCCAGATAACCTTCGGACATGTCATATCCGAAACCTTTGGACATCCGGATCTGTTATGCTACCACTTCCAGATCTTCGGATGTATATCCTTCCTCTGAAATAAGGGGCATTACTCAGGAAAGGGGCACAGTGCACAAACTGAGGCCAAAGCCCTTTGGATCTCTTACCCTTTGAGTATGGTCTTAACAACCTCCATCATTATCCAGCTTCTTGCAGGACATTTGCAGCTACTTCAGATGTCATGAGGTTGCGGCCTCATCTGCTTACACAGAGGGTGTTGAATATTTCATCACTCACTTGCATTTTCACCTTGGCTTTCATCTGGCAGCTTTGACTACCAATCCATTGATGAATCTGCCACTTTCAAAAGCTGGGTCAAGAAGCAGAAGTTCAGCCATGTGTGTAACATTATAGGGAACTCAGGCAAGCATGTTGACTTAATTTCAGATGTGCAGAAGCATGTCATTACATGCTTTGTAGGTTACCTTGTCACTCTTCCCACTTCACAGTTGTCTGAGATCCTGTCCAATCACTGGGACCTGGCACCTAGGACTCCCTTGTTGACTTCAAATGCGCTTGTTCAAGTTTCCTATATTAACATCCCTGGCCATGAGTGTTTGCATTCCTCAACATCTGTGTTTACAGTGTGTGGGAACCTGTCATTGTATTAGGGTTTCAATATCACTGACTGAACATATTTTATGGACATCTCATAAGCAGTGGGCATACAGGTAGTTATTTAGTTTGTTGATGTTATCGGAGGCACCTATATGGGACCAGATGGGTAGTTGGCGGGCTACTGCTGGTTCTATGTTATGGCTTCCCATCTGGCATTGTGTCTCTTAGCAACTTTGAGGATACATTTCAGGTGAGCAGGCAGCTTTTCAAGGATGGATCCCATGTCTGAAGAAAAGTGCTAATCTTTGCATTTTGTCTTACAACAGGAGAGTTCTGTGTGGCTTTATCGATGATTGCATTGGCAAAGAAGGCCCATGGAGGTCTTTCTAATGTTGGGGCGAGGAGTCCTTTGAGCCATTTAAGTTCTATCGCTTCATGGCAGTCTTGTAAGTTCAATATATTCTTACCTCCTTTGCTACTTGGTGAGAACAGTATATCCATACTAACAGCATTGTGGCCTCCACTGTCCCATGCAAACTCGCAGGTTCATTTTGTCAGCAAGTCTTTGACATCTTTCGGCATACCCTGGGTGGTGGTTAAGTATTGAGACATACTTCCCACTGTGCACTGGATAATGATCTTGCGGCCTTCAATGGTCGGATGCCATTTCTCCCATCTCTGTAGGGCGTTTTCTATTTTGTTGAGTATTGGTGACCAAATTGCATGCTCATCAGTGTCATTTCCAACCCATGCTCCTAGAATCCTTGTGGCCTTGCCATCTTTGGCTATCTCTATGTTATCTGGTAAGCACTCTTGTGAATCATTTATTTTATGAGTTACTAAGATGTTCTCTCTGTATGCCTTCGATCCTATAGGGATGATTTCTGTTTTTTCGGTGTTGAATTTTGCACCCGAAGCCTTACACCAGCACTGTAGGATGTCTGTCAGGTCACTGAACTTGTCGTTCTTTGTCATGTAGACCATTGTGTCATTGGTGAACATTGTGACTACTCTATGGTAAACCATTTCTTTGGCTTTGAATCCTGTTAGATCAGATTTTCTTAACATTTCTGCTAGGGGTTCAATTGCTATATCAAATAGTAGGCATGATAAGGGATTGCCTTGTCTGACTCCACGGGTAACTTGGAACTTAGAGCTAATTTCACCATTTATCATTACAGATGTTTCCGCCTCCTCATATAGGGATTTGATGGTCTTAATAAAGTTTTCTGGTACTTCAAATTTCCTAAGTGTTTTCCATAAATATGCATGTGATATTGTGTCATACACTTTTTCTTGGTCTAGGGCTACTATAACTCTGTTGATCTCTTCGACCTCAGTGTATTCCATGATCATTTAGGTGAGTCTTATTTGGTCTGTGATGCTACAACCTGGCACAAAACCAGCTTGGTTTTCGTGGATGATGGATGGTACTGTATGCGCTAGTTTGAGAGCTAACACCTTAGTGAAGGCCTTACAATCGCAGCTCAGCAAGGTAATGGGTCTATTATTGACTATTTCCCTTCAATCTTTCTTTTTATGCAGCGGGTTAAGTAAACCTTCAGTGAAGCATGAGCCTTTCACTACTCCATTATATTCAATGTTATTGTACACTGCTGTCAGGCATTTCATAAAGTCAAAGTGCATCTCATTTTTATTTGGGTCTTTGGGTGTTGACTTAGACTTTTTATTCACCCATTTCCAGAATTCGTGCAGGACTCCATCAATCCCTGGGGCTTTTCCATTAGGTAGCAGCTTAAGTACTTCCTCGACATTGGCTTCGGTGAGTGCATTTTCTAGTTCTATCTTTTTGGTTGGTCCAAGTTTGATTGTTACCAAGTTCAGGACTGTCTCAAGGGCCTGATCCTGTTCGTTGTTAGGAGCCAAGCCTTCTGTCTGCAGTAATCTCTCGCCAGCTCAGCCATCTTGTCAGATCTGTGCTCGTATGTTGGGTTTCTCACGTCAGAGTCTAGATTTCTGAGCTCTATGATAGTATCCCTAGGTTTCTGTTCTTTACCTGACTTGGCCCAGAATTTACTGGCGGCTGATTCACTTTCTAGCTGTACTTTTGTAGCTAAATGATCTCTGGCATTGTCATGTCGCAGTATTTCCATCTGATTGAGCTTCTCTTGGATGTGCAGGCCTATGATGTGCTTATCTTCATCTGAGAGGCTCACATCTTCCATTGTGGTTTTTAGTTGAGATTTAAGATGGTTTACTTTCTTTGGTATCGTCTTCTTTGCTGCGGTTCTGCAAAGGTGGATTGCTTTTCTTTGAAGCGGCTGAATGAGAGCTGAGGGTTCAAGTTGTCAGTGCATTGATTTGAAGATGTCTCAATTTCGGCTTGTAAAATTTTGCCTAGGTCAATCACTTTTCCACCAAGATCCAGCTGAGTCTGTTTTTGGGGGTAGACGATCAAGTGAGTCCTCTACTACATTAAAGTCATCCAGCATCAGGTCTGGCTTCGGCAGGTTTCTCAGTTTAAACTTGGTCAGTTCCCAGAATTGTTGGTTTTCTTGCATGTCATTTGGGGTGTAGATCGCAAGGATTCTGGTGGGGGTGTCTTTATGCCATGGTATTATTGTGAGTAATGCTCTACCTGGTACCAGTTCATGCATCTTAATTCCTGAAGTCCCCAGCTGACAAAACTAAGTAAAAGCGGTGTATACCGTGCTACTACATAGTCAGATATAAAGTAAATATTAATGACAGTAAGTGCATACCTCACCACTATCCAAAGGCAGGATGAGAGAATGACTGAGGGAAAATTACATGACAAGGGTCCATTATATGATAGGAATGAGCTCACTAAAACACCATGAGGCTTGCTTGAGAAATCCCTAACCTCTCCACTATTACATGTGCACCTGAGCACCTCTGAGGCGCGCTTAAGCATGTATGTGATTAAGCTCAATGAAGCATGACAAAACACAATGAAGTGCGGTCAAACACAAAATGTGTGGGAAAGGTGCAGTGAGGTGCACACTTCGCCAAAGGTGCAAACTCATCTGGTTTTGTCACCAGCAGCCTTTTATTAATTACTATGGCTACGCCTTTGGCATTGTGTGCTCAGGGTCTATCGAGGATATGATATGAATTCTGAAGCCTTGTGTTGCATTTAGTATGTCCTCGTCAGGAGGGCCAACACTCTAATCTTCTTTTCTTTGATTAGCTGGTTAATATGTGGCCATTTGTCAGTGCCATTGTGCCATCTGCTGCGCATATTCAGGGACAATTTTAATGTTTGCCAGGTCTTACAGCCCTTGTGTTGAGTGTTTCGGCACTGATTCTGCACTGTTAGATTAGTGTCTTGGGTATGACCTTGAGGGCTATGGTAGGTAGCTGAGAGGTAGTTCTGATGGGAAGTGGGATGGGGAGTCCTGTGGATGGGGTGGTCATCATAAAGCACATTACTGCTGGAGGTGCAGTGTGGGTTATCTGCGGGGGAGGAAAGTCAGTAGAAGTGTTGTGGTGCCCATCACCATAACCCGCTGGTCCTTCCTCAAGGGCATTGCTGGCAGGTGAAGCACAGCCCTCTCCAGACCTGCGGGTGCTGTAACCATAGCTGTTTTTGTGTACCGTAGTTGAGTTGTTGGGGTTTTGTGATGTAGAAGTAGCAGTTAAAATTACAGCACCATGCCTTAACCACAGCATTGGGCCGTGCTAGCTTATCCCAGCCAAATGATGGGGGGACTATTTCATATGCGAGTCAACTAGTTCGATAAGGTGATAAGAGTGACTCATCCATGACTTCCGTGTCTCCACACGGCACATCCCAGACCTCAAAAGGTCACCGTTTATTTGAGAAGGTCTGAAGCTTTCTGATTGAAGCAGTAAATGTGGGTTCCCATAGACTCAGTGCTTTTGTTGTTGTGGACCTGTGTAGTATTTACAAGACAGGCTTCCCTTAATCCTTACATCAGGGGGTGGCACAGCAAGCTGCTTTATTGCATGGTCTGATAATTCTAAGATAATATATTGTACAGTTAAGTTTTTTTGAATCTATGTGAGACGGCCGGCGAGGCTTGTATTACATTTAAAGCAGGAGTAAGAGTGATATGGTTTAGAAGGCTCTTTCTTTACCTTTCCATCCTCTACCATGTGATACACTGCATGAGTGGCCTCTAGTGAAGCCTCTTCCTCAGCTGTTGTTGCTATTGGATGCTCCACGACCATGGGCGAACATAGAACAGTTATCGAGGGTGCATTTGTATCCTCAGTGGCAGAGGGACTAAACCAGCCTAGGATTTTGGGGAAGGGGCATAGCCCGGTTGGGTGGTTGAATGATTTGCAACCGATGCACATGAATTGTACGTCATGGCAGGCAGTGCCATAGCTGTAGTCTTCCGATATGTAGAAAAAGCTGTGGAGGAGGGATGTCCAATCAAAATACTGCTTTAAGGTGAAGTTTGGGGGAGATTTAAAGTAAACATTCCAGACGGTTTCTTTTGTCGATTTGGAGTGAGCTAGGGTGAGGCTAGCGACTCTAACAGATTCAATGGTGTGGATTGCCACTTCAGCATCTGTGGCGGGGATGTTGTCATGAATGTACTGAAGTACTTCGGGTTGGCATGGATAGTGTCTTTGACAATTTCTGTGATCTCCTGATTGGTGACTTCAGAGTCTGGGAAGGAGAAATTCTCCAAGGTGAAGGCACAAGTGGGGAGTGGCTGTTTGAAGGGGATGAAGAAGCATAAGATCTCTGGCGATAAGCACACCTGGAGATGAACAAGGTGCTTGATTGCCTCGGGGGGACACTGGATATCAAGAAGTGCCATGGCGGTGTCTTACTAGGATGCAAAAGGCAAATAAATCACCAGATTTCACAATCCTTCCACGGTCAACGGTTCAGACAAATACCAATGGTTGATAACGTGGTGTTCATTGGGAGTTGCAGAAACAGAGTTGCAGTTTTTCTAGGCAATTTACCAATGACTAAAAGGGTAGAGATCTGTATGGGAAAATCTCAGGGTTAGTATCTGCTAATTATTGTGATCAGAATTCAGGAACTTAGGAAGATAGTTGCCGCTAACTGGCTTGACGTTATACTTGAATAACTTGGAGAAAGGTGATGGCGGAAATACAAAGTGTAGCTGAACCAATAACTGGCTTGATGCAGTGCTATGATGCTACAGATAACGAAGTGACAATACGAAATGTATCAGAACAATATATTGACTACTTCTTATTCTCACGACTAGGAGAGCAAACTAGAAGTCAAATACAATTGAATCAATCAATATGTGGCGTCGAAATTAGCCTCTCTGCTGCTCAGGCACTCACGATGAGTATGACGCAAAATCAGAACAGAGTACACCCTCTTGATGTAGTCTTGAAGCTAACCAGGTTCTTAATATTATTGAATAAAGTATAAGTCCTATTTGTCATCACTCAATGAATAAAAATACGATAATTCTCCCCACAGAAATGATTTCCTGTGTCAATAAAGAGAATAAAGCAGAACTACACTAACCGTGTGCTAGCTAGTGCAATTAAAGAATGTAAAGATGATATCTCAGATGGTCAAAACATCGTGGGAAACAGTGACAAAGAAAGTGAGGGAATAAACTAATATTCACTCAGATGTTCACACCAATACTCAGTAATAATGGTAATACATTTCTTATTTCTCAGAGGGGAAAAGTGGTCCCTTGATATACTACTATAGATGTGGCTGCGCTACTAACTAAATAAGGTAATATGACTCATCATGACTCACTTTGCTTAGTCATCCTAAAGTCCGCCGATTGGCTACCAAAACTTGGAACTAGTCCAAACATTCAACAACATAAACACAACACATCACATTCCAAAAATATTCAACAACACAAATACTGGTGAATAGTCCATTACATAATCTATATTGACTATTATTCATTTAAATATTTGATTTACAAAATGCTAACTTGGTCAACTTTCATAGAAAGGTAGGAAAATGGATGAAAAAACTCTGAAAGGTGTGGGAAATTGCTTAGTCATACAAAATTAGGGGTTTTGACACAGTTTCATGGCAAGGATAAGTCATAAAACTATGCCATTAATTCATTTGCCCTATAATCTGTAGTACAAAAACTATTGTAAGATATTAGAAATTTAAAACTATACTCCCAAGTATCTTAAGCCTATAAAGTATACATTATATCTCCATGACCATGCTCGAAACAGGTTTCGTGTATGTCAGCGGGTGGGGGGGAGTCTTTCAATGAGTTTGACTGCAGCAGTGGGGGTACTTATGACTAAAGTTGCTGCATCTGAATCGCCCATAATTTTGGCGATGGCATCTTTAAGTTTGGCTACCGTACTCTGGGTGTTGCTTTCATGCTTGGCCTGGTACATGTATACCCCACACCTTAGCACCCTCCTCCTGAGGCCACTTTTCCTTCAGTACTTGGGAGATATTGCACCAAGTTGATTGGCCACATTGGGGGGTTGGGAAGCCACCTGTTGGGGTTGCAGTGATTCTGAAACTGCTATCGAGGGTTTGGACGCCATTTACTGAAGTTCCAGGCGTGGCAGTGATGCACAACCTAAGAAAGTCCCATTGGTTTTGGACTGCAGGTGGTTGGGGGGGGGGTCTTTCAGAACCAAGTTTCTAACATTGACTTAAGGATGAAAATGTCAAAACAGCACTATTTTACCTACGTAGAGTCAAGTGCAACTGTGACAATGAAGAGGTCAAACCATTCCAACTTTATCATGTAAACTGACCTCCAGAACATTGACCTTTAGAAAGACACGAGTATATGACAACACCAATCAAGAAAATGAACAAAGGAAATTGAACAGAGGTACATGCAATTGTAACATTACCCCCATGTTAAGTCTAAAGTCACGGACTTTACTCATCTCTATTGTTGTCATAGTCGGGATTGTAGTTGTCGTAGTTAGCAATATCATCATCAGCAGCACTCCCACCTATGGAGTGCATCATAGAATCCCTCATCTTTGCATGTGAGGGTAAATGGTGGGTCGCCAAGTCGTTGGGGACAGTAAAGTGATAAATGAGTTGGGGCCCAACATAGACAGATTTGACACTGATACTCAGGGCAGTTCCTCTGCCAATGTCCATAGTTGGCGCAAATTTGACACTTCATGTTTTCATCAGTATTAGAAACTGAAGTATGGAGTGGTGACAGTGAAATGATTGGGGGTGGAGTTTTGCTCGAACACAAAAGATGTTGAGATGCTTGTCCTTTAGGATGTGCATGCCAGTGGGAGCATCAAATGGGTGAATAAGGGCGAGGGAGAGGACTGTATCTTCCAGTGTACATTCAAAAACAAAGAGCAGGTGACTGAATATGATCTTGTCAGTCGTCTGGATGAACACACAATCAAAGCATGAAGCACCAAAGAACTTGGGATTACATCGAAGGTAGTCAGTGTGTTGGCACCAATCTACCAATGACTCATAGTTAACTTTCAAGAAATGGCACTCAGTAATCTGTCCCTTCATGTCAGTACAGCAGAACATGAGCCAAACTGAACAACAACCATACCTTGTCATTTGTTTTGAGTTAGACCGACTTTCCACCTGGTAGAGGGAGTTGAATGACTAATAAAAAGTTAGTAAATGCACTGTCACTTTTGTGAGCATTCTCAAGAGATTCAAAGGTCTGTGGAGCTTGTCTGGATCTGAGCTTCACATGAGGTGAGTCATTCAAAATAACTAAATCATCCACCAAAGAATTGTCTTCATCCAGTACATAGTCAACATTTTGCAATTGATACTTGTCAAAGTTGGATATGTTCCGGCAAAGGCTCTCGGCGATCACTTGCCAATGGTTTATGCAAAGAATCTGTACATATTGTAGCATGAGTCTAAGATTAATGAATCAATGATATTGAGAATAAAATGTGTTACCTGTGGTGCAATGTCCCTGAAGTTAGTGCACATCAAATATGATTCTTTCAGCGACCCATGCATCTTCTCGTTTGGCTTTGTGTTGTAGTTATGTGTAACTCCTTTAGCTTCAATGTTGTTGAAAATATGCACGCTCATGTGCAGCTTGGGGAAGTTCCAGTTCTTGTCACTCTCATTGGCTGTTTTAGTGATGTATTGCTATTATAATAAGATTCATTAATGAATGATTTTCAGGGAAAAGTCAATGAAATGCACCTGTAGATAGGTTGAGAATGCTTGAACAGCATGCCATCCTGCACGGATAGTATTGGTTGTGTGAACCTCAAGTGCTGCATACATATTGACTTCAAGGAAAAGTCAGATACAACAAAGTAAGAGGTACCTAAGCAGACACTCATCCTCAGTCACAATGGCATGTGCAGTGAAGATCACCATCTAAGAGAATGACCATCAGATTCAACTCCCTAATGTTAAGACTGTACTCAAAGGGTGAAAGATCCAAAGGGCTTTGGCCTCAATTCATGCACTGTGCCCCTTTCCTGAGTAATGCCCCTTATTTCAGAGGGTAGATATATGTCCGAAGATTCGGAAGGAGTTGCGTGACGGATTCGAATGTCTGAAGGTACCAGATATGATATGTCTGAAGGTTATCCAAAGCATAGAGACGGAACAAGGATTAAGGCTAGCTTCAGAACAAGTTCCTAACTAGAAACTCACAGAGATAGACTATTTGAAGATAGAGTCGGAGATATAGACTAAAGGATTCAATCCCAAGTCTTGGAAGATGACTAGAGCGGAGAGTACCTCAAGTCCGGAGGAAACAGAATGAGCAGAATCTAAGATGATATTCGAACTAAGGTTCTACGGAGATCTACAAGTGGTTTATATACTGTAAGTAACCAGCATGGATAATCAAGGAGTCCGGGACCGAGGGCTATGTATGAAGTATAACAGAAGTCTATTAGTTAATGCACAGTGGATCAGTAAGCACGAGTCAGAAATCACACACAGGTAATGGATCAATAAGCAGGATGGAAGTATATACAGCTGGAATACCGCAAACAGGAGGGATGCTGAAAGGAGATAGACGCAGATATACACAGGGGAGTTAGAGTGCGAGAATTGGGCACTTTCGGATGGGTGATCCAGACAGGATCTGTGGACTGGACAGAAGTAGGGTCGATTGGATCTGATTGGATCTGACATTGGAAATATGGTATATGACACCTAATAAGAATCTATAAATCTTAGACTAGAAAACATACCTTTGAAATGTCTTCGTACACGCTACCATCAGCAAAGGAAATGCTCATGACTTGCACTAGATGCTTCAGATTTTGCCACCGTGGAAATGCCTTGTAACTAACACAAAAATTAAAAAGAGGTTGTTCAATTGCAAGTCATTGACTTACTTGTAGTCCATCTGAGCTACATTTGCTCTCCCAAGACTAGTGATTATTTTTGGCAGTTTGGCCCACAGATGATTGTGATACAGGCCGCTATTGAGATGGAGCCTATCCTAAGAGAGTGCCTTATGTATGCAAGTGAGTGCGACACTCCAGAAAGCATTCTAATAATATGGTTGTGTTAGCAATAAAACATCAGTAGTATAGATAGCGGAAACCTTACCTGGACATCTGTTACGACCATGCAAAACCGGAGATTAGTAAGAAGTCCTGGTCTTACATGGGGTTGTACCGGATGGTTGTAAAGTCAAAGGGGCTTGGCCTCAGCTCATATGCTGTGCCCCTTACCTGAGTATGTGCCCTTAATTTCGGATGAAGTCCAAGGGAGAGTTCTGGTGAAGTCCGGAGGGAGGGTCCGGACAAACCCTAAGGCAGGATAGCTCGACAGAGCTCCGATGGACTTCCAGATGAGCGCAGGAATGCACCGGAACTATTTCTGGAAGGTAGGGAGTAATGGTAACACTACTGGAACAAGTTCCAAGTCGAACAGATGAAGGATGGTCCGCTGGACAAAGTCCAGGGCGGGATAGGAGCAGAGCTCCAGAGGGAAAGATGATCCATAGATGTCAGAGGATAGGATAGGATGGATCCGGAGGACTAGGGGTCCGAAGGTCCAGAGCTCAGAGGAGCGGAGGAGCGGATGATTGGATGAGCATAGCTCTGTGGATCGTAGAGGAAGTGTTGGCTACTAGAGAGGAGTAGGTCCGGATATGGTGTAGAGATAGTATAGACTACTCCGGACAAGGTCTGGAATAGAAACAGACAGTATAAGACTACCAAAGGTAGAGTCGGAGGTGAAACAGATGATAGACAGAGATGAATGAAGTCCGAAAAGATTATAGGACATAGGATCAAAGCTCCGGCCTAGGGAGTGATCCCATAGGCCTGAGTTGGAAGCTTACAAGGGCCGGAGTCCAAGTGCAAGAACGGAAACGGAGTTATATATAGACATGATAACAGGATACAGAGTAATCAAAGGAATATACAGAAGTAGGAACAATGAATCTGACTAAGGTCTGCAGGAGTTGTACTACAAGTTTATATACTGTAGGAGCATGCCGGAGGGTAAGTATGGATAGTCCGAGGCTATGTCTGAAGCATACGGAAACACATTAGTAAGTACAGCGGGACATAAGGCTATGAACTCGGAGATGAAGCTCGTACGAAATACTTATCAAGACGGAGGCAGAGATCACCGAGAACCAGAAGCACAGAGATACCCAGAAGCCAGAGACACAGGTATATTCTAAAAGGGGTAATGCGCAGGTGCGTGGGAATAGTTCGGATATGAACTCGGATCGGATATGGACACAGATCGGATATGGACATGGATCGGATATGGACACAGATGGATATGGATTGGAGTGGATGGGTGGATCAGATATGTGTAGGTTGGGTGTCTGGATGTCCAAGGATTGGATTTGATCTAGACCTGAATGTACGGTATATGACAACATCATGAAGTCCATATTGTTTGAGCATGTCCTCTCTCTCTTCAGTGGTATCCTTGTCCCATGTGGCCCACAAGACATTCTGTGACTGATCAGAAGTTCAACTAGGATAGGTCTTCAAAGTATCTAGAAGGTCAACATGGGGGACATGTTAAGACCATACTCAAAGGGTAAGAGATCCGAAAGGCTTTGGCCTCAGTTCGTACACTGTGCCCTTTCCTGAGTAATGCCCCCTTATTTCAGATGGTAGGTATACATCCGAAGATCTGGAAGTGGACGCATGATGGATCTGGACGTCCGAAGGTATCAGGTATGATGCGTCCGAAGGTTATCTGGAACGTGGAGATGATACGAGGAATAAGGCTAGTCTCGGAACAAGTCCTTTAACTAGAAACTAACAGAGATAGACTACCCGAGGGTAGAGTCGGAGATGCAGACTTATAGGAATCAATCCTAAGTCTCAGAAGATGACCAGAGTTGGAAGTAACTCAAGTCCGGAGGAATGGATTGAGCAGAATCTAAGATGATATTCAAACTCAGGTTCTATGGAGATTTACAGGTGGTTTGTATACTGTAAGTATAATCAACAAGTCTGCGACCGAGGGCTATATATGATGTATAACGGAAGTCTATTAGTTAATGCACAGCAGATCAGTAAGCGCAAGTCAGAAATGAGACACAGGTAACAGATCAATAAGCAGGAAGGAAATATACACGACCAGAATACTGGAGACAGGAGGATTGCTGAAAGGAGGTAGACACAGATGTCCACAAGGGAGTTAGAGTGTGAGAAGTAGGGACTTTCGGATGGGTGGTCCAGACAGGATCTGTGGACCAGACGGAAGTAGGATTGATCGGATCTGAGATCAGATGTATGGTATATAACAGGACGAGACAAACTGGGCATGGCCACAGGGATTTAATCCCTCAAGTCAATGACATAACAAAACATTGAACTTTTCCAACATTCACCATCATGACAACCCTCTCTGCTGAACAAACAAACCAAATCCTCTATCACCTTGATTTAAACCAATCTACAAAGGACATTTCACATGCTACTGGTGTGCATTATAGTACTATCAGCAGAATTTGCTCTACTCTTGGTCCTGACCTTCAAAAGTCCTCTGGTGGTTGTCCTTCTATTCTTTCCTCCTCTGATGTTCAACATGCTATTTGGTTAATCAGTTCTGGCAAAGCTGAAAATGCTACCCAACTCACCATATCATCTACATCTCTCCTTTGTTCTAGCACATCAGTTTGTACTGTTGTGATATGTTAACTTTGGATGTCTGGATCTGATATGTGTCTACCTTCAGACACTTCAGACATGTACCTTTGCCTCTGAAATTAAGAGCAATACTCGGGAAAGGGGCACAGCATACAAGCTGAGGCCAAAGCTCTTCGGATCCATGACCCTTTAAGTATGACCTTAACAATTCAACACAAAGCTATGCCATTATAACCCCTCCCCAGAACTATTGCCCATGCAATTGAGGCACAGACCCCAAGTAATGACACCTGGAGTCAGAGTGATAGCTGGGGTCAGGATAATGGTGTCTGGGGTAAGCAGGATAGTGGGTCTCAGACACAGAGCACCCTTGGATGGGGGCCTGCAATGAAGCTCCTGAAGTGAAGCATCACATCATGACATTGAAGTGTCCTCAATGTCTCGAAAGTGTACTGAAAGTCCTGAAAGTCCTTGAACTAATTAAGTGCAAAGTCACACAACTAACAGATGTGTCATCTGGATGTTTGCTATCAAAGTGGTCAGGCATGGCAGTAAATAGGTTTGCAAGGTGCCCCAGCTCGTCCGCAGAGGCCATGGCGGCTAAGGCAGGTTCATCAGGTAGGGCCGTGGGCATAGGCTTAAGGGAGCAGAGATGATCAGCTGCTGACATAGAATTCAGAACGGCCCTTTGGGTTGTGGAAGAGTATGGAATGCCACCGGCAGCACAGAGATGTTCGGAAGGAACAGGAATGCAAGATGATTGACGTGGTGTGGGAGGTATGTCATCCTCACGAACTTCTGTTACAGTGGTGCGATGAGAGGGGATGGTAGTAGGGGAAGTAGGGTCATAATTGTTGCCTTCGTCACCTCCCAGGACAACACCAGGGTGTAAGGGAATATCACTGACATGATGAGACTCAATGAAGGAAACATGATATGATACGAACACCTTATGAGATTCACGGTGGTAACAGCAATATGCCTTTGAGTCGAGCGAATAACCAATGAGGACACACTCAATAGGCCTGTTGTAGATCTTGGGAATGTGGCGGTTTTGCACAGGGACGAATGCTCGGCAGCCAATCTCACACAGATGGGACAAGTCTGGTTTATGAGTGAACCAGCGTTCAAAAGGCATATGGCCAGACTGTGAGACGACGGGCGTGCGATTAGACAGGTAACAAGCAGTTAAAATGAATTCATCCCAATGGTTCGGAGGTACATTACAAGCCAAACACATAGCATGCGCTTTACCCATCAGAGTCCTGTGAAGACGCTCGACATGTCCATTTTGAGCAGAGGTGTATGGCGCTGTGAACTGGTGTTGAGTACCACATGTCAGAAGCCATTCACGCTGACACCCACCAAACTGGTCTGGTGCATGGCTGACTAAACACTACTGCAGCTGACAAATAGTACCAGGACTATAATAGCTTAGTGTTCCTCTATTCAGAAATCAATCCATGATGCAGAATCGAAAGTCTCTTTTTGCTCGTAAAAGTTTGCTTATTATTTCTAATTCATTTTTCATGGGAGTGTTTATGTATGTTTGGCTACAGAAACTACTTCATAAGATTCCCACAGATGTCAGGTGACCCCAGCAAAATAATTACATAGAGTTACCCTGCAGAAAAACTCATGAAACACATTATGATTCACTCACATCACCTCTCTGCATCTACAAAAAGTGCAAATTTATGCTTCAAATATTACATAATTGATATTCCTCCTAGGATAGCCACTAATAGTCACCTGATCTCAAATTTATGCATAGCCATTGATATCCCACATGACTTTTTCTCACACCCTTGAGCATATCACAAATCAACTATGACAATATTCAATAAATAGGGTAGGTCAGCACCCCTACAAAATGTGGGAAAACAGTAGCATAGCCATTCATTTTGTCTATATAATACCCACCTTTTTGTCAATAAGAGAGAGATTTCTCCCCCCTCAGAAATATAACTGAGAGTGAAGTGTCAAGAACATTGTCAACAACAGTAAGATTGGAAGTCTACTCTGTGAGATAGCACTACCTTGAGCTCACTGTGCTCAACAACTAGCAAGACCCTGAGCTCACTGTGTCTGACAACCAGCAAGACAACAAATCTTTTTTCTTTGACAAATTCATTCTATTTTCTTTCATCATCTTCCTCTCTGTTTTTCTTTCTCTGTTGTCTGTTTCCTTGCTTCTGTTTCTTTTGATTCTTTCTCTTTTGATTCTTTTTCTTTTATCTCTGGTTTATCTCTCTCTTTCAAAGTTTGTTGGTGCTAGTGTCTTTGTGTTTCTAATATTTGTGTTGTCTCTTCAGCCCATCTAAAGCCAGAGTAGCTTAGTGGGAGAGACTTTAGGGGTTGACAGTGACACTTGATCTCGCACATCTGAGTAGCGATACTGAGTTAAGGTCTTCACTGACTGATAGACTCTAGTTATTGAAAGGGGACTTGGTATTGAAATCCAAGGACGTCCATTCCTGTTATCTGCTTAATACTCATAGTGAGTTCCTTGGCAGCAGGTTCAATAGTAAGCTAGAGATCTCTGAAGTAGTGACCAGTCTTGACCAGGGATTCTATCTGCTTGTCTGAGAAGGTGACTGTTGTAACTTCCCACAAATTGCAGTAGCACAATTGTTGCAAAACACCTGCATTCTGTTGGAGAGAGTAATTTGGCCAGTTACTTCTGTTTCTAAGTTTGTTCGACTTCTGTGTTTTTCTTTGAAGTTTAGTTGTTTCAAGAATCTTTGTCATTGTCCAAGAGTTTGCTGATCTCACAGAAGTGACTCATTTGCTGACCGTAGCCTGGGGAACATAAACAGCCACCCACGTACAACCATGTTATCAGTCATTGGTATTTGTCTGAATCACTGACCGTGGAGATATTTGGTTTTATAGGTGTTTATCTATAAATCATCTATCTAAGAAGACAACACATGGACTCAGACTTAAGTTTGCCGTTGTCGGACCGATAAATTCCAACTTTAAGTCCAGTCTCGAGTTCGCGCGCACATTCCCAAGCCAGGAGTGAAGGAAAGGCATCGCTCTTTGCTGTAAGTGGGATAGCCCCAGGAGTAGGAGGAAAATCATCAATGATGTCCATTATGTATCTATTCCCTGCAGCAGACACAGTGTCTGGATGTTCCATCAAGTTGATGTGTACAATACCCAGCCTCCTACTTGCGCGATCTCCTACCTGAACTTTGGGAACACTAGTCTTGGTCTGTTTGCCGAGAACACAAGCGTCACAAATGGGCGGTTGGGTAGAGAGATCAATGGGCATACCAGTGGTGTTGCCTGAGCGTGCAAGATCATAGACTGCGCGGTAATGAGCATGGCTGAGGCAATGGTGCCACGATTGCAAGGTGGGCTGACATTGAGTGAGATAAGCATGTTTGGCTGAAAGTTGCCCACCAGACAAGGCATACAAGTGAAGAGAGGTAAGGTTGCCGGTGAGTATGCGTGTCCCATTGTGAGCCTGGACCCGGCAAGTGGAAGCATCAAAGGATGCGACACATTGATGAGCTGCGCAGATGGCAGATACAGAGCTCAGGCGAACAGTCACAGTGGGAATGAATAAAACATGGTCGAGTGTCAAGTGCATGCCTTTCACAATGATTAGGCAGATGGAGCCAATGCCAATGGCCTGGATGGAGGATCTGCCAACGCCATTAATGGAATGAGGTGGAACTGGCCGCAGGGAATAGAAGTCCGACTCGACATTACTAATGTGAATGGACGCGCCACTGTCGAGGAAGAACGGGATGATAGATGGGTCAATGACAGTGTGCTGACGTTGGTTGGGAGCTTTATAGGTAAGTCCAGCGAAGTCGATGGTCTTAGTGTGAGTGCGCCAGTCGATACTCGTCTGCAGATCATCCACAGCGGCGAGCAAGGCGTTATACTCTTCGTTGTCGGAGCCAGGGAGGTCATTAATGAATGCAGAGGGGATGGGGTCATATGCGAGTCCTGCAAACTCCTGCGTGGTGGAAGAAGTGGGGGGAGGCGTGGCTGAAGGCATAGCAGCCATATATATGGCCTTGCCACTGCTGTCAAGGAGGTAAGTGCATCCACCCTGATCATAGCATGAACCACCAGGCTTCCCCATAGCAGCACTCTTGGTAGACACCTTGGCGGTGAAGGACCCTCCCTTTGCGGCAGCAGAGTCACAGGCAGCATGTTTACGTGCCAGGACTTCATCACGCTTGCCCTCCATGGTGCTGCCCTTACTGAAACAGTCTTTCACAAGGTGACCCCAGCTCCCACACGTGGCACAGCAAAAGGAATGGCTGGTGGTGTGGCACTCTGAGCAAATTCTGCCTGGACGTGCGTCGCAATGGTTACCTTTGCTGGACGTGACCATAGCCAGGTCTCAGGTCCCTTCAGCTTCTCAGTGTCGATGAGAACAAATGTTGGAGGGCCCATAGACGGTAGTGGAGGTGCTGGTGGAGAGAGCATCAGCGATGTGGTTTTGAACATGAGGGAGGTCATCAGTCATGGCATTCAGCATCATGATGGTAAGAAAATTGTCTTCCTTTGGTAGGCCAATTGCATATATGCATCTGATGAGGTCACTAATCTGAGTGCTGGTAGAGGACAGTCATTCAGAGCGATGGTATTGTACGGCAAGAGCCTGTTGAATGAGGAGGATCTGGGCAATTGGCCCAACTTTCTCATGACATGCCTTCAGTGCAGACCAAGCTAAGAATGCATTGGTGAAAGGGTCTGGGCATGCAATGACACCAAGTAGGTAGCCTCCGCCATGCTTGAGGAGTAAGTAGTTTTGTAATGTATCTGACCAAACACCCCGATTGTTCTGGCCATGGTCCAGGATCTCAATCTTCTCGAGATCGGTCTGACTGAGAGTAATAACAGTGACAGAGGTAGTAGACATGTTTGGTGTATTGGTTGAAGAGCTTTTTGTTCAAGTATGGGGTTTCAGTCTGGTGCTCCTTGACATTATTGGTGGAGGGGTACGTGCATTGTGTTGGGTGCGCTTCTCACCCAAATGGGAAAGATGAAGATCGTCGACGCGCGATGTGTGCTGAGAAAGTGTGGAGTAGTGATGTGCCTCCTCATAAGAAGCAAAGCTGTCTAGGGGGTTTCCGCTTGCTCGTTCCTTTTACAAGTGAGCAGGGCTCATAACCTATAAATCTAGACAGTATCAGTCTCCTCAGTCAGATGTAACGGACTGATATTAGCAAGTACCTAGACAGTATCAGTCTCTATGAGTGATACGTGAGTAATCTAGGTACGGCATGATCATAACAAGTGACTTACCCTCAGTCAGATGTAATGGACTGAGGGAAGGGGGGAATGATGACTGGTAAGATATATATACGTCATCTGTGGTTGGTATTCCAACCTCTCAACTCCGCAAGCTGTGTTCACATCACTCATGTGCACGTCATGTGCGCTAACATGAGCGAGTCTACTGTACAAATAGAACCCACAGGCTTCCATGATATGTCTCCCTCTATGAGTGAGAGTAGCACCTGGACGAAAGCACAATTATGGAATACGTTGTGATATCCAGCATCCATTGCAATTTCATCAAGCAATATATGTCAGCACTGACCCATACCAGGGAATGAGAAGGCAGACAAGAGGGCGAAAAGCGCAGCAAGGAGAGACATCTCAGAAGGAAGACTCCTTCCAATGTCCCTAAGAACGACAGCGAATACCCTCATCACACTACCTATCAGCAAATCATCCACACTGCAACAGTTTCAGGAGTGCATCAAGAACAAAGCAGCGAAAGTCATGCACCTCTCCCCCTGCTTCACCGCCTTACAAACGATGGACCCAACTGCCCCGTCAAAACACTTTGCAGGACTCATTGACCAACTCCCATGTCGTCACAGCTCGCTTCTCTTCCAGCTTAGAACAGGACATCTCCCCTCAACAAACACCTGCACCGCATAGCGAAGTCAGAAACAGCAACATGCCAACAATGCAACAAAGGCAATGAGTCTGTCCACCACTTCCTCCTCACCTGTCCAGCATACACCAGACAACTCCATCGCATTGGATTCTTCAGTCAGGATGATCCTGACAGCTTTGGCTTTGTTGATCCCGATCAAGTGATTTGGGGAGTTCATTTAATTCCTGGATTTGCATATGGACGGACTGATACTCAACTGAGACCTTCGTTTGTCCCTCCACTGGAAGACAAGGACATGGACTATATGTATTTTTATGTGAACCAGTATGTATTGCCTTTGTGACCGCTACACTAAATGCTAATTTGCCCTTCAGTTTCGTAGAATGGGACATGTTCATGTGTTTCAGAGGAGGCAATGTGGGTCACAAGATGCCGGAAGATTTATATGAACTTCTGCAGAGTGAGGGCACTGTGGAGAATGCTGACAATAATGAAGAACGTGACTATGAAGTTGGAGAGTCGAATCAACCTTGGGTATGCAATGACAAAGAGACCAACAAGGAGATTGACGGGGAGATTGACGATGATGACGATGAAGGCAGTGAGGATGGTGAGGATGAAAATCACGAGAATTCGGATGAGGAAGATGTAATTGTAGCTGACAAGGGGGAGGAACTTGATGACAACATTCTCACACAGGAGGGATATGGAGCTTTGTAGCATTATATTTGATGTTCACTTATCACACTTAATCAGACTTAGCACACATGCTAAGGGAATATCAGATATAGACAAGACTTAAAGCAAATACAATATATGTACAAATCCACTATAGACTCAACAAACTTTCTCTGTTAACCAGGCATCCGAGGTGGACTGTATGCATTGCAGAGAATATGAGGGAGATAGTAAAATTATATCAGTATGTCAGGACAATATCATAATGGCAGAAGCATCTCATACACATAGCATACACAGGAACAACAGTAAGCTTCGAACGGCTTGATGTCATGATGATTGAGCGCTGGCATCATCATCTCAGAAGCCATAACCCATGACCCCAAAAATCTTGTGACCGTCAGCCTAATAAGGCAATACCTGGTTTCTGGACTTTTGGTGATGTAATCTGGTATTCAAAGCAGCCTCAGATGCTCTAGATGGTGTTTGCCTTCCACCAATAAAGTCGGCCCTCTCTGATTGGAAGATTGAGGCAGATGTCCTCTACTTTAAGAACCAAGTATATATTCCTCCAGCACATCACACCGATATCCTAAAGCAATATCATGATCATCTGTCATATACTGGACATTCAGGTCCAATCTGGACACCCAATCCATACATCCAATCCAAGCTTTCCTTCTATCAACATCTATGTTGATGTCGATCTCAATTTCATCGGATTTAGGAGATCATGGAAGAGTGAGAGTTTTAGCAGCCCAGTCTATAACTGGGTTCATGGCATGTAGCCAAGGAATTTACAAAAGGATCTGATCCTGTTGTCCAAGTTTAGTAATGTTAAATTTGCTGTACATGGTTCGGTCATCAATTTTGACTACCAATAGGCAGTAATGGGTTATGGGTCCTCCCTTCATGAGAGAGCCATTGGCGGTTGTGACTTTGAAGGGTGATTTCAAATGTCATCATGTAATTTCAAGGAGGTTTACAAACTCCTTGGAGATGAAGGTTTTGGCTGCCCAGAATCAATGACAGTGTTATATACTAGACATTCAGCTCCAATCTGGACACTCAATCCATACATCCAGTCCATACATCCAATCCACCCATCCAGTCTGACCCATACCCATCCAGACATCCAATTCATACCCATCCTATCTGATTCACATATCCAATCCATCCAAATTCCAGATCTCTGGACCTTTGAATCTGGTCCATGCTCATATCTGAAACTATTCCTGCGCACCTGCACATTACCCCTTTTAGACTATACCTGTGTTTCCGGCTTTTGGGTATCTCTGCACCTCCGGCTTTCAGTTATCTTGACTTCCATCTTGATAAGATATTTCATACAAATTTTATTTCCAAGTTCATAGCCTTGTGTTCCATTGTACTTACTAATGTGTTCCGCATGCCTCAGACATAGCCTTAGACTATCCTTACTTACCTTCCGGCATGCTACCTACAGTATATAAACTTGTAGTACAACTCCTGCAGACCTCAGTCTGATCATTGCTTTCCTACTTCTGTATATTCCTTTGATTACTCTGTATCCTGTGATCATGTCTATGTAACTCCGTTTCTGTTCTTGCACTTGGGCTCTGGCCCTTGTAAGCTTTTGACTCAGGCCTATGGGATCATTCCCTAGGCCAGGGCTTTGATCCTATGTCCTACAACCTTTTCGGACTTTGTCCGTTTCCTGTCTCTCATCCATTTCACCTCTGACTCTACCTTTGGTAGTCTTATCCTGTCTGTTTCTATTCTGGACTTTGTCTGGAGTGGTCTATACTATCTGTACCCTATATCTGGACCTACTCCTCTATAGTAGTCAACACCTCCCCTAAAATCCACAGAGCTACACTCATCTGATCGTCTGATCATCTGCTCCTCCTCCACTCTTCCGTTCTTCTGATCTCCAGACCTCCAGACCTCTGGTCCTCTGAATCTATCCAATCCTATCCTCCAACATCTGTGGGTCATCTTTCCCTCTGGAGCTCTGCTCCTCATAATGGGCCAAGTTTGTTTGCAAATATATGTTGGCATGGCATCGTCATGTGTACATTGATATTGACGTCCTTCAGTGTGTGAACGCTCGTATTGAGAGTGGGTGTTACAGTCGTACGTGCCCCTATTCATTCTCTCTTTGTCTCCTTTACTTGTATATTACATAACAAGACTCTGACTCATATACTCAATGCATCTGTACTATAGTTGCCTTCCTTCTCTGGATATGCACTTACGATTCTCACGCCTCTCTTGATCCATGCACACATATTGGCCTATTTAAGCATGTTGTATTACGCTTGTATACTTTACTTTAATCTTACTGGGTTTTACCTGGAACATCCTTCGCTTAGGCCTCCAACCTAAGTCGTCTGAATTGTCTCTAAGTCTAAGCACTCCTTAGCCTTAGTCTCTATTCTCGAAGAACCTCTTAGACTTGTCTTTGAGGCAGAACCCTTGATAGTACTCGGAATGTGTTCCTTGTACTTTCACCTTGTTCTCTTTTGAACATTGTAGAACTTCCCAGCAGACCGACTGTGTCTTTTCACTGTCGCTGGTGACGCCACCCCAGTTCGTAACAATGGGAGGGATATGTGGCATCCCTGACATGCAAATAACCCATTGTTGACACAGGAGTTGATGGGTATGAAATATGAGGGGGAGATGATAACTGCGAAGATGGTGTTAGTGGCGACGAAGGCGGGAGCTCCTCAAAAACTTGGCTAGTAGGGCGATGTGAGGGCAGAGCTTCCTGGGGTGGCAATGAAGGCAGGGAATCATCATAGATAACTCTATTAGTATGGTGATGAGAGTGCAAAGCTTCATGTTTAAAGCACAAAGCTTCAATGTTTGAGTGCAAAGCTCCCATAGTCAAGCGCAAAGCTGTTGGATTAGACATTGCAGGTTTTTTGATTACCTGAGCAGTAGGTAATGGTGTAGGGACAGTAGGAGCTTGTATTGAGGGCTGATTAGGGCGCTTGGACAAGGGGAAGTATCTCTCATCAAAATCAGCTCGTTCTGAGATTACTGTCTTCTGAGTAGTAGGATGATAGAACTTCCAGCCCTTGTAGCCTTGAGGATATCCAATAAACACGCATTTCTCCATGTGAGACCCAAGTCCCTCTCTCTTGTCCTTCTGTATATCCACGTAAGCAGTGCAGCCCCAAAATCGAAGGTGAGAGACATCAGGCTTCCTTCCATGGTCACGGTTCTTTGCATTGAGGCTGAGAGGGGACAGGGATATACTCCATTGCATCAAGTTCTCTGTCAGTGCTATCCCTTGCTGGGAGAAGTGCAACTAGTGTTCTATCTGCTGTCATGGATGACCCTGGGTTTGAGCTAGTATCTCTGGACTCTGATAGACTTGAGCTTGAGGACATGAGTTCAATGATATCATCATCATTGGAGCTGTCAATGAACTCAACGCTCTTGTACTGAATTTTGTGTGCCCATGATGCATGACATGAAACATGGAGCACTGAGTACAGCTGAGCAATGGAACAACACACAATGGATCACACAACAAGTCAAATCAAGCCAAAATCAAGCTGAATTTTAAGTCCAGTATCTTGATAAGTGCTTTCTCACATGGGGCTGCGCCATTACTTATGCAAACTGTAAGCTCAATAGTACAGATAGGAAATGAGTTCACCAAATATGATTCGGTGAGTTATCAATTCATATATTTGTATGTTTAAATCCCATCTGTCTTCAGAACTATGCTGGACAGATGACAGCGAGGACGAAGGATGGCCGACGCAGATGACGACGATGACGACGACACCAATCTTGATGAGTGGGACCCACATGATTAGTTTCATTTTCTTATTTTGCTCACAATATGCATTTAGGTACTCGGACAATGAAGACACATTGTACAAGATTTGGTGTGCTTCTACCAAACTTCTAGTTGCTGTTTTTTTTTGTCTGTTGGGGCGAAGCCCTATTTAGACAATACATGCAATGTTTTACTCTAATTGATTTATATATACGTGTCCGTGAATGATGAGTCTTGTTCAATGGTCCTGGCCGAGGCGCGGACATTAACACCAGCTCAAGGTGAAAGGATAGTTGTTACAGAGATTGGAGTGGATGACTGGTGCATCTAGCTGTTTCTGTCATTCTTGTCTTTTGGCGGCGATACGTCTCCCAAGACTGGTTCAAATCTTCTTGTCTTGGCTATGAATTTGAACAATGACTTTAGGCATTTGGTGTCATTGTGAAGGTGCTTCACGTGGTGCACTCTCATTCCTAGTTCTTGTCTGAGAATGTTGAGTTGTTTTGCAGACCATCGCCTTGGAGGCGACATCTCATCCAAACCAATGGACAAATAGCACATGCATGCGAGTAGGCGCTGCTTGAGAAACACCAGGAACATAGTACCACATATTGACATGGAATATTTTGATAATGCAAGCGTACCAATAGGGGTGTCAGTCATCATCATTCTCATGCGACAACATCATGATGTCAGCGTGATTTCATGGATTCATTGAATCTTGCTCTCGGTGAAGGTCATAGGTCGTATAGTTGATGTGCAGGATACTATGTTCATAGAGTTGATTGTTAGCAAGAATAACTGGGTCATTATAGTGACCATGGTCTTCTTATTCTTGGCTGTCCTAGGGTACCAGCATTTGGCTCGCTGATGTTCGAGTTCTCCCTAAAATAAGTTGTCAGATACTTGACAGTTCAGTTTGAGATAAACTTACCGGCTGTGTAGAATAGCCATCTGTAGTACCAAAACGTCGAATTGTGTTGGGATAATGTCCAATAGCATGAAACTTGTAAGTCGATAAATTGAGGGCCTTGAACTTCGGACCAGACTTCTGCTTCCCTTTACCTGAAGATGCAGGCTGCTTTGCTGCTAATGCAGCATCTCAACATCCTCGGGCCACGTACTCATGAGGGAGTTCTGTTGTGTAGTAGTAGCTACACATAGTCTTGAGGAATTTTCGGACAGATTGCCCCAAGACCGTGGTTGCAGTATCGAATGATGCGAGCGTGTCTTCTGTGTGCATTCGAAGTTTTGCATATGCGTGCCAAACAGAGAGATTGAATAAAAGATTGAGCACAATCTTGTTGTGATCATCTGGCAATAGCTTCTTGAAGACAGGTATAGCACACTGGAAATATTAGAATAGATAAATCACGATCATTAAAATTGACTGACCTGTAACAGGTCCTCGAAGTCAGGAGCTGCAAGTTTTTTCATAGCAGAAGCATTGCTATGAAAGTAACGTATAGTTCCTCTGCCAAATGTTCATACTTTTCAGTATCTTGTGTGAAACATTGCAAGTTTGTAA
This sequence comes from Suillus spraguei, assembly GCA_016800925.1. Taxonomy (NCBI): domain Eukaryota; kingdom Fungi; phylum Basidiomycota; class Agaricomycetes; order Boletales; family Suillaceae; genus Suillus; species Suillus spraguei. Next base: position 379,084 of record JABCPU010000007.1, on the reverse strand, counting down.
GACAAATGATACACAAAATAACTCTACCATTTGTTGAGATCTGGAATCATGTTCCCTCCAGCTGTGTGAAGTATCCACATCAAATGTGTAAATTTGGCCTTCCAAGTGCCAAGCTCGAACTCGTGAAGCTGATTGACGAAGAACATATTGAATATGTTGAATGTATGTTGTGCAAGTTCCTCAGAAAATGTAGACTGAATCTATATATTAGTTAACAGAATGTAGAGTACATAGTGCTACTTACCACGATTGAAACATACATATGATGCTTCATCAAGTATTGCTCTGACATGTGTCTCTCATCCAATTCACCTCTGACTCTACCTTTGGTAGTCTTATCCTGTCTGTTTCTATTCTGGACTTTGTCTGGAGTGGTCTATACTATCTGTACCCTATATCTGGACCTACTCCTCTATAGTAGTCAACACCTCCCCTAAAATCCACAGAGCTACACTCATCTGATCGTCTGATCATCTGCTCCTCCTCCACTCTTCCGTTCTTCTGATCTCCAGACCTCCAGACCTCTGGTCCTCTGAATCTATCCAATCCTATCCTCCAACATCTGTGGGTCATCTTTCCCTCTGGAGCTCTGCTCCTATCCTGCCCTGGACCTTGTCCGGCAGTCCATCCTCCATCCATTCTACTTCGGACTTGTTCCAGTAGTCTTATCTCCAATCATTGTCATCCAGAAATAGTTCCAGCGCATTCCTGCACTCATTTGGAAGTCCTTCAGAGCTCTATTGAGCTATTCTGTCTTAAGAGTTTAGCCAGACTCTGTCCGGACTTTACCAGAACTCCCCCTCGGACTTCACCTGAAATTAAGGGCCCATACTCGGGTAAGGGGCAGAACGCATGAGCTGAGGCCAAGCCCCTTTGACTTTCTGACCCTCCAGTACAACCCCATGTAAGCTGGGACTTCTTAGTAGCCCCCAGTTTTGCATGGTTGTAACAGATAGTGGTTGTGTCAACAGATTTTGAGTGTGTACGCGAGATAAGGGTAATGGGAACATGAAGTTCTTTTCGTTCACCTACAAGATGTACAGGTCTTAGTAATACATTGGGAGAAACATACATTGATTTCTTGTTTCCCCAAGCCAAAAATACTCCACAAGATGGCACACCGTTTCTTTGTCATCTTCTTTATCAGGGAGTTCCTTTATCTCAGCTTGGCAGGTCGGGGTTTTCTTCTTCCTCTCAGGACAATTTCCAAAGCAATGCCCAACCTTCTGGCATCCAAAGCACTGACCTTTTCTCTGCATTTGGATCATTCTGCATCTGAAATACTGTCATATACCATACATCCAATCTCAGATCTGATCTGATCTGATCAATCCTGCTTCTGTCCGTCCCACAGATCCTATCCAGACCACTCATCTGAAACTTCCTACTTCTCATACTCTAACTCCACTGTGGACATCTGCGTCTATCTCCTTTCAGTATTCCTCCTGTCTCCAGTATTTTGGCTATGTGTATTTCCATCCTGCTTATTGATCCATTACCTATGTTTCATTTCCGACCCATGCTTACTGATCCACTGTGCTTTTACTAATAGACTTCTTTCTGTTATACTTTGTACATAGCCCTTGGTCCTGGACTCATTGATTATCTGTACTAGTTACCTACAGTATCATGGTTGTAACATCATCCTACTGTGGGCTATCCTGGTAGATTTAACACAGAGGAACTTGTAAAGTGAGAAGCCTGGTGGCCCACTATGGGTTCCTATATCTGGAAATACATGGAGGGTGTCATATACCATACTTCTAATCTCAGATCCGACCATATCCGGTCAGATCCGATCAATTTCATATCCGTCCGGTCCACAGATCCTGCCCGGACCACCCATCCGAATGTGCTCACTTCTCGCACCTTAACTCCCTTGTGTATATCTGCGTCTATCTCCTTTCGTCATTCCTCCTGTTTCCGGTATTCCGGCTGTTTATATTTCCGTCCTGTGTTACTGATCCGTTTCCTGTGTTCATTTCCGATTCATGCTTACTGATCTGCTGTGCATTAACTAATAGACTCCTGTTACACTTCGTACATAGCCCTCGGTCCCGGACTTGCTGATTATCTCTCTTAGATATGTACGTACAGTATATAAACCACTTGTAGATCTCCGTAGAACCTTAGTTCGAATATCATCTTAGATTCTACTCATTCTGCCTCCTCCGGACTTAAGTCACTTTCCGCTTAAAGTCACCTTCCGAGACTTAGGATTGATTCCTATAGTCTATATCTCCGACTCTATCTTCGGATAGTCTATCTCCGTTAGTTTCTAGTTAGGAACTCGTTCCGAAACTAGCCTTAATCTCTGTCCTCTCCTTACGTTCCGAATAAACCTTTGGACGTATCATATCCGACACCTTCGGACACCCAGATCCGTCACGCAACTCCTTCCGGGTCTTCGGACGAATAACTCCTCCCTGAAGTAAGGGGCATTACTCGAGAAAGGGGCACAGTGCATGAACTGAGGCCAAAGCCCTTCGGATCTCTCTACCCTTGAGTACAGTCTTAACAGAGGGTTGCACCCTTTGTCAGCAAATGAAAGCAGATACTCACCCTGTTTGACCTCCACTTACTCCCATCCCTTCTTCCATGGTCGTGGTGGACCATTGCCTTACAAAGGGGTAATTATCATCCCTTGTGTAAAAACAATAAAAGGTGTGGCCAAATTATTTTTGAAACATGTATATCACTGCTTTCATCTCCATGACAAAGTTATCTTGGATTGAGGACTGTGTTACAGTTGTGTCTGTACTACAGTTGCCTTCCTCTTTAGGATACACAGTTATATTGTCACATCTCTCTTGGTCCATGCGCACATATTGGCTTATTTAAGCACATTGTATTATGCTTGTATACTTTACTTTAATCTTACTGGGTTTTACCTGGGATATCCTTCGTGTCATATACCATACTTCTAATTCAGATCCGACCATATCTGATCAGATCTGATCAATTCTATTTTCGTCCGGTCCACAGATCCTGTCCAGATCACCCATCCGAATGTGCACACTTCTTGCACTCTAACTCCCTTGTGTATATCTGCGTCTATCTCCTTTCGTCATTCATCCTGTTTCTGGTATCCCGGCTGTGTATACTTCCGTCCTGTGTCACTAATCCGTTACCTGTGTTTCATTTCTGATTCGTGCTTACTGATCCCCTGCACATTAACTAATAGACTTCTGTTACACTTCGTACATAGCCCTCGGTCCTGGACTTGTTGATTATCTGTATTAGATACTTACAGTATATAAACCACTTGTAGATCTCTGTAGAACCTTAGTTTGAATATCATCTTAGATTCTGCTCATTCTGCTTCCTCTGGACTTAAGTCACTTTCTGCTCTAAGTGTTACAACCATGCAAAACTGGGGCTACTAAGAAGTCCTGGTCTTACATGGGGTTGTACCGGAGGGACAGAAAGTCGAAGGGGCTTGGCCTCAGCTCGTATGCTGTGCCCCTTACCCGAGTATGTGCCCTTAATTTTGGATGAAGTCCAAGGGAGAGTTATAGTGAAGTCTGGATGGAGTCCGGATGAACTCTGTAGGACAGGATAGCTCGATAGAGCTCCGAAGGACTTCCAGATGAGTGTGGGAATGCGCCGGAACTATTTTTGGATGGTAGGGAGTAATAGTAAGACTACTGGAACAAGTTCCAAGTAGAATGGATGAAGGATGGACTCCTGGACAAAGTCCAGGGCAGGATAGGAGCAAAGCTCTGGAGGGAAAGATGATCCATAGATGTTGGAGGATAGGATAGGGTAAATCCGGAGGTCCAGGGGTCCGAAGGTCCGGAGCTTGGAGGAGCGGAAGAGCGGAGGGGCGGATGAGCGGATGATTGGATGAGCTTAGCTCTATGGATCTTAACGGAGGTGTTAACTACAGTGGCTCAAAAAACTGTCCGCATGTTTTGGCATTTTTCACTATCTATAATATTGTGTGAGAACAAACAAATGCCTCAAAAACATGCTTATACCACATTGTAGTATGGCTTCAGGGCTTTCATTTGAGCCCTACACCGTGGGAATCGGTGGAGATATGGTGGAGATACAAGGCTCACAAAATGGTGACTCATGCGGACAGTTTTGTGACTCAAGTATTTTACAGTAATAACCAGGTATTCTAGTATTTTGTATGACCTCCCTTGGCTTTAATTACTGCCTCTATCCTTCTAGGCATACTCTCAATTAATTTCTGGCAATCCTCAGCTGTGATCTCCCCCATTCCACTGCTACTCTCTCCCAAAGCTCCCATACTCCTTTAGGGGGGTTTTCATAGGCTTGAAGCTTTTTCTTGAGTGTTCCCCAGAGATGTTCAATGACATTGACATCAGGAGACTGTGCTGGCCAGTCAAGAACATTGATGTTATGTTCTTCAAACCATTCCCTAGCTCTTCTGGATGTGTGCTTGGGATCATTATCCTGTTGGAAAATGATATCTTCTTCATCAATCCCTGATTCTGCCAAGCTAGGCAGCAAGTGGTCATTTAAAATGTCCACATACTGCTCAGCATTCATCTTCCCCTCAACCTCAGCAAGCATTCCCACACCATTCCATCCCATACAGCCCCATACCATTAAAGAACCTCCTCCAAACTTGACAGTCCCATTAACCTCTCTGTCTGTTAGGCCATCTCCCTTCTTTTTCCATACATACACCTTCCCATCTGACCCAATCCTATTGATTTTGGTCTCATCTGACCATATAACACGCTTCCAGTCCTCTACAGTCCAGTGTTGATGAGCTAAGGCAAAGGCTAGTCTTCTCTGCCTATGTTTGATGGAGAGAAGAGGCTTTTTCTTCTTTGTTACTGCCTTGAGAACATTCCTCACAGTTTGTGAAGAGACAGGGGTAGTGATGGTGGAATTGATATAATGGGTGGCTTGGACAGCATTATCAGCCTTTCCTGTAGTGATATGTTGGATAATAGCCCTTTTGTCAGTAGAGGTAAGCTTGGATGGACGTCCTCCACAAGAGTTTTCCTTGTCTGGGTGGCTTTCTTTGATGAACTTGGCCACAGTGGACTTGCATACTCCAGTTCTAGAGGAAATTTGGCGAGCAGAGAGGCCAGCATAAGACAGAGAGAGGATATTATCTCTTTGAGCAGAGGAGATGGCTTTCATGGTGATTATGACTATGATACATGAGATATTCTGGTTTATATAGTTAGATATAGTCATAAAATAACATAATGACACCACTTTATAATTTATATAATAGTGGCATGATTTTTATGGTGTCATAAATAATGATTTATATAGTTTTAATATACACTCAAAAAACTGTCCACATGAGTCATCATTTTATAAGCCTTATATCTCCACCATATCTCCGCCGATTCCCACGGTGTAGGGCTCAAATAAAAGCCCTGACGCCATACTACAATGTGGTATAAGTATGTCCTTGAGGAATTTGTTCATTCTCACACAATATCATAGATAGTGAAAAATGTCAAAACATGCGGACAGTTTTTTGAGCCACTGTACTAGAGAGGAGTAGGTCCGGATATGGTGTAGAGGTAGTATAGACTACTTCGGACAAGGTCCGGAATAGAAACAGACAGGATAAGACTACCACAGGTAGAGTCGGAGGTGAATCGGATGAGAGACAGGAAATGGACAAAGTTTGAAAAGGATATAGGACATAGGATCAAGGCTCCGGCCTAGGGAATGATCCCATAGGTCTGAGTCGGAAGCTTACAAGGGCCAGAGCCCAAGTGCAGGAATGGAAATGGATTTATATAGACATGATAATAAGATACAGAAGTCAATGGAATATACAGAGGTAGGAAAGCAATGATCAGATTGAGGTCTGCAGGAGTTGTACTACAAGTTTATATACTGTAGGTAGCATGCCGGAAGGCAAGTAAGGATAGTTCGAGGCTATGTTTGAGGCATTGCAGAACACAAGGCTATGAACTTGGAAATAAGACTTGTACGAAATATCTTATCAAGACGGAAGGTCAAGATAACCGAAAGCCATTGGTGTAGAGATAACCGAAAGCTGGACACAGGTATTAACCTAAAAGGAGTAATGTGCAGGTGTGCAGGAATAGTTTCGGATATGAGCATGGATTGGATATGGACACGGATTGGATATGGACATGGATTGGATATGGACATGGATCAGATATGAACATGGATTGGATGGGTGGATCAGATCGGATGGATGGACTGAGTCGGATATGGATATGGATTAGATATGGATGGATATGGATTGGAGTGGATGGGTGGATTGGATATGCGAGCTGGATTGGATGGGTGGACTAGGATGTATGGATTGGGTGTCCGGATGTCCATGGATCAGACCTGAATGTACGGTATATGACACTAAGTCATCTTCTGAGACTTGGGATTGATTCCTTTAGTCTATATCTCCGACTCTATCTTCGGATAGTCTATCTCTGTTAGTTTCTAGTTAGGAACTCATTCTGAAGCTAGTCTTAATCCTTGTTCTATTCCTACGTTCCGGATAACCTTTGGACGTATCATATCTGATACCTTCAGATGTCCGGATCCATCACGCAACTCCTTCCAGATCTTCGGACGTATACCTACTCCCTGAAATAAGGGGCATTACTCGGGAAAGGGGCACAGTGCACGAACTGAGGCCAAAGCCCTTCAGATCTTTCTCCCTTTGAGTACGGTCTTAACACTTCGCTTAGGTCTCCAACCTAAGTCGTCTGAATTGTCTCTAAGTCTAAGCACTCCTTGGCCTTAGTCTCTATTCTTGATCGTCTTTGAGTCACGACTCTTAGACCAAACCTTTGATCCTACGTGGGGCTCTTCCTCATAGTCATTGCCCACATTCTCTTTTGAATATAGTAGACTTCCTAGCAGACCGTCTGTGTCTTTTCACTGTCGCTGGTGATGCCACCCCAGTTCATAACAGACTGCAATTTCTATCCTGTTTTCAAAAGAACTTGCCCATCTCCTTGAATATGCTATTGCTCCCTCTACCACTTATCACCCCCAGACTGATGGTCAAACTGAATGTCTAAACCAAGAATTTGAAACGTACTTATGCATATATTGCCACAATAACCCAGAAGAATGGGTCAAACATTTCCCCATTGCCAAATTTGTTCACAATCATCAAAAACATGATGCCTGAAATGCTTCATCATTCTTTCTCATGATGGTGTCATATACCATACTTCTGATCTCCAATCCAATCAGATCCAATTAAATCTGCTTCCATCTGGTCCACAGATCTGATCCAGACCACCCATGTGAACCTTCTAACATCTCGACTTCTATCACCACTATTAACCCAGTGTCTATCTCCTTTCGGTATCTTTCCTGTGTCCAGTATTCTGGCTATGTATATATCCATCCTGCTTATTGATCCGTTACCTATGTTTCATTTCTGAACCAGTGCTTACTAATCCGCTGTGCCTTTACTAATAGACTTTCGTTATGCTCTGTATGTAGCCCTTGGTCCCAGATTCATTAATTATCTGTACCAGTTACTTACAGTATATAAACCACTTGTAAATCTCTGTAGAACCTTAGTTCAAATATCATCTTAGATTCTGCTCCTCCGGACTTGAGTTCCTTCCGACTCCAGTCATCTTCCAAGACTTAGGAATATCTCCTATTGTTAAGACTGTACTCAAGGGTAGAGAGATCCGAAGGGCTTTGGCCTCAGTTCGTACACTGTGCCCCTTTCTCGAGTAATGCCCCTTATTTCAGGGAGGAGTTATTCGTCCGAAGACCCAGAAGGGGTTGCACGACGGATCCGGGTGTCCGAAGGTGTCGGATATAATACGTCCGAAGGTAATTCGGAACGTAAGGAGAGGACAGAGATTAAGGCTAGTTTCGGAATGAGTTCCTAACTAGAAACTAACGGAGATGGACTATCCGAAGATAGAGTCGGAGGTATAGACTATAGGAGTCAATCCTAAGTCTCGGAAGGTGACTTAAAGCGGAGAGTGGCTTAAGTCCGGAGGAGGCAGAATGAGTAGAATCTAAGATGATATTCGAACTAAGGTTCTACGGAGATCTACAAGTGGTTTATATACAGTAAGTATCTAAGACGGATAATTAGCAAGTCCGGGACCGAGGGCTATGTACGAAGTGTAACGGAAGTCTATTAGTTATTGCACAGCGGATCAGTAAGCATGAATCGGAAATGAACACAGGAAACGGATCAGTAACACAGGACGGAAATATAAACAGCCGGAGTACCGGTAGTAGGAGAAATGACGAAAGGAGATAGACGCAGATGTTCACCAGGGAGTTAAGGTGCGAGAAGTGAGTACATTCGGAAGGGTGGTCCGGACAGGATCTGTGGACCGGACGGATATGGAAACGATCGGATCTGGACGGATATGATCGGATCTGAGATTAGAAGTATGGTATATGACACCTATAGTCTATATCTCTGACTCTACCTTCGGGTAGTCTACTTCTGTTAGTTTCTAGTTAGGACTCTGTCTGACGCTAGCCTTATACCTTGTTCCATTCTTACATTCCAGATAACCTTCAGACATCTGGATCCATCACGCAATCACCTTCAGACCTTTGGACATATATCCTCCTTCTGAAATACAGGGCAATACTCAGGAAAGGGGCACAGTGTATGAGGTGAGGCCAAAGCCCTTTAGATCCTTTACCCTTTGAGTATGGTCTTAACAGATGGGATATGAACCCCATGCCATTCCTCATCTTGTTCTTGACTCTACTATCCCTGCAGCAGAAGATTGAGTATGATCCCTGCAAAAGATAAGAGAAGAAGTTGCCTGTCACAATATTGCTATGCAGACAATGGCTGAATAATCCTGAGGAGATAAGTATACACCCTGGAAGATCAGAGATAAGGTCTGGCTATCAGCAGCTAATCTAAGACTGAAACTCCCATCACAGAAACTCGCACCGAAATGATATGGACCTTTCTGAATCACTGTGGTCCTATCTCCCATCACATTTACACTTAAACTCCCACTGCAGTGGAAAATTCATCCCACATTCCATGCCAATGTCTTATCAACCTATAGCGAAAATGGTGTACACGCTCCAAACTTCTTAGAACACACCACCCGACATCATTGAAGAAGAAGAATATGAAGTTGAAGCGATTCTTTCTCACAAAGGTATGGCAATCACCAAAGATATCTTGTGATGTGAAAAGGATATTCATCAGGAGACAATGAATGGCTTCCAGAAAAGAACCTAAAGAACTCTGCTCGGATTCTAAACACTTATAAGAAGTGACATGCCCTGTAACCATTCTCCAATCAATCGCCCAATCATGCACTTGATTTTCAGCCTCCTCAATTCTCTTCAAGTCAGCCTGAAGCTTCCATTCCTCCTCTTCCTTCTGGTGCTTCTCCTTTTGGCCTCTTCCTCCATCTGAGCTACAGTGTCAGCAGCAACCAGTGCCTCTTGCAGTTCTGAAAGTTTCTGCCTAGCAGATTTCTTAGAACCGGATGAGTTGTCAGCCATGTTAAAAAGTAAAGCTATTATGGATTGAGTTGGGGGGGTAAGAATCAATTGGGATGCTTGATGTCCAAAGATCTGTCAGATTACAGACTCAGCAGGTCAACCATCAAACTTCTCCATCGTCTCATGTTAATCTCTTCCGATCCGGATCAATGCTTCTTGTGCCTCTGAGGATCAGCCCTAAAAGGGGGATCCTGTCATATACCATTCTTCCAATCTCCAATCTGGTCAGATCCAGTTGATTCTGCTTCCATCCAGTGTCTTGCTACTTAAGGGTCTTATATAGAACATGTATACAGTGACAATACAACTGTACAGGGATAAGACTTCTTGCCAGTCCTTAAGTACACGGTCTCCGACTTTTCTACTTTGTGGGAGATAACATGCTGAGTTCTTGGGTGAGTATCTTTCAACGGTCTTTCTCTTGAAGATCTGCATGAAAGTGTTGAGTTTGAGATTTGAAGTAGTGTTGTATAGTAGGTATGTTTCACCCTAGTAGATTGTGTTTCAACCTATGAAAGTCTGTTTCCACTTTGTCGTGTTCTCTGAGTGCATGTCTCCCCTTCTGTTGAAAGAGAGAGTCTTTAGACCTATATACATAAAGCTTAGTCTGAGAGCTGTTAGATATTATATAGTCAACCCCTGTAAGGTAGTGTATAATGTAGAGTAGATATAGATTTCTTAGTCTTACTTCAAGGCTAGTATGCCTGCACTTTCAGTTCTTATGGTTCTCACATGGTTGGAGACAAGAGTGTAAAGTGGGAAGCTGTTATTACAGGTGAAAATGGGCTCCTTATATACATTTTGGAGGCCCTGATTACTAAGCATGATTCTACATATATATTGGTAAGAAACCTTCCTATTTAGTGTGTTGAGTCAGCTTATTTTACTAAGTACATTATAAATACAGTGAATTCTTACAAAGCATGACAAAAAGCTGTTGAGTCATCTCAGGGATTGTTCATGCAAAAGCTGACAAACCAAGCCTTTTGGGTGAGCTTACTCATCCTTTTTACTAAGTACATTACAAATAAAGTTCAAATCTTACAAAGATCTTACAAAGCATGATAAATCATGACACAACATGATGAGTCAAGTCTGAAAGTCTTATAAATCATCAAATTTGAGGATACAAAGTTCTGGAATAAAATGAAAGGGAATAGAATATGAAGGAACTAAATCAAAGTACAAAAAATTCAAAAGACAATCAAAGTGTGAGCAAAATAATAGGACAACTTAGAGATATAGTATGGACTGTTAGATCTTTCCTATGACTCCTTCTTGTATATTAGCTTGGTATTAATCTTACCATGAATGACACCTGTTAAGACCGTACTCAAGGGTAGAGAGATCCGAAGGGCTTTGGCCTCAGTTCGTGCACTGTGCCCCTTTCCCAAGTAATGCCCCTTATTTCAGGGAGAAGTTATACGTCCGAAGATCCAGAAGGAGTTGCGTGACGGGTCCGGACGTCCGAAGGTATCGGATATGATACGTCCGAAGGTTATCCGGAACGTAGGAATAGAACAAAGATTAAGACTAGCTTTGGAACGAATTCCTAACTAGAAACTAGCAGAGATAGACTATCCGAAGATAGAGTCGGAGATATAGACTATAGGAATCAATCCCAGTCTCGGAAGATGACTTAGAGCAGAAAGTGGCTTAAGTCCAGAGGAAGCAGAATGAACAGAATCTAAGATGATATTCGAACTAAGGTTCTATGGAGATTTACAAGTGGATTATATACTGTAAGTATCTAAGACGGATAATCAACAAGTCCAGGACTGAGGGCTATGTACGAAGTGTAACGGAAGTCTATTAGTTAATGCACAGTGGATCAGTAAGCATGAATCGGAAATGAACACAGGTAATGGATCAGTGACATAGGACAGAAATACACAGCCGGAATACCAGAAACAGGAGGAATGACAAAAGGAGATAGACACTGATATACACAAGGGAGTTAAGGTGCGAGAAGTGAGCACATTCGGATGGGTGGTTTGGACAGGATCTGTGGACCGGACAGATATGGAATTGATCGGATCTGATCGGATATGGTCGGATCTGAGATTAGAAGTATGGTATATGACAACACCAGTCCACAGATCCGATCCAGACCCCCAATTCAAACCTTCTTACATCTCAATTTCTATCACCACTATTAACCCAGTGTCTATCTCCTTTCGGTATCTTTCCTATGTCCAGCATTCCAGCTATGTATATTTACATCCTGCTTATTGATCTGTTACCTATGTTTCATTTCCGATTCGTGCTTACTGATCCACTGTCTTCTTAGATAGATGATCTATAGATAAACACCTATAAAACCAAATATCTCCATGGTCAGTGATTCAGACAAATACCAATGACTGATAATGTGGTTGTATGTGGGTGGCTGTTTATGTTCCCCAGGCTATGGTCAGCAAATGAGTCACTTCTGTGAGATCAGCAAACTCTTGGACAATGACAGAGATTCTTGAAACAACTTAAACTTCAAAGAAAAACACAGAAGTCAAACAAACTAAGAAACAGAAGTAACTGGCCGAATTACTCTCTCCAGTGGAATGCAGGTGTTTGCAACAACTGTGTTATGGCAATTTGTGGGAAGTTACAACAGTCACCTTCTCAGACAAGCAGATAGAATCCCTGGTCAAGACTGGTCACTACTTCAGAGATCTCTAGCTTACTATTGAACCTGCTGCCAAGGAACTCACTATGGGTATTAAGCAGTTAGCAGGAATGGACGTCCTTGGATTTCAGTATCAAGTCCCCTTTCAATAACTAGAGTCTATTAGTCAGTGAAGACCTTAACTTAGTATCGCTACTCAGGTGTGCGAGATCAAGTGTCGCTATCAACCCTTAAAGTCTCTCCCACTAAGCTACTCTGGCTTTAGATGGGCTGAAGAGACAACACAAATATTAGAAACACAAAGACACTAGCACCAACAAACTTTGAAAGAGAGAGATAAACAAGAGATCAAAGAAAAAGAATCAAAAGAGAAAGAATCAAAAGAAACAGAAGCAAGGAAACAGACAACAGAGAAAGAAAAAGAGAGAGGAAAGATGAAAGAAAACTAGAAAGATTTTGTCAAAGAAAAATATGTGTTGTCTTGCTGGTTGTCAGACACAGTGAGCTCAGGGTCTTGCTAGTTGTTGAGCACAGTGAGCTCAAGGTAGTGCTATCTCACAGAGTAGACTTCCAATCTTACTGTTGTTGACAATGTTCTTGACACTTCACTCTGAGTTATATTTCTGAGGGGGAGAAATCTCTCTTTTTATTGACAAAAAGGTGGGTCTTATATAGACAAATTGAATGGCTATGCTACTTTTCCCACATTTTGTAGGGGTGTTAACCTACCCTATTTATTGAATATTGTCATGGTTTGATTTGTAATATGCTCAAGGGTGTGAGAAGAAGTCATGTGAGATATTGATGGCTATGCATAAATTTGAGATCAGGTGACTATTAGTGGCTATGCTAGGAGGAATATCAATATTGTAATATTCGAAGCATACAGTGGCTCAAAAAACTGTCCGCATGTTTTGACATTTTTCACTATCTATGATATTGTGTGAGAATGAACAAATTCCTCAAGGACATACTTATACCACATTGTAGTATGGCGTCAGGGCTTTTATTTGAGCCCTACACCGTGGGAATCGGCGGAGATATGGTGGAGATATAAGGCTTATAAAATGATGACTCATGTGGACAGTTTTTTGAGTGTATATTAAAACTATATAAATCATTATTTATGACACCATAAAAATCATGCCACTATTATATAAATTATAAAGTGGTGTCATTATGTTATTTTATGACTATATCTAACTATATAAACCAGAATATCTCATGTATCATAGTCATAATCACCATGAAAGCCATCTCCTCTGCTCAAAGAGATAATATCCTCTCTCTGTCTTATGCTGGCCTCTCTGCTCGCCAAATTTCCTCTAGAACTGGAGTATGCAAGTCCACTGTGGCCAAGTTCATCAAAGAAAGCCACCCAGACAAGGAAAACTCTTGTGGAGGACGTCCATCCAAGCTTACCTCTACTGACAAAAGGGCTATTATCCAACATATCACTACAGGAAAGGCTGATAATGCTGTCCAAGCCACCCATTATATCAATTCCACCATCACTACCCCTGTCTCTTCACAAACTGTGAGGAATGTTCTCAAGGCAGTAACAAAGAAGAAAAAGCCTCTTCTCTCCATCAAACATAGGCAGAGAAGACTAGCCTTTGCCTTAGCTCATCAACACTGGACTGTAGAGGACTGGAAGCGTGTTATATGGTCAGATGAGACCAAAATCAATAGGATTGGGTCAGATGGGAAGGTGTATGTATGGAAAAAGAAGGGAGATGGCCTAACAGACAGAGAGGTTAATGGGACTGTCAAGTTTGGAGGAGGTTCTTTAATGGTATGGGGCTGTATGGGATGCCAAAACATGCGGACAGTTTTTTGAGCCACTGTAAACCACCTGTAAATCTCTGTAGTACTTCAGTTTGAATATCAACTTAGTTTCTGCTCATTCTTCTGGACTTAGTCTGCCTCTGAACCTCATCCAGACTTGAGCTTGTTCTCTTGTCCACTCCGGACCTTGGACCTCCGTCCTCAGTCATACCTCCAGCTCTACCTTTGGGTAGTCTTTATACTATCTGTTTCTACTCTGGACTTTGTCCATGGTAGCCTTTAATCTTCTCACTCTTATGTCCAGAAGTCTGCCGGACTTCGCATCCCCATATCTGGACTTCCTCTGGACATGTGTGACCCTATAGAAATTAAGGGCACCATACTCAGCAAAGGGGCATAGCGCACGAGCTGAGGCCAAGCCCTTCCAGATTAACCTTTTAATTGAGTACGATCTTAACAGTATATTTGAACTCACACCTTTCTGAGTATACACACCAAATCCGCCATGCCTCTCAGAAAGACTCAGAATACTCTCCGAGCAGCCAGACTTGGTCCAGTCCAATGAGACCCAACACCCATTGTTAAAACATTCACCAGCTTCTCCACATGTCATCATAGTCATAGTACGAGTGATATAGGACAAAGCATGTCTGCACTCATGAGAAGGCCTGATCCGTAAACACCCACTTGGACTCCGGCTGAAGACGAACCGGAAGAATCAAACCCAGTACAACTACACCTTGACAACGAAGAGGGCGGCCACCTGCTGAATGAAGAAGGTGGTGATCCTGATGATGAACCTAACCCTGACCCGGAAGATAATGAGGATGATGAAGATGATTTGAATCCTCAGGACCGGGTCCTACTCCGCTTGTCCAAAGCCATCCATCAACTTGCTTGCAACAATTGTCTCTCTACAAGTCAGGATGACAGTAAGGTTAAGCTCCAGGAGCCAGATGCCTTCGATGGCTCCAAGCCTCATAAACTCCAGGCTTTCCTAGTCCTCTGTGAGCTCCACTTCCAGAGCAAACTGCAGACTTTCTGTGCCAACCGGATCAAGGTCAACTTTGCCCAATCCTACCTTAAGGGTATGGCTCTTGAATGGTTTGAACCAGACCTCCTTTCTAATGATGCCTACAATCGTCCAGACTGGATGGACGACTATGCTGCGTTCATGTTAGAACTTCAGACCAACTTTGGCCCTCATGACCCAGTTGGGGATGCTGAGGCACAACTTGAGCAGTTATGCATGCGCGATGGACAGCATATCAATAAGTACATTGTAGAATTCCAGCGACTCACATCCCAAGTCTGGGGCTGGGGCGACGGTGCCCTATGCTGGCAATTCTATAATGGACTTCTAGCTCACATCAAGGATGAAATCAGCCACCAGGTGTCATATACCGTACATTCAGGTCTAGATCAAATCCAATCCATGGACATCCAGACACCCAACCTACACATATCTGATCCACCCATCCAATCCAGTTCACATATCCGATCCACCCATCCACTCCAATCCATATCCATCCGTGTCCATATCTGATCTGTGTCCATATCCGATCTGTGTCCATATCCGATCTGTGTCCATATCCGATCTGTGTCCATATCCGATCTGTGTCCATATCCGATCTGTGTCCATATCCGATCTGTGTCCATATCCGATCTGTGTCCATATCCGATCCAAGTCATATACGAACTATTCCCGCGCACCTGCGCATTACCCCTTTTAGAATATACCTGTGTCTCCGGCTTCTGGGTATCTCTGTGCTTCCGGTTCTCGGTGATCTCTGCCTCCGTCTTGATAAGTATTTCGTACGAGCTTCATCTCCGAGTTCATAGCCTTATGTCCTGCTGTACTTACTAATGTGTTTCCGTATGCTTCAGACATAGCCTCGGACTATCCATACTTACCCTCCAGCATGCTCCTACAGTATATAAACTTGTAGTACAACTCCTGAAGACCTTAGTCTGATTCATTGTTCCTACTTCTGTATATTCCTTTGATTACTCTGTATCCTGTTATCATGTCTATATAACTCCATCTCCGTTCTTGCACTTGGGCTCCAGCCCTTGTAAGCTTCTGACTCAGGCCTATGGGATCACTCCCTAGGCCGGAGCTTTGATCCTATGTCATATAAATCTTTTCGGACTTCGTCCATCTCCGTCTATCATCTGTTTCACCTCCGACTCTACC
The DNA here is from genome assembly GCA_016800925.1 of Suillus spraguei. Taxonomy (NCBI): domain Eukaryota; kingdom Fungi; phylum Basidiomycota; class Agaricomycetes; order Boletales; family Suillaceae; genus Suillus; species Suillus spraguei. The sequence continues at coordinate 363,026 of JABCPU010000007.1, read as the reverse complement.
TTTGGTAGTCTTATACTGTCTGTTTCTATTCCAGACCTTGTCCAGAGTAGTCTATACTATCTCTACACCATATCCGGACCTACTCCTCTCTAGTAGCCAACACTTCCTCTAAGATCCACAGAGCTATGCTCATCCGACCATCCGATCATCTGACCATCCGCTCGTCCGCTCGTCCGCTCGTCCGCTCGTCCGCTCGTCCGCTCGTCCGCTCGTCCGCTCGTCCACTCGTCCGCTCCTCTGAGCTCTGGACCTTCGGACCCCTAGTCCTCCGGATCCATCCTATCCTATCCTCTGACATCTATGAATCATCTTTCCCTCCGGAGCTCTGCTCCTATCCTGCCCTGGACTTTGTCCAGCGGACCATCCTTCATCTGTTCGACTTGGAACTTGTTCCAGTAGTGTTACCATTACTCCCTACCTTCCGGAAATAGTTCCGGCGCATTCCCGCGCTCATCCAGAAGTCCATCGGAGCTCTGTCGAGCTATCCTGCCTTAGAGTTCGTCCGGACCCTCCATCCGGACTCCACCAGAACTCTCCCTTGGACTTCATCCGAAATTAAGGGCACATACTCGGGTAAGGGGCACAGCGTACGAGCTGAGGCCAAGCCCCTTTGACTTACAACCCTCCAGTACAACCCCATGTAAGACCATGACTTCTTACTAATCTCCGGTTTTGCATGGTCATAACACCAGGGCAAACCCACTACCCTGCCAGAATTCAAGACTCTCTCCCAGACCATTGATGCCCAGTACTGGAAGTGAAAGGGAGAGATCTCCCGGGAGAGCAAAGCCACCTCATCCAATCTGCCTGCCAAATCTCCTGCCCCTACCTCCAGTACTGACCAGAACAAGCCCAATTCCAGTTCCGGCAGTAACTCTGGAAGTCCTTCCACTTCCGCTGCTCCTAAACCTAAACCTCTGAACCTTGATAACAAGCTAGGCAAGGATGGAAGACTAACAGCGGAAGAATGCAAGAGGCATTTCGACCTCAAACTCTGTCTCTTCTGCGGTGGACCCAGCCATACTGCCTGGGAATGCCCCAAGCAAACCTCACATGCAGCCAAGGCCCACGTGGCAACAGTAACTCCGGAAGACAAACCGGAGTCCAATAAGTCAAAAAAAATAGTCCGTGACCCTCTTGACTCCGTGTGGGACAGGGGTTGCATTGACTCAACCTACACACCAGAGCTACGACTCAACACTGTTTCCCTATCTAATCTGACTTCTTTGACCCTCTATGTTTCCCTTCCTATGTACCCTGATACCTCCACTTTTCCGGCTCTAGTAGATTGTGGCTCTTCTCATTGTTTTATAGAATCTAGTTTTATCTGAAAATATAATCTTCGTACCTATGCAGTTCCTCCGCTTCAGTTGTTTGATGGTATGACCAATAACATAGTTACCCATGCTATAGACTTACCTATCCAATTCTCCACCGGCAAAGTTACCTCTGATACATTTTAGGTTACTCTGTTGGATTCATCTTGTGTTATTGTTCTTGGACATAGCTGGCTCACCCGACATAATCTGTTGATTAACTGGGTCATGGGCCACATCAATTTCTGGACTTTATCACAAGGAATGCCCTCAATCCCTACGAATTCACCTCCACTGCCTCCGGCAGAAACTCTCCCACCAACTCTACCGAGTGCTCCTACCTCTGACCCATCCAGACCTAATATTTTCTTGATTAATGCAGTTGCCTTTAGCTGGGCCTGCAAACTCGAGGGGTCCACTCAGTATTGCATTTTCCTCTGTCCTCCCAGTGTTGCTCTCTGCGCTGCTACACTCCCTCCTGGACCTCCAGACAAGTCCAGAGTTCCACCAGAATATCATGAGTTTGCAGATGTCTTCAACAAGGGCAAAGCCAGTCAACTTCCTCCACACCGACCTTACAATCTGAAGATTGATTTGGAAGAGGGAGCTGAACCGCCCCTTGGCACCATCTATTCCCTTTCCCCGGTTGAGCTTAAAGCTCTCCACAAGTTCCTAGATGAGAACATTGCAGCTGGACTCCTCCATTCCTCATCCTCTCCACACGGAGCCCCTGGCCTCTTCATCAAGAAAAAAGATGGTTCTCTCCAGCTCTGTGTGGACTTCCGGGGACTCAATAAAATCATGAAGAAAGACCGCTACCCACTTTCCCTGATCGCTGACCTCCTTGATTCTCTGAGCCAAGCAAAAGTCTACACCAAAATCAATCTCCGGTCTGCCTATCATTTAGTCCCAATAGCAGACAGAGATGAGTGGAAGACTGCCTTCCATACCCGCTACAGCTCCTATGAATGGTTGGTGATGCCGGAAGGTCTCACCAATGCTCCAGCAGCTTTCCAGTGCCTCATGAACAGCGTCTTTGCTGATATGCTTGACATCTGTGTTATTGTTTACCTCAATGATATCCTTATATACTCCCAAGATCTCGAAACCCACAAACAACATGTCCTTGAAGTCCTCTGGCGTCTCTGGAAGCATGGCCTATATGCTAAACTGGAGAAGTGCGAATTCCATTCCACCTCAGTTGAGTATCTTGGCTACCGCCTTTCCCCGGCTAGCCTTACCATGTCGCAGGACAAGATCCAAGCTATCTGCAAATTGCCGGAGCCCTGGAAAGTAAGAGTCATACAATCCTTCCTCAGGTTTGCCAACTTCTACTGCCACTTCATCTTCAATTACTCGGACATTGTTGTTCCCCTCACTTGCCTCACCCGCAAAGGTCCTCCCTGGGTATTTACCAATGAATGCCAGAAATCCAATCCTTCGAATCATTAAAGAAAGCCTTTATTACAGCTCCAGTGCTGATGCACTGGATGCCAGATGTTCCTATAGTTATTGAGACTGATGCCTCTGATTACGCAATAGCCGGCATACTTTCCATTGTATGTCCAGACAATGAACTTCGCCTGGTGGCTTTCTACTTGCGCACCCTCCAACCACCGGAGCTGAATTATGATGTCCATGACAAGGAACTCTTAGCTATCTACAAAGCCTTCCCAACTTGGCGGCACTATCTTGAAGGCTCAGCTGAGCCAGTAGATGTCATCACAGACCACAAAAACCTCAAGTACTTTGCTACCACCAAACTGTTACAAGAACACCTTCTTGCGCCCCTACAATCATTTTTCCTCCTATGCATCACCATCTACTCTCGTCCCAACAAGGCCCTCACACTCATTCTCCGCTATCTCATCGGGCTCGCCCTCATCACACCTTACCTTGCCTATGCCCGCCTTCTTCATCATCATCATTAAGTGCTCACCCCTCGCGCATGTGTTGCCTTCTTCATGCACTTCGCACTTCGCACTCGCTCTCACCTTTCGCACTTCTCACGTACTTGTTCCCATGCTTCACGCTTCCCTTTGCGCTTCAACATGCGCTACCCTTTGGTTTACTCAAGCAACCTGTTGGCTCTCGGACTACGATTTGTGTTGTATTTCCTTTTATCTTTTCCTTTGCATTTTCCTTCTTGACTCATGCATCGTCTCATTGGCTCATACCCTTTATACCTTTGGCTCCCCTTCACACTTGTGTGCTTTCATTGGTTCATATGCCTCTGACTCATTCACGAGCATGTGTCCTTCTATTGGCTATCTGACTTCATACTTAATTCAGCAATACTTACATATTCACACTCCACTTCAATCTTATGTATAAATATGCGCAGATAGCCTTTGTACTTCTTTAACTTGAATCTACTTGATCTTCAACCCTGAACTTCCTTTCAATAAGCTTCAATAAGCTTATTGTCTATACTTCGACTTCTTAGAAGCTCATCACTTCTAAGTCTCTTTGATCATCATAGAACCTGTCGCTGAGATGTGGTTGTGAGACAGCGCATCGTGCCCACCTCCAACCCGACGCAACTAGTGCACTCCATGCTAGGTGACCAATATGCACGGGCTGTCACTCTTTATAGAGCGCCTGTTGCAGACACCACTCAAGTTCAAGTTCATTAGTGCCTGGCTAGGTTGCTAACACAAACTCCTTACCTGCCAACAAGCCTGCTGGTCAGAATTCCTCCACCAATTTAATCTCATAATCCGCTTCCAGCCCAGAAAACTTGGCGGCAAACCAGACTCCCTTACTAGACGCTGGGACATGTATCCTAAAGAAGGGGATAAGGACTACACTCAAGTAAACCCTCATAACCTCCAGCCAGTATTCACCTCGAAACAGCTCACTTCATCCCTTTGAGCCTCAACTCTAGCAACTCTGGTTCTCCGAGCAGCTATACTCATGGATATCAAGCAGCTTTATAAGAACATCTTGTCTGCCCTTCCCAATGATCCCATTGCCATTGAACATATGTCCAGACCTCCGAACACTAGATGGTCCACAGACAATAATGGTTTCCTCCACTGCGACAACCATATCTATGTTCCAGAAATCAATGACCTCCATCTCTGGGTGCTCCGGAATACTCATGATCACCCCCTATCTGGACACTTTGGTCAGAACCGGATGTCAGAACTCATCCGCTGGGAATACACTTGGCCGGGTATACGCGCTTATGTCAAAGACTACATCAAATCCTGCATGACATGCAACCACACCAAAACCCCTCGGCATAAACCCTACAGTCTCCTTAAGCAGCTCCCAGTTCTGGCAAGGCCTTGTAATTCCATTTCCATGGGTTTCATAGAGCAACTTCTGCCCTCATCCAGGTATACTGCTATCCTAGTTATCATCAACCGACTCTCCAAGCAGGCTATATTTGTTCCTACCCATGACACTATCACATCTCCAGACCTCACTCGGCTATTCCTCCTTCATGTGTTCTCTAAGCACAGTGTTCCGTCCCATGTTACCTCGGACCAGGGAACAGAATTTGTATCCCACTTCTTCTGGTCCCTTGAAAAAGCATTAGACATAGCCCTCCACTTCATGTCCGGTTATCATCCAGAAGGGGATGGACAAACCAAGCATGCCAACCAAACCCTAGAACAATACCTCCGGATATACTGCAACTATCAGCAGGACAATTGGTCCGAACTCCTACCCTTAGCAGAATTTGCCTACAACAATGCTCCAAGCGCTATGACTGGGGTATCACCTTTCTTCACTAATAAGGGTTATCACCCTAGCTTGACCATTCATCTGGAGAAAGACCTCTCATCTGCCCATGCCCAGGATTATGCCATAGACCTCGATGAACTCCACCAATTCCTCCAAGACGAGATGTCTCATGTGCAAGAATGATATCAAGTTCCGGCTGACACCAAAAGATCTCCAGCCCCAGACTTCAAGGTCGGTGACAAAGTATTCGTCAAAGCCAAGTACTTCCGGACTACCTGGCCCTCCAAGAAGCTCTTGGAAAAGAACCTAGGGCCATTTGATATCATCTCTAAACCTGGCATGCACTCCTTCGCTATACGCCTTCCCAATTCCATGTGATCCATACACCCTGTCTTCCACATCTCCCAGTTAGAACCAACAACTCCAAACACCATCCCTAACCGAGTCCAGCCACCCCCACCTCCAGTCAAAGTTGACAGTGAACTGGAGTATGAAATATCCGAGATTCTCAACACTAAGATTGACCGCCAGAGAAGACATTGTCAATTATTATAACTTATGTGCTGGGCCAGATATGAGGGAATGGACGACAAAATGTCCTGGTTGCTTGCCACTGAGTTAGGGAATGCACTGGAACTCATAGCTGAATATCATAAGGCATATCCAGACAAGCCAGGACCACACATATCAAATTGAAGACAAGAGGTTGACATATATGTACATTTATCTAGAGAGAGGCATCCAGACATCTATTCCTCCATCTCCATATTTCCACTAGAGGGTCCTGCCTTCTTCTCCACCTCCTTCCCAGCCTCTTCCTGCACCTCCTCCTCTTCCTCAGTCCCTTCCATGGAGTCTGGAGTTTTCTCCACCTCTGGCCAGAAAATGTTCCTCAGGCCCTCCAGAAAAAGAGTCTGGAACTCCCTCTGCTCCTGGAGGAACCTCTCAAAGCTGGCACTCACCCTGTCGATGGCAATCCGGCTCCCCTCAGCAGCCTGAATCCCCCTCTCCAGAATGAGATTGGTCCTGGACAACTCTGCCACAATGTTGTTGGCTGCCACCACCCAAGCCTGATCATCATACTCAGCCCAGGTCTCCTCTCCAACAATGGTCCTGGGACTGGAAACCACCTCCACTTCAGACTCCAGTTCCTCCAGACTGCGCTGCCTCCTTTTGCCCTTGCCCTTGGGGGAAGGAGTCCCCTCAGGTGCCCCTTTCTTCCCCTTGCCAGAAACTGGCCTAGCTGGCGGATTTCCTCCCTCACACTTCTCCTTGGTAAGACAGTAGACACCACAAGTCCAGATCTGTCAGATATCAGTAGGGAAAACCAGATAAAAGAAATCTGGAACTCACCTTTTTGCTGGAAGTATTCAATGCATTGTTCCAAGTACAAGCCTTTGTACATCCGGCATAAAACTTCTCTCCACCGCTGGACAAACTGGCTTGGCGCACCGCCAGAGCCACTGTATGGATCTGGGCCTTTTCAAGGACCTTCACCTGTAAATTCCTCCAAGTCTCCTCAATATCAAGCTGCTTCTGCTCCTCCTCCTTGTGCTTGCATTCCGCCTCTTACTCTGCCACTACTGCCGCTTGAAGGCGTTCAACTTCTGCCACCTGTGCAGATAAGGCAGCTTGGCACTCAGCCAACTGTTGCTGGATGGTCTTTTTGCTGGAGCCAGAGTTAGACATAGTGAAGCAGTGGTAATAAAATCAAAGGGGAAATTAACTGCACCATCAGTAGGCCGGTTCTCTTATATGCAAATTTCCAGTCTTTGCCCTATTCCTCCATCATCACGCATTCATTTTAATCTGGACTGGATCTCCAGATCTCAGGCCTCAAGGGCTAGGCCTTAAGAAGGGGATACTGTCATATACCATATCCGAACATAGGAATCTCCACCAGTCCAAAGGTGTCACGAATTCCAAATACAAATCATTACTCTTTTCTTAATTTCCCTAAAGCGTCTAAACCCAGCGCTAAGACAAACCCAAATCCTATCGAAATCCCCATATCCGCTTCTATAACCAAACTGCCTGATGAAGATGAAGAGATCTTTTATGATGCTATCGGATAAGATAAGATAAGATAGTATCATGTGATCTTAGAACCTTCTAGAATATGATGTCATAACAATGTCACAATTATCACATTGTATGATTCTCATTTCTATTTTATGATTGGCTAGTAGTTTCAAACTCAGTTTACATCTCAGTTTCAATATGTGTATATAGTTAGCTAGTTTTGCTGTAGTAGTTCTTTAGTTCAAACCTCTTGTATCTACATAGTAGCAATCCAAGATGTCCTTGCTCCTCTCTCTTCTTTGTGATAACCTTAGTTTGAGTCCTAGTCTCTGCCCTTGCGTTAATTCATTTGTGGGTTGTGACAAAAGGCCATCTTACTCCTTTAGCATTGCCAGTGGCATTCCATGCTTACCACACACCATACTGACTGCCGCACCACATTCCACGTACCAATGTCCTTCCATGTCCTTGCCGCATCCGCATAGCTCCATTTGGTGCATAGTTTGTTTTATGTTCGTTATCACTGATTCCACGGCAAGTCTTATTACATGTCGCCTCGTGCCACAGCTGCCTCGCGCTATGTTTACATATGGCAGTTACTGCACTCAAGTGCTACTGATCTCGCCTAGAGCATTCTGAGTACATATGTACAATTTAGGATATAAGCACCATGTACCCCGCACAATACAGCACCTGATTTGTACCCCATTGCACGTACTATAGGTCAGGATTAGTGTCTAGCTCTGGATCTACCCAGTAGTAGACTTAGTCTTTAAAGTTCTCTACTGCTTGTTAATCGATTTCGCTCGTTCACTGTTACCGCTGGCATACCACTAGATCTTTGGCCCCGATTTTGACTGAAACTTCTTGCACACCGCTACTTGACCGCTGAAAGTACTGTGGACTTCTTGACTGTTTCTCTGCACCGCTTGCAACCTTACTGCTACTGCAGATATCATCACTTGTCACTGCTCGCTCAATGCTACATCTACAGGCTTTGTCATATACCGTACATTCAGGTCCGATCCATGGACATCCGGACACCCAATCCATACATCCTAGTCCACCCATCCAATCCAGCTCACATGTCCGATCCATCCATCCACTCCAATCCATATCCATCCATAACTAATCCATATCCATATCCAACTCAGTCCACCCATCCAATCCATGTTCATATCCAATCCATGACCATATCCAATCCGTGTCCATATCCAATCCGTGTCCATATCCAATCCATGCTCATATCCGAAACTATTCCCGTGCACCTGTGCGTTACTCCTTTTAGGTTAAGTCTGGCTTTCAGTTATCTCAACTCCCGTCTTGATAAGATATTTCGTACAAGTCTTATTTCCAAGTTCATAGCCTTGTGTTCCACAATGCCTCAAACATAGCCTCGAACTATCCTTACTTGCCTTCCGGCATGCTACCTACAGTATATAAACTTGTAGTACAACTCCTGCAGACTTCAATCTGATCATTGCTTTCCTACCTCTGTATATTCCATTGACTTCTGTATCTTGTTATCATGTCTATATAACTCCATTTCCATTCTTGCACTTGGGCTCCAGCCCTTGTAAGCTTCTGACTCAGGCCTATGGGATCACTCCCTAGGCCGGAGCTTTGATCCCATGTTCTATATCCTTTTTGGACTTCATCCATTGCCTGTCTCTCATCCGATTCACCTCCGACTCTACCTGTGGTAGTCTTATCCTGTCTGTTTCTATTCCGGACCTTGTCCGGAGTAGTCTATACTATTTCTATACCATATCCAGACCTACTTCCCTCTAGTAGTTAACACTTCCCTAAGATCCATAGAGCTACACTCATCTGATCATCCGATCATCTGCTCTTCTGCTCTTCTGCTCTTCTGCTCTTCCACTCCTCCGAGCTCCGGACCTTCGGACCTCTGGTCCTCCAAATCTATCCTATCATATCCTCCGACACCTATGGATCATCTGTCCCTCCGGAGCTTTGCTACTATCCTACCCTGGACTTTGTCCAGGAGTCCATCCTTCATCCATTCTACTTGGAACTTGTTCCAGTAGTCTTACCATTACTCCCTACTATCCGGAAATAGTTCCGGTGCATTCCCACGCTCATCTGGAAGTCCTTTGGAGCTCTATCAAGCTATCCTGTCCTACAGAGTTCATCTGGACTCCGTCCGGACTTCACTATAACTCCCCCTTGGACTTCATCCGAAATTAAGGGCACATACTTGGGTAAGGAGCACAGTGTATGAGCTGAGGCCAAGCCCCTTCGACTTTCTGTCCCTCTGGTACAACCCCATGTAAGACCAGGACTTCTTAGTAGCCCCAGTTTTGCATGGTTGTAACAGGCTTTATCCCTACGACGCTAGTACCACTACCAATGACGCTAGTTCCAGCAGGATCACCGCTGACCATGACAACTTACTGCTGACTACAACAACTTACCGCTGACTACAACACTATATTCACACATTGGTTTGACTCGAACTTGACCATACTAACAGGCATCCACCTTTAGGGTCAAACACTCTTGTTTTGCAAGTGAAGCAGACTAGACAGAGCGCAAGACCACACATACTAACTTAGGAGGTAGTTTATCTACAGCCCAGGTTAGGTTGTATCTTTACAACATGACCACCTTTGGACATATATCTTCCCTCTAAAATAAGGGGCAATACTCGGGAAAGGGGCACAGTGTACAAACTAAGGCCAAAGCCCTTCAGATCCTTTACCTTTTGAGTATGGTCTTAACAGACATAGGTAGTGGATCAAAAAGCAGGATGGAAATATACATAGACGGAATACTGGAGACATGAGGATTGCCAAAAGGAGGTAGACACAGATGGCCACAATGGAATTAGAGTGCGAGGAGTAGGAAGTTTCAGATGAGTGGTCCGGATAGGATCTGTAGACCGGACAGAAGCAGGATCAATCAGATCAGATCAGATCTGAGATCAAATGTATGGTATATGACAGCCTTCTTTGGTGAGCCTTGTGGCAATCTGTGTCAAACCCTCTGGCAAAACATTAGAGTTGTTGATCAGTAAGGTCCCATGCTTCAGTGAGATGCACAACAGCTAGTCTTGTCCCTGATGTACCACTCCAACACTATATGGCACATTGTGGAGCAGTGCCAGAACAACAAATGTCCATTCAACCTGATGGTCAATGGCCATATGGCACAGCTGCATCCTAAGAAAATGCCTGCAGACTTGTGAGGTATACAACAGCAGGAACACTGCATCAAAGACCACTTACCAGTAATAGTTCTATGCATATGCTTCATCCTTGTCTCACAAGCTGTCATATACCATACATCTGATCTCAGATCCAATCAGATCTGATCGATCCTGGTTCCATCTGGTCCAAAGATCCTATCTGGACCTCCCATCTGAACCTTCCTACTTCTTGCACTCTGCACATTAATGACATTCTGCAACAGTACAGTAATGCACTCACAAGAATAGAGCTCCCATTGACCTAGTGTTATAGCACTATAGGCCATTCTGACTTCTGGATGTGATTAAGAGCACCAGTACAAATATGTACTGTGTCACATTGGAGTTGTGCAAAATAGGAGATGCAATGAATTCATGTATGACGTCAATATGAGTACTCAGTATGAAGGTGCACACACTATCCAAAGTAGCCTTCTAGGGGACAACAGATGACTCATTTGTGGATTTGTGTTTGACTGGCAGCTGAATCATGTGGACCAAATGGACAAATTTTGAAATGTGCCATTCCAAACTCAGGAAGAAAATAGCTGTTGAAGAGGAAGGTACCATGAGACTGGGGAATTATTGATCATTGATCCATGACCAATGAAAAACATACTGCACCAATTTGATCTTATTGAAACAAGGATATATACAGATCCAGGCAAATATCCTTTGGTTGCCAGCAATGTCATCATGGTATGTAAAACCAAAAAAAAAATTGTGTCAGCCAGGAGAAGCGCATGATCTTGGATCACATAAGACACACTCAATGATAATACAACCTATGTGTCATATACCGTACTTCACACCCCATCTCCACTATGACCTCCTGACCTAATCTCCATATCTCCGTACCTCTGGATCCCTGCAGCTAGCCTGCTAGCTCTACACACATCCTAGTCCACCCTGAGCACAGTCTCACCCACCACTATGTCCGGATTTTCCCTTCTCTGATATCCTGGACATCCCCACCACATCCGATCCCCATCCATGTCCTATCTGGATCCCGGATCTCCCTGCGTTCATCTCTGGACATATTCCTGTGCCACGTGCATTACCCCATTTATGGTATGTCCTTGTCTTTGGCTCTCGGTTACCTCTGTCTCTGTCTTGATAATCTATTCTGTACATATCTCATCTCCGAGTTCATATACTTATGTTCTGTCAAACTAACTAATGTGATTCCACATGCTACATACATAGCCTCAGACTTTGCTTACTGATCCATACCTATGTTCCCTACAGTATATAAACTCGCACTTATACTCTAGCAGACTTCAGTCTGAATATTGATGTTTTTCCATTGATGTTTTCCTATTGATTGTTTCCTTCTGCTTTCTATCTTTGTACCTCCTATACTTCTCATGTCAATATAACTTTGTTCTGTTCTCGCACTTGGACTCCAGCCCTTGTAAGCTTCTGGTTTAGGCCTATTGGCGTATTCCCTAGGCCAGACATTTGACCCTTTGTTATATTATGCTTTCCGGACTTTGTCCGACTCTGTCATATACCATACATCTGTTCTGATCTGATCGATCCTGCTTCCATCCAGTCCACAGATCCTATCCAGACCACCCATCTGAAAGTTCCTACTTCTCGCACTCTAACTCCATTGTAGACATCTGTGTCTACCTCCTTTCAGCAATCCTCCTGTCTTCAGTATTCCGGCTATGTATATTTCCATCCTGCTTATTGATCCGCTGTGCATTTACTAATAGACTTCCATTATACATCATACATAGCCCTTGGTCCCAGACTCATTGATTATCTGTGCCAGTTACTTACAGTATATAAACCACTTGTAAATGTCCATAGAACCTTAGTTTGAATATCATCTTAGATGCTACTCATTCTGTTCCTCTGGACTTGAGTTTCCTCCCGGCTCTAGTCACCTTCCGAGACTTAGGATTGATTTCTATAGTCTACTATCTCCAGCTCTACCTTTGTGTAGTCTACGTCCATTAGTTTCTAGTTAGGACTCTGTCCGACACTAGCCTTGTACCTCATTCCATTCCTACATTCCGGATAACCTTCGGACATGACATATCTGTTACCTTTGGACATCCAGATCCATCACGCGACCATCTTCAGACCTCCATACAAATATCTTCCCTCTGAAATAAGGGGCAATACTCAGGAAAGGGGCACAGTGTACAAACTGAGGCCAAAGCCTTTCAGATCCTTTACCTTTTGAGTACAGTCTTAACAGACTCCTGTCTTTAATCCTGTTCATCTCCAGCTCTACCTTTGGTAGTCTTCCTCTGTCTGTTTCTACTCTGGACTTCATCCATAGTAGCCTATACTATCATTACATAATCTCCAGACCTACTCCTCTACAGTAGGGCAATACCTCCCCTAGATCCATGGAGCTCCACTCCTCACTCCTCACTCCTCTGCTCCTTGTCCTCTGGTCCTATCCTATCCTATCCTTGACCTCCTATGGATCATCTTTCCCCCTGGAGCTTTGCTCCTATCCTGCCCTGGACTTTATCTGGCAGTCTGTCCTCTGTTCCATTCTACTTGGGACATGTCCCAGTAGTCTTACCTTTAATCCCTGTCCTCCGGAAATAGTTCCGGCATGTTTCCCATGCTCCTCTGGTAGTCTGTCTGCGCTCTTCTGAGCAGTCTAGTCTGTTACAAGAACACCTTCTTGTGCCGCTACTATTATTTTTCCTCCTATGCGTCGCCGTCTACTCTCGTCCCGACAAGGCTTCTATCCTTGTCCTCCGCTGTCTCATCTGGATTGCCATCGTCACTCCCTACCTCACCTACACTCGTCTCCTCCATCGTCGTTGAACACGCCCTCTTCACGCGCCTTCTACCTCCTTCATGCCTATACACGCCTCTCTTGCTTCACGCACTTCAAGTGCCTCCTTTGCGCTCATTGCATTACCTTGCGCTTCAACACACACACTCGCTCAGTTCACGGAAACCCCCTGTCTACCTTCAAGGATGTCTTGGTATCGTGTTATGCTTTATCCTTTTACCGTTTACCTTTCTTAACTCGTGCGTCGCCTCATTGGCTCGTACCCTTTATACCTTCGGCTTCGCACTTATAACTCCTTCGCACACATGCGCATTCTCATTGGTTGATACGCCTCTGACTCGTTCATGAGCATGCGTCCTCTTATTGGCTATCTGACTTCATACTTAATTCAGCAATACTTACGTATTCGCGCTCTGATTCAACCTTATGTATAAATATGTGCAGATAGCCTTTGTACTTCTTTAACTTGAATCTACTTGATCTTCGACCCTGAAATTCTTTCAATAAGCTTTTCATAAGCTTATTGTCACTATTCAAACTTCGTAGAAGCTCATCGCTTCTATGTCTTTGATCGTCATCAAGAACCTCATCTCTGTGACGTAGGTCGTGAGACAGCGCGTAGCGCCCACCTCTGACCAACACAACTAGCGCACTCCACGCTAGGAGACTGATACGCATGGGCCGCCGCTCTTGATAGAGTGCCCATCGCAGATACCACTCAAGTTCCTTAGCGCCTGGCTAGGTTGCTAACATAGTCCTAGAGTTCCTCTGGAGTTCTCCTCCAGACTTCACTGGAACTCCCCTTTGGACTTCATATGAAATTAGGGGCACATACTCATATAAGGGGCACAGCACATGAGCTGAGGCCAAGCCCCCTTGAATTAGTTATGAAGCTTCAGTGCGACCCCCATGCCAAGCTGGAACTTCTTAGCAGCCTCCATTTTGGCATGGCTGTAACACTATGACAGAAACACGTGAGACATAGAAAACACACGAGAAACTTAGAGATAATTCAAGGAAGACAATGAGCCAAATCACCTGCATCATGAAACATATGGACTGGAGGCGATAAGGAGTTTGGTTCATAAAAGATACAAATACCCCAGGCAGATCTGCATTTGATAACTGTGTACAATCCAGTATCCAGTACATCAGCCATGTCTTCATCAGATAAAGTCAATTCCACTTCAGCATCCTCAGAGTCCCCTTCTGTTAAATTCCTCTATGGAAGTCCCTATACGTGCTGTCGACAGGTCCAGGCATTGTGAATGGTGACATGCTAAGTAATGTGCCATCTGCAAATAACCCACATCCACTGAGACAAGTCCACCACCCATTGTTCCTTTGGCACAGGAAGCAAAAGGAGTGCTTTGCACTCCTTTTGCTCCCTGGCCTTGGCTTCATCCTAATAATTCTGTTTGCCTTCCTGGCCTTGGCTTCATCCCAATAATTCTCTTTTGCCCAAGGCACAGAAAGCCAGAAAGAGTGCTTCACACTCTTTTTGGCTTTCTGGCCTTGGCTTATCCTAATAATCACTACTTCATGCACCTTAACTTATTCACAATCATAGTGGATTTTAAAACAGACATGTACATTTTGAGCAGCATTTCAAGAAAACTAAACTAAAATCTACTGCACCATCTAAAAGTGCACTGTACATCACATCACTCAGTCCTCTATATAAAAGTACATCAATATACATCAATCAATCCTCAACCTCCATATCATCTCTATCTCTAAGTCCTCTCAGCACTTCTGTATACACCACATTGGTCATCTTTGACCCTTCTTCATGCTCCGGAAAGATGGTATGCACTCTCTCTGGGTGAGTGCAGTGAGACAAAACCACATACAGCTGTCCATGACTGAACACGGGAGTCTGCAAATCCAGCCCAACTTACTTCACACTTTGACCTTGAGCCTTGCTGATTGTCATAGTGAATGCAAGACGAACGGGGAATTGGCGACACTTGAAAGGGATAGAATTGTCTTCAGACGTGACATCCAGCATCATGCAGGGGATTAGTACAGTGTTCTGATCATCTTGATGAGCTTCATCAACTCCATCTCTAAGAATATAACATCTGAGGACAGTGTGGTCCAAGACAGGAGGATCATCCTAGTTCTGTTATAGAGGCCACTGGTGGGGTCCAGGTTGCTCAACAACATGAGAGGAACACCCACTTTGAGTTCCAATTTGTACAAAGGGAACCCTGATGGTGTGAGAGTATGAAGGTACTCTGGTGGGATGTAGTCATAGTCCTTCTCAGTGATTGAGTCTGCGCTGGTGAAGACCACTTTATCTCCAGGGAATAATTCAAGAATGTTGGCATTGATTTTGTCCACATCAGTGTTCTTTGCGGAGAGGATGGTACATTCCAGGAGAAAGGAATCATTCACAGGAGGATGCCCAGAGAGCAGAATAGGAGAGTATAGGGCATTGATGAGAGAGCAGATATCATTATCAGGGCAGTGCATATGAATCGGAAGGGCAACCATTCCATCTGCATGTGTGCCCTTCCCAGCTCTAATCTCAAGAAGCCACTTTGCAAATTCATCAGAGGCCGGGTCTTGGCCAAGCTGCATATTTGTCTTTAGGTGGAAAATGTGAAGCCTTGGCCAGATGCGAGATCTGCAAAATGTAGCGCCCACTATCTGCTCCCTGGATCCATGAGGCACCACCAGCAGGGTCTGTCTGAAGTCTCCTCCAAAGAGCATTGTCATTCCTCCAAAATCAGCATTGACGTTCAGAAGGTTGCACAATGAGCGGTCAAGGCATTCCAGGATATGATGGTGTAGCATAGGAATTTCATCGCAGATGATGAGGGAGGTGGCTTTGAAAAGCTCATGCACGACATCTCCTTTCTTGATGTTGTAGGAGCTGTCCTCATTGATGGGAATTGGAATTTTGAATCGAGAATGAGCTGTGCGTCCGCCTGGCAGGAGGAGAGAAGCGATTCCAAAGGAAGCCATGCATAGGACAATCTTGCCTTCAGCATGGAGCTTTGAAGCAATGAGCTTGCAGAGATATGTCTTTCTACATCCACCTGCACTGTGGACAAAGCATGAATGTCCAGGTCTTTGTTCATTATGTTGCATGGCATCATTGACCACTGCATCAAAGACTGTCCTCTGCTCCTGATTAAGAGAAAGCACTCCTGGGTTCACCATCTGCTGGAGCTCCTCCTGGTGATATTGGAGCTGCTCAACAATGAGCTGATTTCCCTGCATGGCCCTCCATCTTGCTGCCATTTGAGGTACAGGCATCTGAGGGATCACTTGCAAAGACTTTCCATTTTTGCAGAGCATGCCATCAATGAGATAGAGACCATAGTCATGAACCTCTTCATCTGTAAGGTCGGGGATGCTGAATGGGACGTGTGATAGGCGGTGGTGCAGATCATTGCAGAGATTCTTCTTGAAGTGGTTCCAAAGATCACTGGGGTCTGTAGTATTGTAGTGTATGAGGATGATGGCAAAGAGGTTATACATACCATGTCCAGTGCTCATATGAGAGGCATCCTGCAAGCACTGGATCCATTCATTATCATCCTCAAGCAGACCCCTGCACCAACATGCCTCCTTGAAAGTGTCACATAAAACACCGTCAACTGTTTGAAGGTTCTCATAGGTGGCCCCTTGAAGACATGGTAAGTTTTATTGATAAAAATTGACATCAGGATCATACTTTTTACTACAGTCAAAAGCAATCTCAGGTAGAAGCACTCTCCAGAGCCAGGTGCAACAGAGTACATCCTTCCAATCGCCATTCCATCATAGGTCAAAGTATTTCTGCCCGTCAAGCCAGACCGGATCCGGTAACACCAACTCGGAACCTGGATGACCCAGACTCTAATTCACGCCCGACCATTCGCTTTGATGATGAGCTGCGCAGTAACCCACTGGATGATGAAGGTGATGATCTGGACAATGAGGACCCGGATGACGAAGAAGATAAAATCCATCTGAGCCCTCAGGACCGGGTCCTAGCTCAACTATCCGTAGCCATTAATCACCTCGCTTGCAGTAGCCATCATACCCCCACCTCGGATGATAGCAAAGTCAAAATCTGTGAGCCGGATACCTTCAATGGATCCGAACCTTGCAAGCTCCGGGCATTCTTCGTCCAATGTGAGCTCAACTTCCAGAGCAAACCTAACGCTTTCTGTTCCAGACGCGCTAAAGTCAATTTCGCCCAATCCTACCTTAAGGGTATGGCTCTTGAGTGGTTTGAACCGGATCTCCTTTCGGATGGATATAGCAACCATCCGGACTGGATGGATGACTACTCCAAGTTCATGCTTGAGCTCCAAACCAACTTCGGACATCACGATCCCTCCGGAGATGCAGAAATGCAGTTAGAACAACTCCACATGCGTGACGGACAGCACATCAACAAGTACGTTGTAGAATTCCAGCGACTTGCCTCAGAGCATCCCATCCGTGGCAGAGACTCCTCCTCTGACCAAATCCAAACCCTCCTCTGGCACTTCAGTCCCTAACATATTGTTGATAAACGCAGTGGCCTTTTGCCGTGCCTGCAAGTTAGAAGGATCTACTCAGTTCAGCATCTACCTCCGTCCCTCCGAAGTAAATCTTCAATCTGCATCCGTATCATCCGATCCACCAGACCTCTCCAGAATCCCTTCCGAGTACCACGAATTCGCGGATGTCTTTGACAAAGGCAAAGCTGGACAACTTCCCCCTCATCGACCCTATGATCTCAACATTGAGTTGGAAGAAGCGGCTAGTCCGCCTCTTGGAACCATATATTCTCTTTCTCCGGTCGAGCTTGAAGCCCTCCGGAAGTTCCTTGATGAAAACATCTCATCCAGACTCCTCCGTTCCTCATCCTCTCCCCACAGAGCCCCCGTCCTATTTGTCAAAAAGAAGGATGGATCCCTCCGCCTTTGTGTGGATTTCTGTGGTCTCAACCACATCACCAAAAAGGACCGATATCCATTACCCCTCATTGCTGACCTCCTAGACTCCCCAAGCCATGCTAAAGTTTATACCAAAATTGATCTCTGTTCTGCATACCACCTCATCCAGATAACAGAAGGAGATGAATGGAAGACTTCCTTCCATATGCGCTATGGCTCCTATGAATGGTTGGTGATGCCAGAAGGCCTCACAAATGCTCCGGCAGCTTTCCAACGCTTTGTCAATAGCGTGTTTGCCGATATGCTGGACGTATGTGTTGTAGTATATCTGGATGACATCCTCATCTATTCCAAAGACCTTGCAAGTCATAAGGAACATGTCCGAGAAGTTTTACGACATCTCCGTAAACACCGACTATATGCCAAACCTGAGAAATGTGAATTCCATTCATCCTCCGTCGAATATCTTGGTTACCTCCTATCTCTGGACGGCTTGACAATGTCGTCCGAGAAAATCCAGTCTATCATAGACTGGCCGCAACCTCGGAAAGTCAAGGACATCCAATCCTTCCTCGGATTCGCTAATTTCTATCATTGTTTCATCTTCAATTACTCGGATATCGTGGTCCCCCTTACTCAACTCACTCACAAGGGCGTCACTTGGAACTTTTCAGAGGACTGCCGGAAATCATTTGACGCACTCAAGAAAGCCTTTACTTCTGCTCTGGTGCTAATGCATTGGATTCCGGATGTTCCTATAGTTGTGGAAACTGATGCCTCAGATTATGCTATCGCTGGAATATTGTCCATTGTATGCCCAGACTCAGAACTTCGTCCAGTAGCATTTTACTCCTGGACACTGTCCGGTGCAGAACTCAACTATGATGTCCATGATAAGGAACTACTAGCCATCTATGCTGCATTCCGAACCTGGCAGCATTACCTAGAAGGCTCATCCGAGCCTATAGATGTTGTCACGGACCACAAGAACCTTGAGTACTTCTCCACCACCAAACTCCTATCCCGTCAACAGGCCCGCTGGTCTGAGTTCCTCCATCAGTTCAACCTTGTCATCCGTTACCATCCTGGAAAACTCGGAGTCAAGCCAGATTCCCTCACTAGACGATGGGATGTCTACCCTAAAGAGGGGGATAAGGACTATGCTCAGATTAACCCTCACAACCTCCATCCAATATTCACTTCGGAACAATTAGCTTCATCCCTACGAGCTTCCATTTTAGCAACTCCAGTTCTTAGAGCAGCTGTTCTTATGGACACCAAACACCTCCGGAAAGACATTCTGATAGCACTCCCTAATGACCCCATTGCACAAACACATTTTCCGGCCCCTTCGGATCCGAGATGGACAATAGACGATGGTGGATTCCTTTGTTGTGACAACCGTATCTACGTTCCGGATACCAATGATCTACGACTTCGCATCCTCCGGAATTGCCATGACCACCCCCTATCCGGACATTTTGGACAGAATCGTACTCTCGAGCTCATCTGACGCAACTACACCTGGCCCGGAGTACGAGCCTATGTCAAAGAGTATGTCAGATCCTGCACATCCTGCGCCCGAGCCAAAGTTCCAAGACATAAGCCCTACGGATTACTCAAGCAACTTCCCATTCCGGAAAAACCATGGAACTCCATCTCTATGGATTTCATCGAGCAACTTCCGGACTCATCTGGCTATACAGCTATCCTCATCATCATAGATCATCTATCCAAACAAGCCATATTCATCCCAACCTATGACACCATTACTTCTCTGGATCTCGCCCGCCTCTTTCTCCTCCACATATTCTCCAAGCATGGTGTTCCGTCCCATGTAACCTCGGATTGAGGAACAGAGTTCGTATCCCATTTCTTCCATTCCTTAGGAAAGGTGTTAGACATGATACTTGTCATATACCATACTTCTAATCTCAGATCCGATCATATCCGTCCAGATCCGATCGTTTCCATATCCGTCCGGTCCACAGATCCTGTCCGGACCACCCATCCGAATGTACTCACTTCTCGCACCTTAACTCCCTGGTGAACATCTGCGTCTATCTCCTTTCGTCATTTCTCCTACTACCGGTACTCCGGCTGTTTATATTTCTGTCCTGTGTTACTGATCCGTTTCCTGTGTTCATTTCCGATTCATGCTTACTGATCCGCTGTGCAATAACTAATAGACTTCCGTTACACTTCGTACATAGCCCTCGGTCCCGGACTTGCTAATTATCCGTCTTAGATACTTACTGTATATAAACCACTTGTAGATCTCCATAGAACCTTAGTTTGAATATCATCTTAGATTCTACTCATTCTGCCTTCTCCGGACTTAAGCCACTCTCCACTTTAAGTCACCTTCCGAGACTTAGGATTGATTCCTATAGTCTATACCTCCGACTCTATCTTCGGATAGTCCATCTCCGTTAGTTTCTAGTTAGGAACTCATTCCGAAACTAGCCTTAATCTCTGTCCTCTCCTTACGTTCTGAATAACCTTCGGACGTACCATATCCGACACCTTCGGACACCCGGATCCGTCACGCAACTCCTCCCGGGTCTTCGGACGAATAACTCCTCCCTGAAATAAGGGGCATTACTCGAGAAAGGGGCACAGTGTACGAACTGAGGCCAAAGCCCTTCGGATCTCTCTACCCTTGAGTACAGTCTTAACAATACTACACTTCACATCCGGATATCACCCAGAAGGGGACAGACAAACAGAACGTGCCAACCAAATGCTGGAACAGTACCTCCGGATCTACTGCAACTATCAGCAGGACAATTGGTCCGAACTACTGCCCCTCGCAGAGTTTGCATATAATAATGCTCCGAGTGCCACTACTGGAGTTTCACCCTTCTTTGCCAATAAGGGTTATCATCCGAACATTTCCATTCATCCAGAACACGACCTATCCTCCATCCGTGCCCAGGAATATGCCCTAGACCTTAACAAACTTCACCAGTTCCTCCGAGTAGAGATGTCCGAAGCTCAAAAACGCTATCAAGGACCTGTGGACGCTAAATGACAACCCACTCCGGACTTCCAGATTGGAGAACAAGTCTTCGTCAAAGCCAAGTACTTCCACTCCACTCATCCATTGAAGAAGCTTTTGGAAAAGAATTTGGGACCATTTGAAATTATATCCCACCCGGGTACTCATTCCTTCGCCATCCAACTTCCGGATTCTATGTGTTCCATACATCCTGTATTCCATGTCTCGCAGTTAGAGCCAGCAGTTCCGAACACCATTCCTAATCGCATCCAACCTCCTCCGCCACCAGTTGAAGTCAATGGAGAACCGGAGTATGAGATATCCGAAATCCTGGACTCTAAATTGGACCGTCATAGACACCATTGCCAACTCCTATACCTCATCTGTTGGTCCGGATACAAAGGAACAGACGAAAAAACTTCCTGGTTACTTGCCACAGAGCTCGGAAATGCATCAGATCTTGTAGCGGATTTCCACTCAGCATATCCGGACAAACCTGGTCCCATTGCTTGAAAAGTACATAACAAAATATAAGTACATTGAGGGCAGTAGCGGAAATCCAGATCCAGACTAAGTGCCAGTCTCCATTTCACCTCCGGCACCTCCAGTCTCTTCCCCAGTCCCATCCGCCATCTCTCCTCTAGTCTCATCCGCCACCTCTTCCCCAATCTCCTCACCAGCGCCATCCTTGTCGGATCCGGCAGAAACAGAAAGCCTAAATCCGGTCCGGATTTCCTCAATGAGCAGGGCCTAGAACTCCCTCTGTTGCTGAAGGAAGGCCTCCATTGTAGAGCTCATCCACTCCATGGCAATCCGACTCCCTTCCACCGCCACAATACCATCTTGGAGGAGCCCATTAGTCCGCGCCAGCTCAGCAATGATGCCATTGGCAGCGGCCACCCAAGCCTGATCATTGTATTCAACGACATCCTCATCCGTACCTTCAATGGTCACCGGATTGGAGAAAACATCCACATCCGCCACATCTGGAGTAGGGCTCTTCTGACGGCGCTTGCCTTTGCTCTTCGGGACGGAGTACCAGCAGGACGCTGCCTCTTCTGGCCCTTGGGCCCCTTAACGAATCCGGGCCTTCCAGGACAAGTGGCCTTGTCCTTCTGGCAGACGTCACAGGACTTAATCTACGAAACATCGAAATCAGTGGATCAGAAGGTTTTCGGACGACTCACCGAGGCATTCTTCTCAGCATCACCCACTGACACATCCAGTCCTTAGTGACGCAACGGGAGCAGTACCCATCCTTTGCTCCAGATGCAGGAGCAGCCTTGGCCTTTCCAATCCATTAGTATCCGGATCTGGAAGAGTCCACATCACTCACCCGAGCCTCTATCAGAGCCCTCTGTCTGTTACGAACTGGGATGGCGTCACCAGTGACAGTGAAAAGACACAGACGGTCTGCTGGGAGATTCTTACAATGCCCACAAGAGGACAAGGTGAAAGTACAAGGAACGCGTTCCAAGTACGATCAAGGGTCTAGCCTCAAGGATAAGTCCAAGAGGTTCTGCGAGAATAGAGACTAAGGCTAAGGAGTGCTTAGACTTAGAGACGATTCAAGGACGACTTAGGTTGGAGACCTAAGCAAAGGAGATTCCAGGTAAAACCCAGTAAGATTAAAGTAAAGAATCTACTACAAGTACACTGTGCTTAAATAGGCAAATATGTGCGCACAGACCAAGTAACCGTGAGAACGTAACTGCGTATCCTAATAAGGAAGGCATGTGTTGTACAGATGCGTTGAGCATATGAGTCAGAGTCATGTGATATGATATACAAGTAAGAAGATAACGGGAAAATGAATAGGGGCATGTACAATTGTAACATTACCCCTTATTACATTGAAAGTCACCGACTTTCAACATCTCTGTTGTCGTCATAGACGGGATCATAGTCGTCATAGTTAGCGATGTCTTCATAGTTAGCGATGTCTTCATCAGCGGCACTTCCTCCTAACATATAAGCTGCTTCCTCTTCTGCTACAGTCCTTGCCCGTCGACCTTCTTTTCGTTGTCGATGGTGAATAAGATACTGTTCCCACCTATGCAGTGCATCATAAAATCCATCGTCCTTCCAGGTAAGCATAAACGGAGGTTCCCCATGACGCTGAGGGCAATAAATGGACAGATGGGTAGGAGCGTGTCGCAGACAGACTTGGCATTGATAGTCGAGACAATTCTTTTGTCGGTGTCCGACGATGCCACAGAATCGACACTTCATGTTTTCATCGGTGTTGGAAGTGGACATGTGTAATGGTGATGGCGAGATAACGGGTTTAGGACTGGCAGATCTAGCACGCTTCTTCCCTTTCTCTCGTGTCATGCATTTTAAAGCGAAGGCATTGTCGCGTCGAAGCTGTGCCTGTTGCTTGCGAGTTAGGGTGTACGCAGATGTGGGAAGGTCAGGAGTAGTCCCCCTTTCAGCAATCGTAAGAAGTTCGTTGGAGGAGGAAGGGGAGGTGTTACGACCATGCAAAACCGGAGATTAGTAAGAAGTCCTGGTCTTACATGGGGTTGTACTGGAGGGTTGTAAAGTCAAAGGGGCTTGGCCTCAGCTCGTACGCTGTGCCCCTTACCCGAGTATGTGCCCTTAATTTTGGATGAAGTCCAAGGGAGAGTTCTAGTGAAGTCCGGATGGAGGGTCTGGACAAACTCTAAGGCAGGATAGCTCAACAGAGCTCCAATGGACTTCCGGATGAGCACAGGAATGCGCCGGAACTATTTCCGGAAGGTAGGGAGTAATGGTAACACTACTCGAACAAGCTCCAAGTAGAACAGATGAAGGATGGACCGCTGGACAAAGTCCAGGGCAGGATAGGAGCAGAGCTCCAGAGGGAAAGATGATCCATAGATGTCAGGGGATAGGATAGGATGGATCCGGAGGACTAGGGGTCCGAAGGTCCGGAGCTCAGAGGAGCGGAGGAGCGGAGGAGCGGAGGAGCGGAGGAGCGGAGGAGCGGGAGGAGCGGAGGAGCGGAGGAGCGGAGGAGCGGAGGAGCGGATGATCAGATGATCGGATGAGCATAGCTCTGTGGATATTAGAGGAAGTGTTGGCTACTAGAGAGGAGTAGGTCCGGATATGGTGTAGAGATAGTATAGACTACTCCGGACAAGGTCTGGAATAGAAACAGACAGTATAAGACTACCAACGGTAGAGTCGGAGGTGAAACAGATGATAGACGGAGATGGACAAAGTCCGAAAAGATTATAGGACATAGGATCAAAGCTCCGGCCTAGGGAGTGATCCCATAGGCCTGAGTTGGAAGCTTACAAGGGCCGGAGCCCAAGTGCAAGAATGGAGACGGAGTTATATAGACATGATAACAGGATACAGAGTAATCAAAGGAATATACAGAAGTAGGAACAATGAATCAGACTGAGGTCTGCAGGAGTTGTACTACAAGTTTATATACTGTAGGTAGCATGCCGGAAGGCAAGCAAGGATAGTCCGAGGCTATGTTTGAGGCATTGCGGAACACAAGGCTATGAACTCGGAAATAAGACTTGTATGAAATATCTTATCAAGACGGAAGTCAAGATAACCGAAAGCCAGAGGTGCAGAGATAACCGAAAGCCGGACACAGGTATTAACCTAAAAGGAGTAACGCGCAGGTGCGCGGGAATAGTTTCGGATATGAGCATGGATCGGATATGGACACGGATCAGATATGGACATGGATCAGATATGGACACGGATCAGATATGGACACGGATCAGATGAGTGGATCAGATCGGATGGATGGACTGAGTCGGATATGGATATGGATTAGATATGGATGGATGTTGATTGGGTGTCCAGATGTCCATGGATCAGACCTGAATGTATGGTATATGACAGGAGGTGATGCCGAGGTCTTTTACTAAGACCGGCGAGACAGGATCCATTGGACCAAATGATGATGGGATAGACATGGGAGGGTGTATGTGAAGGTCGCGAAGTCGAGGACCGAGCACTACCAGCTCAGCGACAGGGATTCCTAATAGTTTTGTGGCCTCACACTGTTCTTCTGTGCAAGGTTCATATAGCCATGCGGGATGGTCATGGGAGACTGTGATGGGGGGCAGTGAAGTCGGTTGTTCGATAGGAGATGGGGTTCGGGGAGATGCAAGGTCAGCTTGCGTTTGTTGTAGATCAGTGATAGCTTCTTCAACTAAGTTTCTAGCTGCTCTGGTTTCAGCGACAGATTGTTGGATAGTTTCGATGACCGCGTTAGTGAGCTGCCTGATCTCTTGGACAGCCGTGCATAAGCCAGCAAGGGCGTCAACACTAGAATACACACGTGAAGAAGAGGGTGCTGGAATAGGAAGTGGCATGTCTTCCTGCGGAGAGGGAGGTCGAGCAACGCCTGCTCGATGTTCGGCCACGATGTGAATAGCTTCTTCGACATCGCTTTTAAAAGAACCGGGAAGCAACAACATAGCATAAGAACGAATGCGTTTTTGAAGATGTAGGAAGCGTTGACGGTATGTAGTGTCAGTGGTTTCATTGGCTGTGGCTTCAATGAGAGCAGCGGTACGGATGATGTTGATGAGGAGGAGGGCTGGGAAGGCACCTCTTTCTGTGAGGATTCTTTCAATTTCAAGGGCGTGTCCTTCACATAGAAGGGTGGCTTCAATGTAGGAGGTGTTGTTGATTTCGGTGGCAAGGGTTCCGTAGTGTTCAGCATCAGAGTCGGAGTTATTGTTGGCAATGGTGATGGGAGTGATATAGGCAGTGGGGAAAGACATTTCGATGTGGTAGTTGATCAAGTGCTGGTGCGAGTTGATTGACTGAAGGATAATCAGAGGGCGTGTTGCTTCTTATAAGCATTCAAGATTCGAGCGGAGTTCTTCAAGTTCTTTTCTGGGAGCCATTTGTTATCTCCCGATGAATATCCTTTCCAGGAGACGAGATAGCATCGGCAAGTGCCGGTTCCTTTGTGGGAAAGGATTGCTTCTATTTCATATTCTTCTTCTTCTTCGATGATGTCAGGTGGTGGTTCGGGGAAGTTCGGACCATGTATGTCCGTTTTGCTATAGGATGATAGGACGGAAGCGTGGAACGTGGGATGGATTTTCCATTGCGAAGGGAGTTTGAGTGTGAATGTGATGGGTGATAAGACATCGATAATTGGGAAAGGTCCGTATCGCTTCGGCGCAAGTTTCCTTGATGGGAGTTTGAGTCTAAGATTGGCAGCAGATAACCAAACCTTATCTCCGATCTTCCATGGAATGTACTTATCTCCTCAGGATCGTTCTGCCATTGTTTGCATTGCAATGTTATGACAGGCGATTGCTTCTTCTCTTATCTTCTGCAGGGATCGTACTCGATCTTCTGCTGCGGGGACTGATGAATCAGGGATAAGGTGAGGGATGGCGCGTGGTTCGTATCCCATCATGAGATAGAAGGGTGATGCATTCCTTGCATCATGTTTTCGGTGATTGTGGACAAATTCAGCGATTGGTAGATGTTCTACCCAATCTTCGGGATTGTTGCGACAATAGATGCGTAAGTATGTTTCAAGTTCTTGATTAAGCCTTTCCATTTGACCATCGGTCTGGGGGTGATAGGCTGTAGATGGAGCAATGATGTAATCGAGGAGTTGGGCAAGCTCCTTAGAGAAGCGTGATAGGAACTGCGGACCTCGATCCGAGATAACTTTGTCATGGAGTCCAAATCGTCGGAAAACATATTTCAAGAATAGCTTAGCAATCCCTTCGGAAGTGACAGTTTTTAGACAAGGGATAATAATTACCCCCTTCATAAGGCCATGGTCTACCACGACCATACAGTGGCTCAAAAAACTGTCCGCATGTTTTGACATTTCTCACTATCTATGATATTGTGTGAGAATGAACAAATTCCTCAAGGACATACTTATACCACATTGTAGTATGGCTTCAGGGCTTTTATTTGAGCCCTACACCGTGGGAATCGGCGGAGATATGGTGGAGATATAAGGCTTATAAAATGATGACTCATGTGGACAGTTTTTTGAGTGTATATTAAAACTATATAAATCATTATTTATGACACCATAAAAATCATGCCACTATTATATAAATTATAAAGTGGTGTCATTATGTTATTTTATGACTATATCTAACTATATAAACCAGAATATCTCATGTATCATAGTCATAATCACCATGAAAGCCATCTCCTCTGCTCAAAGAAATAATATCCTCTCTCTGTCTTATGCTGGCCTCTCTGCTCGCCAAATTTCCTCTAGAACTGGAGTATGCAAGTCCACTGTGGCCAAGTTCATCAAAGAAAGCCACCCAGACAAGGAAAACTCTTGTGGAGGACGTCCATCCAAGCTTACCTCTACTGACAAAAGGGCTATTATCCAACATATCACTACAGGAAAGGCTGATAATGCTGTCCAAGCCACCCATTATATCAATTCCACCATCACTACCCCTGTCTCTTCACAAACTGTGAGGAATGTTCTCAAGGCAGTAACAAAGAAGAAAAAGCCTCTTCTCTCCATCAAACATAGGCAGAGAAGACTAGCCTTTGCCTTAGCTCATCAACACTGGACTGTAGAGGACTGGAAGCGTGTTATATGGTCAGATGAGACCAAAATCAATAGGATTGGGTCAGATGGGAAGGTGTATGTATGGAAAAAGAAGGGAGATGGCCTAACAGACAGAGAGGTTAATGGGACTGTCAAGTTTGGAGGAGGTTCTTTAATGGTATGGGGCTGTATGGGATGGAATGGTGTGGGAATGCTTGCTGAGGTTGAGGGGAAGATGAATGCTGAGCAGTATGTGGACATTTTAAATGACCACTTGCTGCCTAGCTTGGCAGAATCAGGGATTGATGAAGAAGATATCATTTTCCAACAGGATAATGATCCCAAGCACACATCCAGAAGAGCTAGGGAATGGTTTGAAGAATATAACATCAATGTTCTTGACTGGCCAGCACAGTCTCCTGATGTCAATGTCATTGAACATCTCTGGGGAACACTCAAGAAAAAGCTTCAAGCCTATGAAAACCCCCCTAAAGGAGTATGGGAGCTTTGGGAGAGAGTAGCAGTGGAATGGGGGAAGATCACAGCTGAGGATTGCCAGAAATTAATTGAGAGTATGCCTAGAAGGATAGAGGCAGTAATTAAAGCCAAGGGAGGTCATACAAAATACTAGAATACCTGGTTATTACTGTAAAATACTTGAGTCAAAAAACTGTCCGCATGAGTCACCATTTTGTGAGCCTTGTATCTCCACCATATCTCCACCGATTCCCACGGTGTAGGGCTCAAATGAAAGCCCTGAAGCCATACTACAATGTGGTATAAGCATGTTTTTGAGGCATTTGTTTGTTCTCACACAATATTATAGATAGTGAAGAATGCCAAAACATGCGGACAGTTTTTTGAGCCACTGTAATACTGTCAAAGCCCCCAGAGACAGGGAGGTCAGTGATCAGATCAACAGAGACCTGGGAGAAAGGTCGAGTCGCAGACAAGGGAATCGGGGTAAGCGGTGGCCGGACTGGGTGAGTATCCGCTTTCATTTGTTGACAAAGGGCGCAACCTTCTACGTATTTCCGAACATAGGAGCCCATAGCGGGCCACCAGGCTTCACGTTTAATGAGTTCTTCAGTTTTGAACCAGCCAGGATGTCCCGCAGTAGCATGATCATGATACCTTTTCAAGATATCGGGGCGATGTGCCGGGGGAATGTAGGCACGATTCTTAAAATAGAGGACATTCTCCTCGATCTTCCAGTCAGAGAGTGCCGATTTCATAGGGGGAAGGCACACGCCATCGAGGGCGTCAGATGCTGTTTAAAGACAGGGTCGTCAAGGGGGTCAGAGGATGACAAAACATCCTTCAGGTCGGTGTCAATAAGACGAATGAATAGAGCATCAGGGAGGAGGGTCTGGTCCTCGTTATCGTCTTTGCCGGAGTTGTAATCAGGCCGGCGAGATAGTGCATTGGGTACAGCCAATTTGGTACCTGCAATGTGATGTAGTTCGATGTCGTAAATAGACAAAATCAATTGCCAACGTGCTTGACGACGGGTAAGCTTCTGTGCACTTCTAAAGTACAGAAGATTCTTGTGGTCGGTGAATACCAGGACAGGGTGTGGGTTTCCTTCGAGATAATGACGTCATTCATTCAATGCCCGTATTACGGCAAGGAGTTCCCGGTCAAAGATCTGATAATTGCGTTCTGCGGGGTTCAAAGACTGTGAGAGATATGCACATGGGTGATAAACACCATTTTCGTCAGTCTGCAAGAGAACTCCACCGGTTGCTACGAGCGAAGCATCCGTAGCAATAGCAAATTGTCGGGAAGGATCAGGGTTACGGAGTACCAGTTGGGATGTGAAACGTCTTTTCAGTTCTTCAAAGGTGTCCATGCATTCGGTTGACCAATCAAAGGCCTTATCTTTCTTTGTTAAATCGATAAAAGGTCGGGCGATGTCAGAATAGTGGGAAATGAACGTGCGGTAGAAGTTGCAAAAGCCGAGGAATGACCGAACATCTTTTACAGATTTAGGGACTGGCCATTCGGAGATTCCCTTGGTCTTGGCGGCATCCATAGCAACTTGTCCGGGGCGAATTATCATTCCGAGGTATTCCACTTCTTCTGCATCGAAGGTGCATTTCTCTGGTTTTAAGAACAAATGTTCCTTTCGTATCTTCATCAAAACCCGTCTTGTCCATTCGCGGTGTTCTGCCATGGTTGTAGAGAAAATCAGGATATCGTCCATGTAGATAACCATCCACCCTTCGTTAATTTCCTGCTGGAAAGTATGATTCATGTATGCTTGGAAAGTTGCCGGGGAATTACAAAGGCCAAAGAACATGATGTTCGGTTCAAAGAGGCCGAACTCTGTTGTAAAAGCAGCTTTCCAGCGATCATCAGGATGAATGCGAATATTATTGTAGCCAGACCGGATATCCATTTTTGTAAAGAACTGTGCATTGTGAAGACGTGCGACAAGGGAGATAGGGAGTGGGAGCGGATAGGCGTTCTTGACTGTCCAATCATTGATGTAGCGATAATCTTGACAGGGACGCAATTCTCCACTCTTCTTTCCCACAAAGAAGAAACCGCTGGCTTGGGGTGACTTCGATTCTGAGATGAAACCTTTCGCAACGTTTTCATCAATAAACATTTTGACGGCAGCGCATTCTTTTTCTGACAGCGGGTAAACCTTAGATGTTCGAGGGATAAAACCGGGTTTAGTATCGATCCGATGATCTATACCAGGGCGTTCAGGGGGTAGTTTGTTCAGTCCGTCTTTAGCAAAGATGTCTGCAAAGTCATGCAAATAGTCCGGGACCAATTCTTTGAAGGATTTCTTTTTCTTTTCCTGCTCATCTGTGGCGAATTCCTGAGCTTTGTTACTGTATTTCGGAGGGGGAAGGGGAATTGCAGAATAGTTGGAGAGTTGTTCGAATCGAGAAGTTCCATCATGTGTGAGGGGCATATCCATAGAAACTTCTTCTATGATTCTCATGCTAACTCCATCAGTATCATATTCCACAAGAAATTCTCCATCTCCTAGTTCATAAGAGGAAACTTCACGTACTTCTGGCGCATGCCAGACATCTTGCATTGTGTTGAATTGGTCATCATCCTCTGTTGGGATCAACAAGGGCACAGGTTCTTCTTCATCGGGGATTTCCTCAATTGAAGCTGAGGGAAGGGTTTTCAGGGGAACATAGAACTTGGATAGTTTCGGTACATTTGTATCCCATCCAGGGATCTCTTCTTCTGCTTTTCTTTTTCCATACTTCTGTTCTTCTATTGGCCGTTGCTCAATAGGTTCTTGGCCGATTCGATGTTCGGGTTCGGATTCATTCTTGCATTTTTCTACGCGGGGAATGGGTGATACTGCTCGCGGTAATTGTACACAGGGAGCAGGGTCTGTAGTACATGGCATTTGTACTTCTGGTTCAGGGTCTCGAAGAATAAGAGGGGTGACGAGGGATCTCGGAAGTTGGGAATGTTGCCATTTCTTAGGATGACGGTGGAAGGTTGGGGGTAATCCATTCTTCTTCCGATCACTATCTATATCAATTTCAATTTCGTCCGATTTCGTTGTTCGAGGGAGGACTAGTGTTTCAGCAGCCCAATCTATACTTGGGTTCATTGCGCGTAGCCATGGAATTCCCAGGAGGATTTGATCTCTTCTTCCTAGTTTAGTGATATTGAATTTTCCATACATGGTTCGTTCATCAATTTTGACCACCAGGAGACAGTAGTGTGTGATTGGTCCTCCTTTGATAAGAGTTCCATCTGCCGTAGTAACTCGAAACGGTTTTTTGAGTTTTCATCGTGTGATTTGATGGAGTTTCACAAACTCTTCAGAGATAAATGTTCCGGCTGCGCCCGAATCAATAACAGCGGTGGTGTCGATGGTTTTCAAGCGAGTACACGAGTGAAGGGTGATAGGGACACGAAGTTCTTTCCTTTCACCTACAGCGCGTACAAGTCTTAGGGAGAAACATACGTCGAGTCTTTGTTTCTCCAAGTCAAAAATCCGCGACAATCTGCCTTACAGTTTCCCCATCATCTTCCTCTTCTTTGACTTTGGTTTGTCGGAGTGGGGTTTTCTTCTTTCTGTCAGGACAATTATGAATGTGGTGTCCTGTCTTTTTGCATCCGAAGCATTGTCCCTTCTTCATGCATTCAGATCTCTCCGCATCGGAGATTCGATCTACAACCATCGCGTTGGAATCATGATTAGGGATGTATCATGCATTTCCGTAGTTCTTCTTCTTTTGTTGTGGAGCATGATGTGTCCTCATGGCTTGGAGACGATGATGGGAATTGTCAATGGAAACGCATTGCAGCACAATGTCTCGAAATACTTCTGAGACATCTCCTAGTGCGAAAAGCTTTGTGAGGATGCCCCAATTCAGGCCATCTTGGAAGAATTGGATCTTTGTTGCATTATTGGTGATATGAGCCTTGGCTGCAAGTGCCTCAAAATCAGCGATATAGGTGTGAAGATCTCCGCTTCCTTGTTTGAGATCCCTGAGTTTCGTGAGCGCGGTTCCTTTGGTATCCACTGGATCAAAGGCTTCTTTGAAGCTTTTCATAAAATCCACCATTGTCCCATAGCCAACTTTTTGTCCGGAAGTGTCGGTTGATTGAGCATGGTTGAGGAATTGCTCTTTCCAGGATTTGGCATTCTTTTCGGTCATAAAGGATGTTATGAAAATAATCTTCTGTTTGTTGGTAGTGTAAAGCTTTTCGTTGATGTCGAAGTGTAGATTGCATGATTGGATAAATTTGCGAGAATTGTCGCGATCTCCATCAAAGCCTTTTGGCTGACCGATCTTGTATTCAAATTCTTTGGTCGTCATCTTGGCGATTCGTCTGGTGAGTTATATTTTCTCAGTGCCTACACGCGCTGTCTTACTGTCTGTTAGGGCTTGTCTTCTGTCAGAGGGCTTCTCTTGACAATCGGTTTCACGTACGCGTACGCTTGCTTATCTAAGCAATCAGGGTTTGGGGTCGAAGACTGGATAGTCGACGATCAGGTAGACTTTAATCTTTTGTTACGAACTGGGATGGCATCACCAGCGACAGTGAAAAGACACAGACGGTCTGCTGGGAGATTCTTACAATGCCCACAAGAGGACAAGGTGAAAGTACAAGGAACGCGTTCCGAGTACGATCAAGGGTCTAGCCTCAAGGATAAGTCCAAGAGGTTCTGCGAGAATAGAGACTAGGGCTAAGGAGTGCTTAGACTTAGAGACAATTCAAGGACGACTTAGGTTAGAGACCTAAGCGAAGGAGATTCCAGGTAAAACCCAGTAAGATTAAAGTAAAGAATCTACTACAAGTACACTGTGCTTAAATAGGCAAATATGTGCGCACAGACCAAGTAACCATGAGAACGTAACTGCGTATCATAATAAGGAAGGCATGTGTTGTACAGATGCATTGAGCATATGAGTCAGAGTCATGTGATATGATATACAAGTAAGAAGATAACAGGAAAATGAATAGGGGCACGTACAATTGTAACACTGTCTCTTTTCCTCCATTTCCCTCCAGATCTCTGCCAACTCAATCTGTTTCAACTCTTCCTGCCTTTTCCGCTCCTCCGCTCCTTTCCGCTTCCATTCCACCTCGGCTTCCACTGCAGCCTTAGCAGCAGCCAGTTGCTGTTCCAGATCCACCACAATGTCGGCAGCAGACTTAGGGGCATCGGATTTCTTTCCAGACATGTTTAGAAGCAAGTTTTGTTAACAAAGATGTGAAGTGGGGGTAGGAATCACTTTGGACGTCTGACGTCCATATATCTGTCGGATTACAGACTCAGCACTACAACCATCAAACTTCTCCATCGTCCTGCATTAATCTTGTCCAATCCGGATCGACGCTTCCTGTGCCTCAGGGGTTCGGCCCTAAAGGGGGGATACTGTCATATACCATACTTCTGATCTCAGATCCAAACATATCCGATCAGATCCCATCAATTCTATTTCCGTCCGGTCCACAGATCCTGTCTGGATTGCTCATCCGAATGTGCTCACTTCTCGCACTCTATCTCCCTTGTGTATAACTGCGTCTATCTCCTTTTGTCACTCATCCTGTTTCCGGTACTCCAGCTGTGTATAATTCCTTCCTGTGTCACTGATCCATTACCTGTGTTTCATTTCCGATTCGTGCTTACTGATCCACTGCGCATTAACTAATAGACTTCCATTACACTTCGTACATAGCCCTTGGTCCCGAACTTGTTGATTATCCGTCTTAGATACTTACCATATATAAACCACTTGTAGATCTCCGTAGAACCTTAGTTCGAATATCATCTTGGATTCTGCTCATTCTGCTTCCTCCGGACTTGAGTCACTTTCCACTCAAAGTCATCTTCCGAGACTTGGGATTGATTCCTATAGTCTATATCTCCGACTCTATCTTCGGATAGTCTACCTCTGTCAGTTTCTAGTTAGGAATCTGTTCTGAAGCTAGCCTTAATCCTCTTTCCATCCCTACACTCTGGATAACCTTCGGATGTACCAAATCTGATACCTTCGGACCTCCGGATCCGCCACGCAACTCCTTCCAGATCTTCGGACATATATCTCCTCTCTGAAATAAGGGGCATTACTTGGACAAGGGGCACAGTGCACGAACTGAGGCTAAAGCCCTTCAGATCTTTCACCCCTTGAGTACGGTCTTAACAGGTCTGTCTGCTCCTCTGGAGGCTTCTCTCACATGACTTGATATGCCTGCTTATACACAGCGGCATATGGGTGGTTGCGATGCAACATATCATGCAGATCTCTGAGAATCCAAGGATCAAGGCCTTTATTTCCAGGGCGGGTGGTGCGTATATTGGTGGTTTCTTCAGAGTCATATATATAAAGTTGAGCGTATGAAGGCTGGACACCTTCTGGAGGTAAAAGACTGCCCATGAGATGGTGAAGAGAACCATGAATACGAAAAGCATTTGGGCCAGATCCTTGAAGAGCACGATCCTTGATATTGACACCAACAGAGGTAAATGCAAGAGCACTATTGTACTGGCAAATTTTGGACACAAATATTCTGTCCGCATAGGCCCACTCTAGCTCAGGTGGCCATGCTAGAAATGGGGGAAGGCTGACTTGGCCCTGCAAGCAGCACATACCAAAGCGAGGGTTTCGTAAAGAGGAGTTGAACAGTTTTTTGCATGCAAAGTGAAGTGCATGACATTTGGGACACTCCACATTAAGAGGACCAAGAGTATGACAGTTGATTGGTTCCATATACACTTGAGCTCCATCAAGAATAGGAATGACCTGATTGATACACTGGTCATCCTCTGCTTCCTGCTGCTGGGTTCTCCTTCTCTCCTCATCATCTGCATGTTGCTCCTCAGATGCTGGGTTATTATATTCATGGAGTGCCTCTTCAAGACACTCAGCCTGCTCATGAATCCTTTGTTCCCGCTGGCGTCGAATTTCCTCTTCCTCCTGACGTACTCGCAGACGATCTTGATTTAGTCTGTTGTACTGCTCCTCG
Organism: Suillus spraguei; assembly: GCA_016800925.1. Taxonomy (NCBI): domain Eukaryota; kingdom Fungi; phylum Basidiomycota; class Agaricomycetes; order Boletales; family Suillaceae; genus Suillus; species Suillus spraguei. The sequence goes on along the minus strand of JABCPU010000007.1, from coordinate 328,149 downwards.
TCCTCCTCCTGTTGTTCCAGAGTATGCTGACTCTGTCTGTTAACCTGCTGAGAGCGCTGCTGCTGCATTTGCCCCTGCATGTCCTGCTGCACCTGCTGTCACTCAGCTTGCTGCTGCTGTAGATGAAGAGCCTCCTCAGCCTCTCTATTAATCCTTGTAGCTTCTTGCCATAGTAATTGCTGTTGGATTTGCTGTCGATGAAATACCTCCTGTGCTCTTCTATGAACCATATCATTCCTGGGTAGTGCAGGATGAGGAACAAAATTGTGGAGGTGATCAAAGTTCTGAGGGCCTTGGTGCTGTGGATTCATCAATTAAGCTTCTTGCTGCTGTCTACGGCGAGCATCCTCAGCATGTCTAGCAATTATCTCAGCCATTTGCTGCTGGTGAAGAGCATGGTTTCCATTTCCCTGTGCAGCTTGCTGCTACATTAAGTCAAAGGCTGTGTCATATACCATAATTCTAATCTCAGATCCGACCATATCCGATCAGATCCGATCAATTCCATATCCGTCCGGTCCACAGATCCTGTCCGGACCACCCATCCGAATGTGCTCACTTCTCACACCTTAACTCCCTGTGCATATCTGCGTCTATCTCCTTTCGTCATTCCTCCTGTTTCCGGTATTCCGGCTATGTATATTTCCCTCCTACGTCGCTGATCCGTTACCTGTGTTCATTTCCGATTCGTGCTTACTGATCCGCTGTGCATTAACTAATAGACTTCCGTTACACTTCATATATAGCCCTCGGTCCCGGACCTGTTGATTATCCGTCTCAGATACTTACAGTATATAAACCACTTGTAAATCTCCGTAGAACCTTAGTTCGAATATCATCTTAGATTCTACTCATTCCGCTTCTTCCGGACTTGAGCCACCCTCTGCTCTAAAGTCACCTTCCGAGACTTAGGATTGATTCCTATAGTCTATATCTCCGACTCTATCTTCGGATAGTCTACCTCCGTTAGTTTCTAGTTAGGAACTCGTTCTGAAGCTAGCCTTAATCTTTGTTCTATCCTTACGTTCCGAATAACCTTTGGACGCCCGGATCCGTCACGCAACTCCTTCCGGATCTTCGGATGAATAACTTCTCCTTGAAATAAGCGGCATTACTCGAGAAAGGGGCACAGTGCATGAACTGAGGCCAAAGCCCTTCGGATCTCTCTACCTTTGAGTACGGTCTTAACAGGCTGCCAGATCATCCTGGGCCTGTCTATGGAGATGCTCAGCTTCTACCTGCTGCAACTGATGCTGAATCTGCTCCTGCTGTTGACGAAAAGCTTCCTGTTCTTCTCTATAGAGACGCTCAGCTTCTTGTTGCTGCAATTGATGTTGAATCTCCTGCTGCTGCTGAAGCAATGCTTCCTATCTTTGTCTCTCAAGCAATTCATCTCTGATGCACTCTGCCTCAAGCTGCTGTTGAAACTGAACATTAAATTGATTATTATGATCAGTTCAGGCAGCACAGGCATAGGTGGTGCAGGATTGCATGCAAAGTATTGGAGGGCATCATTGAAGTTATGAGGATCAACAGCACCCTCATAATGAACAGGGCCATATATGGGAGGTGCAGGAGGCATAGGTTGAACAGGTTCATTGGGAACATGAGGTACATGTGGAGGCTGCATCTCCATTGCTATAAGCTCTGCTTGCACCTGCTGTCTGATCTCTTGTCTGTCCTGCTGTCGATGAACATTACACTGACGATGTCTGTTGTTGTGAGCAGCATTTGTCTGGTCATTCAAATGTGCATTATAATCAACATGAGGACAATGAGCATGCAACACATGTTCAATTGCATTTTGTGGCAAGCCAGGATATTGTGCAACTGGTAGTGGTTGATGTGCAAAGTGAGGAGGAGGCTGCATAGCAGGCACAGCTGGCATGAAATTTGGCTGTACAGGAGCAGCAGGCCTGTTCTGATTGGTATGGATAGCATGACGTTGATTACACCTGCTAGGGTAAGTCATCTGAAGTTGGTTAAGTCTGTCAAGTTCATGCTGTGATCGATGATCGCATTCTGGCGTCATCTGTTCTATATTTCTGAATGGTGATGTGCAAACATTAGCATCATGCATCAATATACATTGGCAGCAACTCACAGAATGGGCATATTTTGTTCCATTTTATTGTTCAAATTGTTGTTTATGGCAAGTGCAAAATCTGAACTCATTCATAAGTCAATTCCTATCATCATCAATGACAAACAAAACCCACAAAAAGTGTATTGCACTTTGTCACAACTTGGCTGCAGGGGAAGGCAATGTAATTCAAGAATTCTAATCAAAAGCAGTAGCCAAATTGTGTGATAATTTGTGTAATGATTTGTGTCACCAAAAGTAAGCAAATGGTGTAACCAAATTGTGTTATGATTTGTGCCACCAAATGTAACCAAATGATGCAACCAAAATTGTGTAATGATTGTATAACCAAATGTGTGATGAAATTTCCATTTTTGCTTTTGTTATTCTCAATGCTTGTTCCCCCATGGTAGGAAAGTGCGTTGTTTGTCCATATTGTGCCTGGAGCACAGGAAGCGTGTGGATTACTGTCCACTATATTGTGTTTGGCAGGTCCTTTGAATTTTTTGGACTCCATAGAATTTTGCCTGTCGAAATTCTCAATTCAGTCATTTTGTTCACGTGGTCATGCAAGTTTTTCAAAAAGAGCATTTATGATAAGCGATGCAAGCAAAAAAATGTGGCCTTAGCGAAATAACCAAAAACCACATGGCCCTACGTGAAAACCATGCGAGCTGGTGAAGTCCTTCCCACATGTTCCCCCTTTCTTCTTAGATTCATGGTGGACAACACTGAATACTGGGTAAATGATGCAGGAGATGCATTCACCTTCAAATTTCCAGCAACAGTCAACTTTGATGGACAGTTGGACCGCACTGGTCCATACTTCCCTCAAACTGGTGTAAGCTCTTGCCTTCCATCAGAAATTCAAGGAGACTGACTGTCATTTTTGAATATCATTGCAGTTGGACCTTGGGGCATTGAAGAAGATGCACATACAATTGAAGATGCACCCCCTCAATGGCAATGACTGGGACATGTTTCCAGAAGAGGCTGTAAATTGCAGCTGAGCAGTACTGAACATGCTGAATGTCCTTCATAGAGAAGCAGAAGATGCAAGGAACACCCATGAGTGCAAGTAAATGGAAAGGCATTCCAAAAATCTCACCGAGCTGTGACACAGTCCTTGCCCCTCCCTTGTATCCAAGAGATAACCCGTTCTGGCACAAGTTTTGTCATCAGAGAAAGGATCAGTTCTCTGAGGTAGTGACAACTGATCTGCTGGTTGGCCCTGTGTCAAGCAGACATGACACAGTGCCTTGCCTCAGGAGAAGTGATGTCGGCAAAGGGGACACTATGCAAAGCCCATGTAAGTGCCCTTTGTGTTCAAAATTTTAATTGAACTTATGGAGCTACACACCACAAACTAAAGCTAAAGTGTCTGGAGGAGGAGGAGGAAGCCCAGGTAGTTCTAGTGCAGGTTCCCAGAACAGCACCATGGCCCCTAGTGAGCATGACACTACATACTGTGAACATGAAAAGACACTGACCATATGGCAGCAGATCAGCAACTATCAGATCTGCCAGATCCACTGGGATGGTACGTCGCACTGATTATGCAATTTGACCTTCAGGATGCTGAAGTGGTTGCTCCAAACATATGTGATGGCAACAGAGTCTTAATTTGACCAAATGAATACAGGTCCAAGTTGACCACTAGAAAGGTAGTATACATTGAATGCCAGCTGAAATTGTAAGTCACCATAGGACCTGATGGGACCATATGCTGAACATAACTACGCAGATAGACAATTGTCCCCAATAACAGGAATAATGCACGACAAGACAACAAGAATGGCTCGAGGAGGTACCAAGTCATGCTGAAAAGCATACAGCTGCTTCCTGATGCCTTGATCACAGGCTCTGAATTCAGAAACTACATGAGTGATATTAAATGCAAGCGCAAGGCCACTGACCAGCCAGAAGGTTTCAGTTGCTCAAAGAAGATAGTGGTGTACTCCTCCAATGATGATGGGGACAACAAGGGCCTCAGCGAGAGCATGATCAATGAGACTGATGCAATGCAGGTGACAGAAGATTAGACAGACTTGGAATGAGCCATGATGGCTCATGGATGATCTGATATTTGTGTTGTTTGAGGTTCTGTTTAAAATGTATAGCCAATAGTGTGCATTACACACTGAGTATAATGTCTCTGTTTGTGATTGCCATTATACATGGGCCAGAGGGAGTAGCTGTTGAATGAAACATGAACATCGGCCTGTATAAGTTGTCTTGATCGGGCCAATCAATGTAGAACACATACTGAATCACACACCAGAGTCTCTGTTAGTCTGGCCAATATAGAGATCTAAGACATGGGAGGTAATTAGGTGCTATTTTTTTTTGAAAACAAACTCACAGTGGGAGCTGAAGTGCACGATAAGCTAATCTGAACTTTTGTGGATGATTTCTCACATCATCAAGCCTTCTGCAGATTCATATGCTGCATCATGTTGCTTCATGGCTTCACTGGCCAAGAAGTTCACCAACTTGACTGATTCTGCATACATGCAGTCCACAGTAATGTCATTGGCAATGGATTTGACCATGCCTGGGTAGGTCAATTGAGGTTGCAGCTAAACTGAATATATTCAGGCACATACTAGCGAACATTAATGGCTTTCCTTGGTTTGAGTCGTTTTAGAACCACTATGCATGAATTCATAAGACCCCTTTACTTACAAATTTTACAGCAGTAAGCCCCAGTTGAAAGTTGAATGCCAGTTTACACCACTGTATTCGCTTATAAGGAGTGAGTCTAACAAACTGATACCTTTTGGAAACCATGCCTCCCATCTGTTTGTTACAGTGCAACAGCTGGCAGGCTCAGCCAAAACTTGTTGTACCATTCAGAGGTCCATCTTCAGGAAGTGTCAGGAAGGACTCTGCATCAATTTTGACAAAGGGTAGAACCTCCACAGTTGCTACTGAGTCTGTTTAAATACCTATTGTGACAAACGACCCTCAGTCAATACCATGCTTGCTGAAGCCAGCAAATATGGTATCAAATATTCAAGGCCCTGGTATGTTTTGTTTTAGTAACTGATGGGCCATGTCATTCATTTCCTGAGCTCTGTAGTGCTGCGAGAACTGATTATCAGTAGAATTCAAAATGGTGGTGATGGACCTGAACTTGAGGTATAAGAAGTTACCTTATTCTTATTTTTCTCAGGCTGATTGCCAGCTAGGTGTTCTTGAATGTGTCAGCAGAAGATTATGTGTATGTTCTGGATGCTATCAGATCTGACTGCAAAGTGGTTCAGAAGTGAGTTTTCCTGTCCTTTCCAGATTGAAGCTGATCATGTCCTTTGCTTCAGACTGTCATATATTCCCCACCTTCAAGAGCTTACAGTCACCCTGCCTTCAGCAATTCATGAGGCCATCTCAGTGCCCTTGCACACCACAATGGGCATCATTATAGACTCTCCCTGATGAATTTGATGTATCACTGCCTATTCACATGGCACATATGGTAGACATGCCCACTACATCAGATTTGCCTGCTGACGACAGCTACCAGCTTGGCATTCCAGACTTAGTGCTGATGCTTCAGACACATGATGCTGACATGCTTCCATACTGGCTGTTTGATGTGTCTGTTTCTGAAACCTCCAAGAGTGCCATCAAGAGCCTGCAGACCTATGGTGACTGGAATGAAAACATGTTAGCCACAACACACATCAGCATTATTGAAAGTCATACACACATTCTCCCCATGCATGAGTGGGGCATCAAGAAGCAGCTTGATCAGAGGGGGGTTCAGATTAGGGACATGATTTACTCACAAGATGGTGGAGTGGTGTCGCTCACTCATATGTGGTTCCACCCATCTACAATTACTATGACCATGTGGCTCCGCCCTCCTAACAAGTACTTGAATTTGAAATATCATCACTCTGCATATTATGCTACTGCTGTATGTTGTCCCTTTTACTCTTCCAATATTAATGCTGGCTGATTATTTAAATTAATAGGTACTCTTCCCCAATCAAGACAAGCAGGGCCTACAGAAAGTCGAACACATATTCCAATGCACACTGGAGAGCATCTGTGATATGGCTGATGAAGAAGAATAATATGCCCCAAGCGCTGGAACGAGCAAGAGAGCCAAGCATGCATAGTCTGTTTTGTGCAAATTTTAGTTGTGTCTAGCTCTCAAATTTTCTGTACATTTCGTTAGTGTTGCTTTGTCCATGACCTGTACTATAGGCTTCTGATATTGTGTAGCTCAACCAATCTAAACGACATAGGATACGCAAGTCAAATCTTACCACAAAGAGAATGAAAGGGCACTAATAAAGTAACAAGACAATATTCTCATACTCTGCATAAAAAATTTCATGCTGTATCATGTGGACATAATAAAGGCATTTCCTGCACCAAGGAGTCGGGGACTGGTGCTCGCTGCCACTACAATATGTCAGTTTAAATTTCCAAAGTTTTCTTCACATTTTGCACAACATATAAACCTGTCCTAAATATTGATGACTTCAATGTGGTACAGTTGAAATGGTCATAATGCATACCAATGGGACCGCAAAAATGTTATGCATTATGAGGAATATGCAAGACAATATTTGTTACATAATTGTGACACATGTGACCTCCGCCAAAAGTGTGACAGAAAGTTATCAATGTTTCTACACAAGTACATACATGCAGCTTCAGCACAAGTCAAGGACATCATTGTGTGTGACTGATGGGCCCATTTCGTCGTCATCAGAATCAACTTTGATAACTTCACCATTTGCAACAAGGATTTCACAATGGACCTCATCTGCAATAGATGAGTCACCACCATCAAACATAGAGAACTCCCCCTCAGCAAGGTACCAAAAACACGGTTGTGTGCTTGAAGATCTTTTAGAGTCAGTTCGGTAACTTGGTATTTGCCAGGATGTGCATCTGGTGCAATGTAAGTTGCACCAGCATGCTGCTTTGACCAGTTAGAGTCCAAACCTTCCTTACCTACTGACCAGCACCACAATGGACTGGATTGATCCTCACCTCTGGAAGGTGATCTACTCATCGATTGTCGCTGTTGTAATGATCTGCAGTCATTTTACTACTGTCCTTATGGCTATTGATACTACTGCTGTAAATTCTGGTGAAGCAAAGGCACAGTGGAATGTGGCTGAGACCAATGCCCTTCTTGCTCACCTGCTCCAGAATATCTCTGAAGCTGGGGATGGCAGAAACTTTAAGACATCTACATTTACTTCTGCAGCAGCAGCTCTTTCATCAGCCAACCTGCTGACTGCCGGCCCTCCAAAGACAAACAGATGCTGCAGAAACAAATAGAACTCGGTGAGTATATTACAATCCTCTTAGTCCTACTCTAATAACCCCTATACTAGCTCAAAGGGATCTACCAGGAAATTCAGAATTATTGTAATGTCTCAGGTGCTCATTGGGATAATGTGCATGGAGCTGGAATCAATGGAGAGGCTGCACAGGAGGTATTCAACAACTATGTCAGTTCAAGTGTAAGTCTGGTTGTTCTAACAGACTCATCCTATTCTAACATGTTAGACAGACATCTTGCAGCTCATTGCAACAATTTTCTAATAGCAAGTGGATATTCTATGACATGTTGGCTCAAATTTGCCAAGTGGTACTGGCGCTCAAGGGAACAATGTGTTTACTCCAGCCATTGCTGCAGCTCCAGTACTGCCTGAGGATGTTGAGCCTGAAGTTGAAGATGTTGTTGCTGCCACTGCCACTGTCATTGTCTTAGCTGCATGTTCTAGTGCATACCCTGTTACTACTGAATCTGTCATCAACTACACTGCCCCTTGTCTTCCCATCGCAGCTCCTTCCACCCTTGCATCTAGTATTGGCACTGGAAAACACACACATGATGATGCCTTGGCTGATCTGGACACAATGTCTCATATGTCTACTCATCTGTCATTAACAGGCCCTATGGCGTCTACTACATTGATATCAGAACCTCCCTCAGCCAAAAAATCACAATTGGCACATCATGCAGCAAGTATAGCTGCATAGGATGTGAGTTACATAGTATGTGATATGTATGAGAATGATACTGACCTCAGCAACAGACAGAGTCAACTGAGGAAAGCAGGCAAGCAAAGAGCAAAGGAAAATTTCTAGTAGTTAGATAAGCGAACAGCACCGAAGGACAATCACGAGCGTTTAATATCCAACACGTCACAGCAACATCTTAATGACCAGTGCAGTATGAGCATCAAAGCTCACACCTGCCACTGCAGTTGTTGGCATGCAAGGTGCCATAAACCATATTGGTGACATTCTTGACAAGGCTGTCAACAATGCTGCTCCTGTATCTTCATCTGCACCTGTACCTACACCTGTACCTGCTCCTGCTCCTGCCCCCCCCCCCAGTATCTACAACCCTTGATCATGCCATGCATCTTATGGAGACTGAAGATGTTGATGTGCCTCTGGCGGATCAAGGCAAGCCGTTGCTGATCTTTGCAAGCAACAAGCACACAATGGAATTTTACATGCAGAGCCCACATGCAGCACAATGCTCATATATAAAGGCCCTTATTGATGATTATGCATTGAAGCAGACATAGTGATAGTCTTCTCTTGTCGGTTCAAAGTTGTACAATGTATCTCGTGCTGTTGTCTCACTATCTCTCATTGTCATTGTACTGTTTGTTCATTGTGTTGTCTGTTGTCCTACCATCATTCCAAGGTCTCAAAAATGTAGCATTTGATTGTAGTACACGTATAATCTATGTCTATGCATTGATACCATCCATGTCTTCGTCCTCGTCTGCGCTCTCACCATCGCCAAATTCAAGTAAGTCCTCATTGTCTACATTGTCATCGCCTGCTAGTGCTCATTCAGACAAAACCTGCTGGTATTGAGCCCACATAGTGTTACAAATTGGGATGGCATCACCAGCGACAGTGAAAAGACACAGATGGTCTGCTGGGAAGTTCCACAATGTCCAGAAGAGGACAAGGTGAAAATACAAGGAACGTGTTCCAAGTACTATCAAGGGTTCAGCCTCAAAGACAAGTCTAAGAGGTTCTACGAGAATAGAGACTAAGGCTAAGGAGTGCTTATACTTAGAGATGATTCAAAACGACTTAGGTTGGGGACCTAAGCGAAGGATGTTCCAGGTAAAACCCAGTAAGATTAAAGTAAGGTATACAAGCATAATACAACATGCTTAAATAGGCCAATATGTGCGCACAGACCAAGAGAGACGTGAGAATGTAAGTGCGTATCCAAAGAAGGAAGGCAACTACATATAGTACAGATGCATTGAGCATATGAGTCAGAGTCACATTACGTAGTATACAAAGTAAAGAAGGCAGAAAATGAATAGGGGCGCGTACAATGGTAACACATAGCTTCTGCAATATGGTTGCGCAAGTGGTTCATCTCGTTTGGTACCTCTTCCTCACCTACCACTGCATCAACTACCTCCTCATCCTCTGCTAGATCTCCATCTGAACAGGCATTTGCAAAGACATGTGCATGCACTCCGAGCTCACACCAAATGCATTCTGGATGCCCAGTAAGTAATTCAACCACCCATGCCTCATCAGAAAGCGCTGATGTATGATAGGGTTGTGGGTCCCTTGGGTACATGGATGATACAAGGCTACCAGATGCATGAATGAGGATACTGAGGAGAAGTACTGAATATTGTATGATATTATGGTGGAGCTGTGGTCAGTGTTGAAGACTAAGCCCCGGAAAGACATCAGGGAGGGACTCCATAGTAGTGAGGAGCATGGGGACAATGTGCTTTTAGAAGGCTAATAAGATATTGCAGCTCCGACTGGCCGAAGCAGTGTGCTGGTGCAACTTACATTGCGCCAGATGCACATCCTGGCAAATACTGAGTTACCAAACTGACTCTTACTGATTGCCTAAGCTGAGTTTCAATAGAAGAAAGCTGATTAGGTCATTGTTGAAGTGTTCGATTCACTGGCTGTAGAATGGGCTGAAGTTCGAGGATTGTCCTTGGTGATTTTCTGCCACTTTGCAGGCCGGTTGTATACAGTGGGCTTGTCACGAGGTTTGCACTTTAAGTTTAGAGACATTTTCAAGTAGTATGGTATCATTTCAATTGCTCACTGGCTTCTATACATAGTCAAAAGAGACAATACCACTGAAGCATGACAATAAATTTATGCACTATGTTATTGTACACATTGAAATGAAGAAACTAGCGCTGGCCTAAGTATAAGCGCAGGGATAATTCTATTGAAGGTGCGAGTGAGATGTTCAACCCAAGAGGACTGCGATAGAAGCAATTCCTTCCAAGTTAGTGCGAAGGAGACAAGGAAGTACTAATAAGGCAACGAGAAATCTGGCTTCCGAGGTTAGCGGCGGTAATGGTATATCGGCGGTACTAGCGCGATGTCAGCGGTACATGCCCGGTAAGGATAGCTGCAACGGTTAGCTAGCGAGAACAAGAACAAAGTTACTTGAGCGAGACGAATATATTATTACTACCGGTGGTGCGGTAGCAGTAGCAGCAACTCTGTATGAGTGGGAATGCAGGTGAGAGAGACAGCGACCCAGCGAGATCACTGGCTGTGGTCCGGTTACGAGTAGCAAAGTCGAAAGTCGTGCGGTACTTCAAGCGGTAAAGTTACCGGCAGTTACATCTAAGAGCGATGTTTGAATGGAGGAGAGTTCAAAAGCAAATGGATTGTGACTAGCACGTGTTTCAGATACTAAGTCCTAGTGAAGGGATGTAATGGGAAGTAAAAGTAATGGTATGTATGTTGAGTCCTTTTTAACATATGCAAGCACATATGAGATGATTATGTGAGTCCGGTAGCGAGAAGGAAAATAAACAGGGTATTTAATAAAGAGGCACACAGCGTGCAGCAGCCCCTTGAGATGTAAGGTAAATCCTGCCGTAGGTTTAGTAATGGCGGAAGCGAAGTAACTATGCACCAATGGATTCTAGGCGGAATTGGATGGGACATGAGGGCATTGACGCGAGGATCCAGTAAGGGTTCATGGGAGAAGAACAGTTCCACCTTAGCAGAGTTAAAAGGCTATTTTCTCACTATAAGGGAAATTCTTCGGTTGCCGCCACAGACGCTAATGAGATGCTTGTCGAAAACGGGGTTTTGACAGTCAGCATGACGTTTCTGGCTACAACATGTCCCACCCTATCAAATCAATACTCATAATGCATATTGGGTATACAAACATTATGCATTATGTGTCCAATTACTTGGGAACAACATCGGGATCCACAAAAGTCGATGCATCATGAGATTTATGCATTATTACCATACACATCGGGGTTGTCAATATTTAGGATAGGTTTACACATTGTACGAAATGTGAAGAAAATATTTGAAGTTTGAATTGACATAAAGAGGGACATATAACTTTGAAATTAATCATTGTTTTGCACAACAATCGAGATATGAAATATCCACGGCCATGTTGTCACTGACTATACCTCAACTTAAACAAGAAATATAATCAGATTTCCGGCATCTGCTTGAATTTTAAGTTTAATTATCAATTATCGCATACAACTTCATACAAAACTTGAAGTTTGATATGCTTGCCAATATTTTAAGTTTTGTCAAACAATAAGGGGCTACACAAAATTTGAAATGTACGCTGGCGGCAAGATGTGATGGCCAAACTTCAAGTTTTGCCTTCGGACAAAATAAATTGCCTGATCATTGCCCGCTCATCACTCAATCATTGCCCACTCATGAAGGACAAATGGCGATCAGACCGAAATTTAGCAACATATATATTCATGTACAAATTGTACACAACTAGAACTAGAATCACTGTGTGATGGCTGGAAACTGTCCATCGCGCGAAATGACTGACTACCCAGGTTACCTTGACATTTTCTAGGCAACTCTCCAACTCCGTCGAGTACAATTTTGCAGGGAAGTCTGGATAAAATGAAAAGGGATCAATTGTGTTGTCATGAGGATCCAGTGGGAGATGTCTCTGTGCAGCAAACACCAATTCTCCTGTCAGCGTGCCATAGATGTATTTGATGCTGGCAGGGACAGTGATCAATGTCCAGTCTCCTTGGGGGTAGTAGAGAATTTGGCTGTTCCCCAAGTGTGTAGATGGCCTACTGTATATAATGTTGTCAAATTTGAGTGTCGCACATAGAATTGCTGTTCATCATCTCAGGGGGGTATATAGGTCATCAGGCACAGCGCTAGTCATTGCACAGTCAGGCACTCAAATAGTATCATTCATGGGGTCCTCTGTGAACTCTTGGGAGGAATTTTGAGAACTCTTGGGTGCATATACACCGTCAAAGATGTCCCTGCACTCTTGAACAGCAGGCAGACAATCCAGTCAAGCAAGCCAGCAGCAAAACATTGTAGTCTTGATGTATGAATGAAGCATTGTATTCTCGAACTCCCCTTAGAGACCATTAGTCCACTTGCCCATTCCGTATTCTGATAGTGACCTACCAAATTTGTGATTTATGGGAAGCCGCTGAAGAATTCCAATCAGGTGCTCAAAAGGAGAACACCACCATGAGTGGGTGGGACCAAATAGGAGAAGGTAGTCGTATATATGGAAAGCTGCATGGTGGTTTGGACGCAGTGAGGAGGTAGAATGAACCTCCTTCAACTTTCCGACATAACTAACAATGTATGAGCGATAAGACTGTGCCCTCCTTGCAGTCATCGTTCATGCACATGCAATATGAACGGCAGAGACCAGCTCCATGGTGTGATCAAGAATGGTTCGGAGGCGGGCAGCCAGTTCTGGAGAGGAGTGCAAAGTACTGCCCCCCCACAAGTTCACAAGGGTGATGGGAAGGTAGACCATGATGAGTGTTTGCCACTCATCAGCCTTAAGTGTCCCAGCTGATGCCTTGCCGAAATTACTCGGAACAGAACCCAACCAAGTAGGGATAGATGTGTCTCGGATGACATTGCAAATGTGTCCAAGTACTTCTGTTGTGCCCAATTGATGCTCTTCTTTAGGGGCAGCTAAAGGCTGTTCACGGTGCTGTATAAAAATGTTAGACACTTAGAACAACAGACATGGTGAATGGAGAGCTTACCCAGTCAAGAAGGGCTTTAACGAAATCAACTTTCAGTGCTCTACCAGTTTTCTGCAGAACACAACCCAAAGTATTGCAAACGAACTTCAACGCACCCACATTCTTGTGCAGCAAAGATTTTTTTCAAAGTGTCAAAACATTCGTCCAGTTGTCCATTCTTTGAAACAATCTGGGAAACAAGGAGGGCGTGAATTGTGGATATTTGTGTCATTTCCTTGGATGACATCGTCCTGAGAGGTACTTTGCCAGAGTTATGCAAAAATGTGGGCGAGGCCGATGTTGATGAGTTTGACTGCAAAGTCAAACCAAGGAGATTATGAATGTGATATGGGACTAGACCTTCTAATAAACAATGCATTGGATCGATGATTTGCTGTTGCAAAGGGTCCCAGTATGTTAGACACCAAAGTTCGGAATAACGCACACCATGAGCTTTAAATAGCTTTCACGCTCAGAGGTCGTAGCAGCATCTTGCCATTGCTCTGCATATTTTTGATGTTCATTTCTATCGCAAGGTTCCCAATTCTCACAGTCCACCCTTCCATAAGTAGACTTGTGGTGGCATTTACATGCACTGCAGTAGAAATGACTACTGACTCCAGCCAGAGAAGAGACATGATGAGCAGCAGGAAGATCGCAAACAATGAGGGCAACAGCGCTATGAGTTAGTCGACCATTAGGGTAACATGTGGTTTTGGAAAATTTGATACCTCAGTCCCATGCATCTACTAAGTCATTGATGAGTGGTCGGATATAGTGGTTAAGATTTTCGAGAGATGGCTGCTTTGGGCTGGGAATGATACCCGCAAGGTACATATTCTCTGGCTTATATCTGATATCTAAAGGCAGATTCAAGCAAGCCATGCAGATGATTCCACAAGACGTGCTAGCTCCCCGCACATTCATCCCTTCAGGATTGAAGAAATCTACATGAAAGGCGAAGGCATAGTGTCCTTCCTCTCCTCTATTGATGAAAAGCGTTTCAGGCTTCGGGCCACCAAACTGACGTAGGAATTGGGCTTCAAATAAATTCTTGATGAAGGGTGGAAGAGGGGGGTTAATGGAGTCCATAAGATCATCACAAGCTTCATCCATCACAGCTTCCACATCTCTACAAGAAAGGAGACCCGAAAGATAATCTTTGAAGTTGTGATATAAGAAGACCTTCTTCGGATGGAACTCTCCTTCAGTGCCAACAAGTAGAGCATCGCCACATTCAGTTTCAGGTGTAGGACAATGCGTACAACGTTCAGGGTATCTTGCAGTTGTAGAGCCTGGCACATATGTTGGAGGATAGGTGCAATGACAGTTACAGACGGCATATGCGATGGTTTTGCCACTGAGATGAAATTTTGTCTCTGCACCTTCCAAGGTCAGGGGAATTTGCTTGAGAATATTTTTGTGTAGGGAGCTAAGACTGCCGTCCAACCTCCGAAATGAGAGGAACAATATGATGGAAATTATCTTTATAATGAAATCACAGCTCCGCCTGCTGACCCCCATGACAACTCTGCATGCAACACAAAGAAATAAGATGACTTGGCTGATCTCGTCTGAGTGGTCAACTGGGGCTTGCTGCAGAGCATCTATTAAATGGTCAGCAAGGAATCATTATTGATTTACTGATGACTTACCAGTATTGATCTTGAGGGGTACTTGCTGCACATCCTGGTAGCTGGCGAGCTGGGTAGCCAAGTCATCCATCTGCATTATGATTGCCTTTTTTTGGGCAATTACAACATCTGCACCTCCATTGACATTTTCTATGGCTGTGTGAAGCAAAGCTAGCTTGTGACCAATGTTATCAAGGTTGTAGGGATGCAACAATAAGCAAAAGCCCCGTTGAATCTGGGAATTGATATTTGCAAGGATCTGCAATGCTTTCAATGTGCGCCTACTGTGTTTCAGCTTTGATGTAGTCTCTCTGTCAGCTTTTTTTATCGGTGGGGCTGAGATGGAATCTGACAGCTTCAACCACTCAAGTCTATCTGACAGAGTGGCAACAGGAACGGCAAGAATGTTGGATGGTCCTGGGTGATCCAGATTGGTTGATCTCGTTGCAGATGTGAGCAATGGGGGCTGGGAATGATCTGCAGTAAGGGACAAATGTCTGAGGTTATGGGTGATAGAGGAGATGGAAGATTTGCCAGCAATGGTAGACAAATGGCTTTCTGCCTTTACACACCGGAGATGGGCCGAGATTGAACATTCTGCTATTAGCACCCCTCTTGGTGCACCTTTCTTGTCATATCCTCCCTTTCTAATGCATTCCTCACACATACACCACATGAGCGCTGCACAAGACGTGGGCATCAAGCGAAAATGAGCTTGGCAGCAATGACAGTATGAACCGTCGTCGTCTATGGGTCGTGTTGCAAGTCTTGCAGACAGGCAGAGCCTGAAATGATTATTTAAATGGAGAAGTACAAGGGGAAAGAAACATAACTTATGACATTGACTGTTACAAACTGGGGTGGCATCACCAGCGACAGTGAAAAGACATAGTCAGTCTGCTGGGAAGTTCTACAATGTTCAAAAGAGAACAAGGTGAAAGTACAAGGAACGTGTTCCGAGTACTATCAATGGTTCGGCCTCAAAGACAAGTCTAAGAGGTTCTTCGAGAATAGAGACTAAGGCTAAGGAGTGCTTAGACTTAGAGACGATTCAGACGACTTAGGTTGGAGGCCTAAGCGAAGGATGTTCCAGGTAAAATCCAGTAAGATTAAAGTAAAGTATACAAGCATAATACAACGTGCTTAAATAGGCCAATATGTGCGCATGGATCAAGAGAGGCGTGAGAATTGTAAGTGCGTATCCAAAGAAGGAAGGCAACTATAGTACAGCTGCATTGAGCATATGAGTCAGAGTCTCGTTATGTAATATACGAGTAAAGGAGACAAAGAGAGAATGAATAGGGGCACGTACGACTGTAACATTGACCAAGAGAACAGAGAGCAATGCGATATTATTTGGGGGTACAAACAAAAGAGAACAACGTGGTCATATTTTAATAAGAAACAGTGGCGATGAAGTACAAGGTACCTACCTGCATGGATACCACCCAGATACAACTGCGACTAAACATAGATGAGTGACATGAAGACACTATAAGAAAAATGTGGAATTGAGTCAGGATAGCAACATGCTTGATGTAGATACATACCAACTCATGTCTCGAACTAGTATAGACCGTCATATTGGAGGAGAGAACAAAGGATAGATGCAACAACAGTACAGACCATTGCATCGACAAATCCCTGTCGAGGAGGGAAGATAAGGGATCAATGTGGATCAATGTAAAAACAGTGCAAGTGCAGATTGTTGCCACTGGCAGTCGAAGTCCAGAGACACAACGGTACAGACCGTCATGTTGAAGTCCAGAGATGCGATGGTACAGACCGTCACATCAAAGTCAAAGTCCACTGTCATGTCGAACGAGGAGGAGGGGGTAAGGGATGAGGCAACAGTACAGACCGTTGCGCCAGTGGAGGTTGAACATTGAGGTACTATAAGCTAGTGCAAATATCAGTACCAGGAGTGCAAAAGAAAGCGCAAACATTCGCAAACAAAGTCACGTGCATCACTCAATGAAACGACTCATTGTCAAAGTCAACCATCTATGTATCCTCGACTCGGACTCTCATCACCTAGCAGTCTGTACTGCTAGGTGTTGGTGTGTTCCCCATTCTCTTAATCCTGCAATGGCCTGTACTGTTGCTGTGTTCTCTCAACCCATTCTTGGCCTGTCGCATGCAACAGCTTGTACTGTTGCATGCTTTTTTCCATTGCCCAGTCCTCCCACCAATCGCAAAGCGCTATGGCGCTCAGTGCCCATGCCACCCTAGAGGCTTTCTGATTTTTGGACATCCCTTTGCCCAACTCTTGCCATTTCGCCCATCAGGCAATTCTTTCTGGCCTTCAGCTATTCCTATGCTCATTCTGTTATCTGGTGGATTATTATGCCCATCGCATGCTGTTCCACCCTTCAGGTGATTGTTTCTAATTTCCACCCATCCCTCCACGTTATACATGGAGGGGTTTACAACAAACATGAGCTGACATTAATATGCTACAAGGCTACAACATTTCTGCAATTTCTACGTCGCAAGTGAAAGACTTCTTTCCCTGAATCGTGTCGCATTCCAATACCATTGTTTTCTCCTTCATGACATCAAAAAAATACCCTTTTTGCCTCTGCGGAAATCTTCTCATGTCGCATCATATCAATATCCTCACCCACATCTCCATCTTTCATAGCTTCTTGAACAACTTGGATAAGTTTCCCTGCCAGTTGATGCAACATCAATATCTGGTTTTGTTCAACCACTTCCTGACAAGGCTTCTGGTAATTCATAACAGGATTCTGGTACTCTGTGTCAGGCTTCTGGTACTTTGTGTCGGGCTTCTGGTACTTCATTGGATACCTTAGCACTGTGAAAGAAGCTTTTATCCAAAAAGGGGAACATTTGAGTCATTGTCATATGTTGGGTGAGGTCTCCTGACCATGTTGCCGCTGTGTTCTGTGAAGGTTTAAATTTTCAACTGCTGCTGAGCTACTGTTTGACTTACAAAGTAATTGGTTACCAAAAAACAGATGATTACCGCCAAGGCCCCAAAATGAACCAGCATCTTGAACACATACCCAACAATACACAATGTAGACCAGGATTGTTCTGAGGTTAGAGTTCCCTTCACTGTGCCATAGTCATAGGACCATAAGTTGATTGTAGCCTTTCTGCGACCTAGCGCTGGTGAAGCACTGATGACTATACAGTGCCTGTCAATGTTGCATGTCTGTGGAAAATAATTAGTGCCCATCCCACCCTTTGAATCTGTCACCCACTGCTATTGTCTGTACCAAGCCTGTATTGGAGTGGCAAAGAGTCTCAAATACCTTCCCTGATTTCCTCTCGAATGCATACACTGATCCATGGTCGCTCCCCCCAATGACTAATCTTCCTTCTGCCCAAAATGCCACCTGCTTGGGGATGGACACACTCAGAGCAGCAGTCACAAATGTTTGAACTGGTTCCTTGTCACCTTCAAGTCAATATAAAGTAAAACCGTTGGTGGCATTGTCCACTATGAACACGCCCAATCAGCTCTCAGCTTGATGAAGTTTCCATCATATAGTCCAAAAACATATACACATCCATTATCTGCAAATGCTATGGACTTTGGCATGGTGTTGTCGAGTCTCACCGAAAACACAGCCTGCAGCTGTGAATTCAGGTTGAGAACAAGGACTTGAACTATCTTGTCCCTTGTTCCCACTGCAATCCACGTATTCACTTCAGAGGATGTTGAATCCCACACCATACAGGTAATTTTGAAGCCTGATCCAAGCCTCCTAGCACAGGCCTCCTGAAACTGCATCTATTGGATGTTAGTTGAAGGTTTGACAATAATACCAGGACCCTCTTACATCTATGTGGCTATGACGTAAAAATACAATATAACCCAGCCCAGTTCCATAACAAAGGGTTGCTGCCATGCCCTGTCTTGTTGTGATCCAGACAGTGCAGCTGATCGTACCACGGGACTCATGGTGATGAGTCGAGCATGTAAGTTCTTTCCAAGATTTGATATCCCAGAATTTAACGCCCTCAGTTCCTGCCCGTCTGTTAGCAGCCTCACATAACAAAGTGCATGTCAAGTTACCACTGCATGCAAGAGCCTGGCCATCATTAGATATTGTGAGGGTGTAAATGGACCCGCCATAAGTAGAAAGGCAGGTTTGATGTCTGAAGTGTTGCTTTGCTTTTGCGAAGAGTGACGAGCAAAAAAGACATTGTTGTGATTTGATTTTAGTCACCAGTTCACCTGCTCACAGCCTACTTATACTAGGAACTTACTTTTGTGTTCATTCTTTTGTGTTACTTTACGTAACATTTCTGTTATCTCAGGACTTATTTTTTCGATCCCATTAAGCCACTCTTTTGTTCACTGTCTTTATTGTTTATTGGGATTACGTTGAATGGTATAGGTTGATCATAAATGTCAGAGGTTATTACAGTTCATACCCAATATCTTGACCTGCCCTTGTCATCCCGCTCATGTCGCCGTAACCAAAACCACAACATGCCTAACAAAACTCTCACTGTCTCTGCATTTTATGATCAAGAGCCTGGTGCTCCACCTCCCTTCCCTCCTATGCTCACAGACCAACTTGAACTATTTGACAACACTCACTGCTCAACTATGCTCATTGCTGACGAGATTCTTCCCTCCAAAATCAGTGCTCTCAATCTTCCTCATACACAACTCAAGGACACGGTGGTGCCAGAGTCCAAACTTGCAGCACAGCCATTTAAAATTGACTCCTCGCCATACTTGAAGGAAGTTTTGTTCGAGCATTCACATTCCAACTCTCGGACACCTGGGCTCATGCCCTTGGAGTCTTTGAGTTCATTAGAGTCAATGTCGGACAGTTGCTCATCAACTTTGACTGAGAGCCTATTGGATTATTTGAAGATACCAAAGCCCCCTGGTGAACCAGGTCGTCCAGGGTGTGGAGGATACACACTTAATGAGGCCTTAGACTGGAACCCAAGGGCATATGCTAAGTTCAAGGTGAGTAATGTGCTCTCACACAACGTCCTATTTGCTCATTAGCACCAGAAATTTATGCAAAATCTCATTGAAAAACATCTCAATACAACCAAGTGTGCCTATCACTGACTGTGGCAACTTACCGCTGACCTTGACGCTTGTTTCGCAAATGAGTTAGACTCGAACTTGACCATACTAATAGGCATCCCCCTTTAGGGTCGAACACTCTTGTTCTCACAAGTGAAGCAGACAAGACAGAGCGCAAGACTCACATACTAGTTTAGGCAGTGGTTTATCTACAGCCCAGGCTAGGTTGTATCTTTACACTGGACTTGGAAAACTACAAGGGCTTTTGGCTGCTAAATGATATGATCATGATGCGTTTGAAATATACATCAGGCCGTTGTAACAAACATATTGGCGCTGGGCTTAAAACCCCATATTTTGACACTCGTCTCACGTCTACAGGAGTTACCACTAGTCCATGGCCTTCTTACCCCTTTAGCAGTACCAGCGGCATCCCACACTTACCGCACCACGTTCCACGAACCGATGTCCTCCCATGTCCTTGCCGCGTCTGCATAGCTCCATTTGGTGCGTAGTTTGTTTCCTGTTCGTTATCACTGATTCCACGGCAAGGGTTATTACATGTTGCCTCGTGCTGCAGCACCTCACACTATGTTTACTTACGGTGGTTACCACACTCCAGCGCTACTGATCTCGCCTAGAGTATTCCAAGTACATACAAATTAGGATATAAGCACCACGTACCCCACACGATAGAGCACCTGATTTTACACCATTGCACGTACTATAGGTCAGGATTATTGTCTAGCTCTGGATCAACCCAGTAGTGGACATAGTCTTTAAAGTTCCCTTATCGCTCGTTAATACATCACGCTCGTTCTCCGTTACCGCCGGCATACCGCTGGACTTCCAATTGTTACTTTTGACTGAACTTCTCACGCTCCACTACTTTACCGCTGAAAGTACTGCGGACTTCTTTACTGTTTCTTTGCACCACTCACAACCCTACCGCTACCGCTGATACCACCACCCGACATCGCTCGCTAGACGCAACTGTTACTGACCTTATCTCAATGATGGTAGCACCGCAGCGCACGACGCTAGTTCCGGCGGTATCATCACTGACCGCGGCAACTTACCGCTGACTCAGACGCTTGTTTTGCAAATAAGTTAGACTCGGACTTGACCATACTAAATAGGCATCCCCCTTTAGGGTTGAACGCTCTTGTTCTTACAAGTGAAGCAGACTAGATGGAGTGCAAGACTAACATACTATTTTTGGCAGTGGTTAATCTACAGCCCAAGCTAGGTTGAATCTTTACAACTGGAGCCCACCACGAGAGGGTCCTTTGGTATAGTTTTGTGCTTGTCCCAATCGCTTACCGCACAATTGTCACCGCAGTTATTACCGCACCGCGACGCTACTGATAAAAATGTCTGACAGATTTTGCATGCCACTGCGCCGCACGGCAGCGGCACCGTACTTCGACAGCAACCCAAGAGAATTGCTAACGTTCCTCACTACTGTAGATGAGCTGGCAGACTTGGCCGGCATCGCTGATAAAGCATGCATCAAGGCGGCTATATGCTACGCAGATCCTGACAAAGCAGAAGTATGGGAATGTCTTGATGAACACAACGGTAACAGCTTCATAGACTTCACTAACGCTATTTTGCACTTGTACCCAGAATGTGGTCCTATTATGTTCAACTGCACAGTTACCGCTGAAGCAGTCGCTCCGCTGGTGGACCCCTATCAGGGAAACGCTATTGAGCACTCTGATGCTAACGTACCGCAACAAGTTACGGCATTGGAAATCACTACCGCAGAGCAACTACCGCTACCGCTCAAAGATACTGCACCACCGGCGATTCAGCAATCACTAATGGCACCAAGTACAGACAGCACTACGCTACCCACGGCACTACCGCGCGAGGATACGGCATCCCTCCCAGTCCAAGCGGTCGATGAAAGTTTGTCCCTGAATAAAGCACGCTACACTGACGACACTATGTTTTGCACTGACAGCGATGCACACTGCTCGCTAGAAGAAACAGACAAAATGGCAATCGACTTGGTTAGCAGTGACATTTTGCTGACAGAACTCTTGGCGGTCACGGAGCATATACGCTCTCAAGACGAAGTACTGCAGACCGCTAGCAGAGAAGAAACTATAGAAGTATCGCTGGAAAGGTATAGTATAGTAGAAGTGCCGATGCATACCGCAGAAGCAATGTTTACCGCTGACACCTAAAGCAACGTTCACCACAGGAGCTATTCAGCTGAACTCGCAGACCGCACGTGCCTACTGCCGTGTGTTGACCGCTGTGTTAGTACGCCAAAATGATGGTCTTACCAGACCATACGGCGTTCCTAGCCTTACCACGGCTAGAAGGTTTATTATCGACTACCGGCATACGTTCTTGCGGCAGATGACGAAGCGCGGCCTACCGCCTGCTAGTTGTCTGCCAACTATTGTCCCACAGTACTGCAGGCCATCGCATGCTTGCATAGCGCTACGGCAGTACAAACGCAGATCACGCGGTTTTCATTGCAGAAGAAGAAGCTCACCCCAGAAGTCAACCGCCAAAGACCCAAGCACGTATACCCGCCAGCGGAAACCCCAATGGCATCATTCATTTACCCTACCGCCACCGACATTTGCTAATACAACCCTCGTTACTTGATCATAAAAACAAAGAAAAGAATACCACACACGTACGATAGTCTCTGTTTTACCCCAGGTTTCGTCTGGCAATCAGTTTCACACTTTCAAATGCACGCCCACATGGCATCACTTACATACGTTTAGCGCTAACGAGCGCACAGACTTTTATTACGGTATGAAGGACTATATCAATTGGACAAGGGATACCATGCACCGCTAAAGTACTATACACCTTTCTCTTCTAAGGCGTAGGCAGCACACCGCGCCCATTGATTGAGACGGGAGATATCACGCCAAAGCTTACCGCGGCGGCAATACCACAGGCATAGACGAAGACAGTGCAACGAAGAAAACAAGATGAGCGGAACCTTGCAACAGACTTGCAGTATCAGTTCAGTTTTTGTTTACCGTGAGCGTGCGCTTACTATACGTTACCGTTTACCTTAGGCATCAAATGGACTATGACTGGCGCTAGGACTTGGACATGGAGGCATTTGGACTTATTGGACCTCCCAAGGACTTAGGCGTTCACACTGCATTTTTTTCTGGAGCTGCCAGGACCCCTATCATTGCGGCAACTATTATATAAGTACAAAGTCTATGGTACAGAAGCAAAGGTACAAGTACAGAAGAGAAGAAAGAAGTATCTACTGTAAGTGGCGCCTCTTTTGGCGGCAGTTCATACAGCTGCGGAGAAAGTTCATATTCCCCGCCAACTCCCTCATCATCCCCTCCATCTGCATGAAGCGTGCTTGGGCCTCTTCTAGCCGTGCCGCCATCAGGAAGTCCAAGTTCTCCCCCTCCAAGTCTTGAAGCCGCTGCGCCACATTGACAGCTTCATCCTCAGACTCTTCCTCCACCGCTGCAACGGACTGCGCCTTTCCAGCGATTTTTGCTGGGCAGGAGGGAGAGGCGACCACCACTGGCTCACCGTCAGTCACCTCAATGACTTCATCCAGTTTCTTGGATTTAGCCGCAGTGGCATCCTTAGTGTTACAACTGGGGTGGCGTCACCAGTGACAGTGAAAAGACACAGCCGGTCTGCTGGGAGTTCTTACAATGCCCACAAGAGGACAAGGTGAAAGTACAAGGAACGCGTTCCGAGTACGATCAAGGGTTCGGCCTCAAAGACAAGTCTAAGAGGTTCTACGAGAATAGAGACTAAGTCCAAGGAGTGCTTAGACTTAGAGACAATTCTAGACGACTTAGGTTGGAGACCTAAGCGAAGGAGATTCCAGGTAAAACCCAGTAGAATTAAAGTAAGGAATCTACTACAAGTACACTGTGCTTAAATAGGTAGATATATGCGCACAGACCAGGTAACCGTAAGAGTATAACTGCGTATCCTAATAAGGAAGGCATATGTTGTACAGATGCGTTGAGCATATGAAGCAAGTCATGTGACGTGATATACAAGTAAGAAGATAAAGGGAAAATGAATAGGGGTACGTACAACTGTAACACTTAGAGCTGCCGGTGGCAGTGACCACTGGCGGTGTCTTTGCTGCGGGACGCACCCTCTTGCGACGAACTAAAGACAAAACAAGTTAGCACAAAGTTAAGTCAAGAAAAAGAGAGAAGGAACTTACCGGCGTTGTGCGAGCACCTATGTTTGTGCTTGCGGCAGTTGTCACAGACCTTGTCCGGCTGGCCAGTGCAGACTATGTCCCACTTAGTGCAGTTTTCACACTTGGTGGCATGCCACGGATTGCTGGCGCGCATGCAGGCAGTCTTAGGCTAAAACAATATTAGTAAAGAGCTAAGTCAAAAAGAAAGGAAAACTCACCGGCGGTTGTTCAATCACCACCTCTAAGGACTTCTTTGAAGATGGCCGCGCTACCCTCTTGGGCGCAGGCGCTTCCTCCTCCTCTTCACTGTCACCGCCAGCGACATCTTCCACCTCAGGCTCTTCCTCCAAAGCCCGCTTCTTCCCCTTCCCCTTGTCAGCTACCGCAGGCTCAACTGGAGCCGCGGCAGCCTTCTTCTTCTCCTCTGTGGCCTTTCCAGCCGCAGCGATCTCCAGACAGTAGGCATTGACTGTTGGCATGACGGCGGTTGCCTCCATGACTTCTTCAGGCGTCAAGCCCAGGTTGAGGCTGTGTACCGCGCCTTCGCGGCGGCACTCTTCTACATCGCGCTAAGAGAACAAGCTAAGTCAGTATCGCTACCGCTAAAAGAAGAAGAAAAGAAAGACGCACAAAGAACTGCTCCCAGGCCTTCACCCACATATCCTTCTCCTCAAGGAGCTCCTCCTTGTCATCTGGAGCTGACAGGATTAGCCCATCCAAACATTCTTGGAGGGCGGCGAGTTTTTTCTGCACAGCAGATTGAGCGGTGGGAGCAGGAGCAGCGAGGGCGGAGGCGTCAAAAGTGAAGGTCGAAGACGACATGATAGTATGCAGTAAAGATGGGAGAAAGTGGAGAAGTCCAACAACGGCCCTTTTGTAGGGAACAGTAATTTCGTGACCACACTGTGTCACACTCTGCTGCATTGTCCACAGTCACAGCATGGCGCGTCCACTATTCCACATCCGCACGGCAAATTCCGCTTATGCGTCCCCTCATGTGATCTTGATATTACTCAAATTCTTGCTAAGTCCCTTACCGGCGGTATAGTTGACCGGGATGGTCAGTTTCTAAAGTTCCTAGGAATCATCAGACAGACACGAACATATTGGTGCTGGGCTTAAAACCCCATATTTTGACACTCATCTCACATCTACAGGAGTTACCACTAGTCCATGGCCTTCTTACCCCTTTAGCAGTACCAGCGGCATCCCACGCTTACCACACACCGTACCGACTGCCGCACCACATTCCATGAACCGATGTCCTCCCATGTCCTTGCCGTGTCTGCATAGCTCTATTTGGTGCATAGTTTGTTTCCTGTTCGTTATCACTGATTCCACGGCAAGCATTATTACATGTTGCCTCATGCCGCAGCGCCTCGCACTATGTTTACTTATGGCGGTTACTACACTCCAGCGCTACTGATCTCGCCTAGAGTATTCCAAGTACATACGAATTAGGATATAAGCACCACATACCCCACACGATAGAGCACCTGATTTTACACCATCGCACGTACTATAGGTCAGGATTATTGTCTAGCTCTGGATCAACCCAGTAGTGGACATAGTCTTTAAAGTTCCCTTATCACTCATTAATACATCATGCTCATTCTCTGTTACCGCCGGCATACCGCTGGACTTCCAATTGTTACTTTTGACTGAACTTCTCACGCTCCACTACTTTACCGCTGAAAGTACTGCGGACTTCTTTACTGTTTCTTTGCACCACTCACAACCCTACCGCTACCGCTGATACCACCACCCGACATCGCTCGCTAGACGCAACTGTTACTGACCTTATCTCAATGATGGTAGCACCGCAGCGCACGACGCTAGTTCCGGCGGTATCATCACTGACCGCGGCAACTTACCGCTGACTCAGACGCTTGTTTTGCAAATAAGTTAGACTCGAACTTGACCATACTAAATAGGCATCCCCCTTTAGGGTTGAACGCTCTTGTTCTTACAAGTGAAGCAGACTAGATGGAGTGCAAGACTAACATACTAGTTTAGGCAGTGGTTAATCTACAGCCCAAGCTAGGTTGAATCTTTACACCGTGCTAGGCAGAAGAAGGCAAGGATGGTCATGGGCAAGTCCAAGAGTGTCATATACCATACTTCTAATCTCAGATCCAACCATATCCGTCCAGATCCGATCGTTTCCATATCCGTCTGGTCCACAGATCCTGTCCGGACCACCCATCCGAATGTACTCACTTCTCGCACCTTAACTCCCTTGTGTACATCTGCGTCTATCTCCTTTCATCATTTCTCCTGCTACCGGTACTCCGGCTGTTTATATTTCCGTCCTGTGTTACTGATCCGTTTCCTGTGTTCATTTCCAATTCATGCTTACTGATCCGCTGTGCATTAACTAATAGACTTCCGTTACACTTTGTACATAGCCCTCGGTCCCGGACTTGCTGATTATCCGTCTTAGATACTTACAGTATATAAACCACTTGTAGATCTCCGTAGAACCTTAGTTCGAATATCATCTTAGATTCTACTCATTCTGCCTCTTCCGGACTTAAACCACTTTCCGCTTTAAGTCACCTTCCGAGACTTAGGATTGATTCCTATAGTCTATATCTGCGACTCTATCTTCGGATAGTCCATCTCCGTTAGTTTCTAGTTAGGAACTCGTTCCGAAACTAGCCTTAATCTCTGTCCTCTCCTTACGTTCCGAATAACCTTCGGACGTATCATATCCGACACCTTCGGACACCTGGATCTGTTACGCAACTCCTTCCGGGTCTTTGGACGAATAACTCCTCCCTGAAATAAGGGGCATTACTCGAGAAAGGGGCACAGTGTATGAACTGAGGCCAAAGCCCTTCAGATCTTTCTACCCTTGAGTACAGTCTTAACAAAGAGCAAGAAAAATACATCGAAAGTATCTAATCTACAGTAGATTCACCTATACCCCATGTATGTACTATGAATAGGGATGTGTATCTTCTAATGGAATGAACCTTCTTTTAAAGTCTCGACAAAGGACACATAGCTAGATGTGCAACTTGTGTATTTTCTAATGGAATGGCAAAGCCCTTAACCTTATTTAAGTCTTGTTTAAAGTCTCGACGAAGTCTTGCCTGCTACTTAAACTTATTGTCTGCTATTAAATTTATCTATTCTTTCACGATGCTGGTGACAAGAATGGCGCCATCACGGCGAACTTTATAATGTATAGAATACAAATAATTATATTACTTCATATCAAACTACCTTGCTGTCGAGCTGCCAATGATCCTGGAAGCCAACCAGTGGTTTACCCAAGTACTCAATGGCTTCACAATGGTGAGAGTATGTGGGAGCTTCGCTTGAGGGTAGTGTTTGATACTTTGTATAAAACTAATGAATGTTTCATCAATAAGGACTGGAATCACTTTCCAGAGATGGTGCTTACTGATGCATGATGAAGTCTGCAAGTGAATTGTCCCTGCCTCGCATGCTCACAACAGAGCCAGCGCTAACACCAATCCTCATAACAACTGCATCACCTCGGAATATGTGGTCACTACTGCTGAGAAGCAGATTGGTTCTTAGGCAGCAGTGCCGCTTGAAGAAAACAGAAAATTGATATATGTGTCTTCCTTCATGCAGGGTGACAAGACAATTATGCACATAAGGCTGCATGCTTGCACAATTAAGGAGGCTCTCGGGAACAGGAAAGTGTTTCCCATTGTGCAAGCAATCAGAGCACTGTTGTATAGATACAACCTAGCCTGGGCTGTAGATAAACCACTGCCTAAACTAGTATGTGAGTCTTGTGCTCTGTCTAGTCTGCTTCACTTGTGAGAACAAGAGTGTTCGACCCTAAAGGGGGATGCCTATTAGTATGGTCAAGTTTGAGTCTAACTTATGCATGAAACATGCGTCAAGGTCAGCGGTAAGTTGCTGCGGTCAGCGATGGTGCCGCTGGAACTAGCATCATATGTAGCGGTGCTACCATGGTTGAGATATAGTCAGTAACAGTTGTTCGAGCGAGCGAAGGCAAGCAATGATATCGGCAGTAGCAGTAAGGTTGCAAGCAGTGCAAAGAAACAGAAAAGAAGACTGTGGTGCTTTCAGCGGTGAAGCAGCAGTGCGTGAGAAGTTCAGTCAAAATAACAATCAAAAGTCCAGCAGTATGCCAGCGGTAATGGAGAATGAGCGTGATTGATTAACGAGCGATAAGGAAACTTTAAAGACTAAGTCTACTACTGGGTAGATCCAGAGCTAGACAATAATCCTGACCTATAGTACATGCAATGGGGTAAAATCAGGTACTGTATCATGCGGGGTACGTGGTGCTTATATCCTAAATCGTATGTATCCGGAATACTCTAGGCGAGATCAGTAGCGCTTGAGTGTAGTAACCGCCATATGTAAACATAGCGCGAGGCGCTGCGGCACGAGGCAACATGTAATAAGACTTGCCATGGAATTAGTGATAAGGAACATAAACAAACGATGCACCAAATGGAGCTATGCGGATGCAGCAAGGACATGGGAGGACATCGGTAAGTGGAACAAGGTGCAGCAGTCAGTATGGTGTGCGGTAAGCATGGGATGCCACCAGTAATGCTGAAGGGGTAAGACAGCCATGGACAAGTGGTAACTCCTATAGACATGAGGCGAGTGTCGAAAGATAGGGTCTTAAGCCAGCGCCAATATGTTCATTACACTGTGTCAGCATAGTGACCTGGCAAGGTTTACTCCAGGATGAGGAATACAGCCTACACTGCAAATGAAGTTTGGTGGTCTTTGTAGTGGTCAGCAAAAATCAAGAGAACAGCGAGATGATAGCTTACAGATGATGCAGGGAAGATATATTTGTGAGTGTTGACCATTGCACAGGAATGACAAATGAAAATTTGATGGTGAGTATAGGCAACCAGCACTGAGGATAAGGAGTGACTTGAAAGTGGGCGATGATAGCGGGCGATCTTATAGTAGTCTTTTAGTGGTGCTTACCTTTGAACTGCGCAGTGTGCAGAGTGTCCCGAAGAATCGATCACCATACACCATATCTATTGTCTTATTTGTTTCACAGAATGCGGTGACCAGAACAATAAATGTAATCTTACAATGTTTTGTATGCCTAGGCTTTTTGGACTCTTTTGTGTCCTCAATTTTGCAGTTACAACATGGAGCACCCAAAATAATAGTGCCCAGGACCTGATCATGAAAACAGATAATGCAACACCATCGTCAGGGTAATATAGTGACTGCAAAGTCTAACCACAAAGTCTAAACACAATAATGGTAAACCCACATAAGTAGGATCCAAGCTGAGCCCAAAATTTGAACATTGAGGATGCCGAATCCCATTATCATGTCAGAAACACTGCACCATGTCCATGCTCACACTGAGCAAGAAAACATACAAACAGCCAACGATACGAACCTGTTTGACGACAATGACAAAATGGAAGACGAGAGTCAGACCAGATTCCAGTTTGACACACCAAAATGTGTAGTATGTCCACAGTCATCGAGCGATTGATGAATCATGCCGGGCTCACTGTTAGTTCTAGGTATCACAAGAGGACTCCACAATGGACTGATGTTGCAAGCCAGCCCCCAACAAGGGCCACTCTTCCTGACAGGGGGGAAAAGTGAGCCGCCAATTTGGTACGTCTAGGTTACATGATGCAAAATTAATGGTGTTAGACTTTGTTTGATCAGGTGCTGCCTGACAAGCATCACATCAAAGAAGTCGACTACTCAGAGAAACTATATGAAACTGTGTACAGTCAGGAGGAACTGATTCGCAATATGCAAATGGTTCGTAGTATTTCAATGACATTGTCAACATCTGACATGTGGCGACATGTGGCCTCTGAAGCAAGTGGAAAAACAAAAAAATGAACACGAGAAAAACATGAAGGAGATGAAATAGCAATGGGATACAACTCTCAGAGAGTGGCAAGAACAATTAACAATGGCCCAGGAAGAAATTGAAGTAAGTCCTGCTGCAGCATGTGACCACCAGACATATGCTGATGACTGTGACAGAGGACCCATGTCCAACAGTTGGCATGAGAATGGGAGCAGCGAGAAGCAGAGTTGTGTGAAACACTAGCCCAGTGTGAGGAAGTGTTGAAGAGAAAGACAAACGAAGAGGTGAGGCAGATAATCCGACATGAAAATGGTGTGATAACAATAAACAGCTTCAAGAGCACAAGAGTGCAATACTCGCTGAGATGGACCAAAGGTTTCAGCAAGAAGTGCTCAAGTTAAAGGTGAGAACATGTTTTGTATATAAATGAAAACATGCTGAAATACTTACCAGGCAGAAAAAGAGAGTGAGCTGGTGAAGATGGAACAGAGATTTTCCAGGCATCCCAGGTCTCAGGACAAGGATGTAGATATGAACATCCCCATGCCAGGAGAGGCAGTACCATCTCCGTGCACAAAGCCATGGCCAGGTAACTCGTCCTTGGATGCAATTAAGAGAATAAAGAAAACTCGTGGAATAACGCACAGAGTTCGCCTTGTATCGGTGGGATCGGAAGTAAGCGCCCGATGCCATTGATTAAAATTTAAACTTACATAGTAGCGATGGACAGGAAGTGCCTCAACAACATTCTTCCAAAGACAACAGACCACTGCCTTCACAACATGATACACAGCCTGCTACAACGATGGAAGATGCGATTGAAAGAGGTGTAGAAGCTGCACTCAGACGTGTTCTAATTGACAGAGAGTTTCCACTCACCAATAAGCACAAGCACAGTCCCTGGAGAAAAAGGGTAGAGGAGAAAGAACTCCAGCAAGAGAAGGTGGCTGAGAAAAGCTACGAAAGAGGATTTATTTTGGTAAGCCAAAACATGGAATGGAAGCTACAACTTACAGTGATATATAGGGAGAAGTTCAACGTCTCTTCAAAGACATTTTCAGCATTTCTCAAGACAGCAATTTCATGCTCCATGAACCAGCTAGTCACGATGATGTCTATGCATATGAATATGAAGATGGCCCAGGTCCCAACTGCAACCATCTCGCCTTTGATCTTAAAGGCGGTCCCAAAAGCCCCTGGAACAATAAAGTCGTTGGCTTGCTCCTTGAAGAATTGCATAAAAGGGTTGACCAAGAGAGCTGGCCATTCTGAAGATCAGAGGCATATTTTAAGGAAGTTCTTCAAGACCGCTACAAGTGCCTCCGTACAGTCTGGATGGCTGCACAACCAAAGGTTACAGCAATGGGTGGACTGGAGAC
Source organism: Suillus spraguei (assembly GCA_016800925.1). Taxonomy (NCBI): domain Eukaryota; kingdom Fungi; phylum Basidiomycota; class Agaricomycetes; order Boletales; family Suillaceae; genus Suillus; species Suillus spraguei. The sequence goes on along the minus strand of JABCPU010000007.1, from coordinate 296,999 downwards.
TCCTGCAGAGGTAGAACAAAGGCTGATCACGAAGAAGGATGAGTCTTTGAAAGTGACTCGTCAGACAACGCGTCAAAAAAATGTATGTTTGAGAGCTTTTCACATTATTATTGTTGTTATTATTTGAATACTGACACCTTCTCAGAAATATAGTCGCAGAGCTACAGTTCTTGACCATCTCATTAAGTACAAGACCGACGAGAACGAGGAAGACCTCCCGGCCTGGCAGTGGCTTCAGAAACTGGTCAGGATGTTAGGAGAGGCTGGCATGAGTTCGGAGGAGAGTGACATTGAAATTGATATCGAAACGGACCTTCGTGTTAAGAACATGACTTGGCGCCATGTGATCGAACAGGAATTGGATATTATCAATCACCAAAGAATGGTGGATGATGATATTTTTGCGCCTCAAGGTTCAAAGCCAATGAAACAGATATGCTCATCTGGTAATCTGAAGACATCCAGAACAGAAATGGATGGCTTGCCTAACAATGAGGAATGGCTTGCGGGTTTGACAAAACATCAAATTGAGAGGTTGTCTATCTCATATGAGAAGTTTAATTGGTTGAGAGTCATGGTAGCGTAGTGCTGAACGATGCAATAGCGCAGTCAAAGTACAGAAATGCAACCGTCATGTCGACAAGTCAAAGCTGAGGTCCTCTGTGTGTGAGGAGAGAGGATGACACGACAGTACAAACCATCGCATCAGCAACTCCAAAGGCGAAGTCCACTGTCATGTCGAAGGAGGAGAGGATAAGGGTTGATGCAACAGTGCAAACCATTGCGCCAGTAGAGGTTGAGGTACTATAAGCTAAGTGCATATATCAGTACTGAGTGTAAAGGCTGAATCAATTACTGACCGTTGTGTCAAAGTCCATACAGACCATTGCATCATCAAATCCCCATTGAGTCATCACCACCAGTCAAAGTCCAGAGACACAATGGTACAGACCGTCATGTCGAAGTCCAGAGCAGAGACGCAATGGTACAGACCATTGTGTCAAAGTCAAAGTCAAAGGCGAAGTCCAGAGATGCAACAGTACAGACCATTGTGTCAAAGTCAAAGTCAAAGGCAAAGTCCACTGCTGTGTCAAACGAGGAGGGGGTAAGGGATGACGCAACAGTACAGACCATTGCACCAGTGGAGTACTATAAGCTAAGTGCAAATATCAGTACTAAGTGTAAAGGCCTAGGCTGAATCAGAAAGTACAAACATCTGAAATAAAGTCACGTGCAAAGCAAATCTCATTGTTGATGTCAGTCTCAGTCAACCCAAACTCCATCTATATTTAGGCTCAGCTGTTTGTACTGCTGAGTCTTCTCTTTTCTCTTCGACTTGGACTCTCATTGATCATTACCTAGCGGTTTGTACTGCTAGGCATTGGCGTGTTCTGCGCTACTATCTCTGTACACTAGGCTCAATTTAAACCCCACTGCAAGGTTTTACCGGCTGTGCACAACTGTTGCTCTCCATGTTCTCTTAATACTGCAACGGTCTGTACTGTTGCTGTGTTCTTTTGAACCCATTCTCAGCCTTTCGCATGCAACAGTCTGTACTGTTGCAAGCTTTCTTCCATCACCCAGTCCTTTCACTATGGCGCCCATTGTGACTCCCAAGCTCCATGTATTCACGCACAAAGGGCGAATTTTTACGTCCTTAAATGTGTCCTTTCTTCCAGCCATATCCCTCCTATCCCTCGACCTTGGAACCCCGCACTTGAATCTGATTCTTCGCCTGATAACATCAAAGACACTCTGACCACTCAGTGGGCTTATGAGACTCACCCATGGTTTCCCCTCATCGCAACAAGCCCTGATTTTAGTGGAGCTGTCTTTGCATGTCTCAACCATTTGCTGTACTCTTTGCCCGTAGAGTCTACACCCGATGGCTGCTATATGTTGCATGGAGACATTCGGTGAGAATGGGAGAACTTAGAGCAAAAGTTACTGTGGTGTTCGCAACGTGTTATGAACTGGGATGGCATCACCAGCGACAGTGAAAAGACGCAGACAGTCTGCTGGGAAGTTCTACAATGTCCAGAAGAGGACAAGGTGAAAGTACAAGGAACACATTCAGTACTATCAAGGGTTCAGCCTCAAAGACAAGTCTAAGAGGTTCTGCAAGAATAGAGACTAAGGCTAAGGAGTGCTTAGACTTAGAGACGATTCAAGATGACTTAGGTTGGAGACCTAAGCGAAGGATGTTCCAGGTAAAACCCAGTAAGATTAAAGTAAGTATACAAGTGTAATACAACGTGCTTAAATAGGCCAATATGTGCGCACGGACCAAGAGAGACATGAGAATGTAAGTGCGTATCCAAAGAAGGAAGGCAACTATAGTACAGATGCGTTGAGCATATGAGTCAGAGTCACGTTACGTAATATACAGTAAAGGAGACAGAAAATGAATAGGGGCACGTACGATTGTAACACAATGGTTAGCAGTGAACATGCACTTTCCTTGGTATGGCCAAGCTCCAAGACCTCCCAAAGACTATGGATACCTGAGGTCCCACACTGATGCGAGGCTTGCAAAGAAGGTCACTTTGAGATCTTGCAACACATTTTTAGGTATATTTTTCATCTATATGCACGCTGATCATGACTAGTGCTGCCGAAGTCCGGTTCGGTTAGGTTCATCACCCTATATCTGCGAACCCCGAACTCGACCAGTGGTCAGGTTCAAGCAAGATGGGCGAACCCTGGACCGGACGCCTTCGAACGCGTTCGCAAGGGTTCAGTTCAGGTTCAGAACGTGTTCGAACCCTCGAACCGTTGATTTAATTAGCAAAAAAAATGAAAATGAAAATGACATGTACAATACGAATAGCTACTAGAACTCTTCATTGACATCGACGCGGTTATCATAAGGAGCAGCGAATTCAGCCTGGGCTGTTGCGGAGATGTGACCTTGGCGGTATGCGCTCTTGAGCAATTGAAGAGCCTCGAATGTTGTTGGCTTCAAACAGCTGCGACGCACGGTCCCAGTAACACCGCCGCTCGAAAATGCTCTCTCAGACGCAACAGCTGATCCCTGAATGGCGAGGTAGTCCTTTGCAATGCGGGAAATAGTTGGGTATTGTATAGAATGGTGCTTTAAAGTTTTTTGAATCATGTCAGTACGAAAGCAATACAAATAAAATAACGAGACGTACACCCCACCAAGCCACCACATTGTTGACGTCCTCGAGCGGTGCATCTAGATAGTCCTCAAGTTCTTGACGAGGCCTTCGTGTGGTTGCGTCATTCACGACATGCGATTTGACAGAGCTTCGCATCCAATTATGGCCATACGAGCCTTGGCGAGCAAGCGAGGGAGGTGCAGTAACAGACGGCTCTGCAGGAGCCTGCGAGGGAGTACTACTGCGATGATACATATCAAACTATGTAAGATTAGTATACAATTGACAGAAATGAGTGATGAGCGACGTACCGTGCTCTCGAGGCATTGCATGCCTTGTTTGAAAAAATGAGCGGTCCATTTGTCTTTTGCGTACGCGACCTAAAAATGAGAGTCGCTCACCTCATCTTCGGCAACAATGAGTTCGACAATATAATCCATGAGTCCAGCCTTTGTGAATGCAGGAATCTTGGGAGTAAGTGAGGTGTCCAAGGTAGCCTGCGGCACGTCTGCTTTGCAGTTACGAGGGATTGCACGATCGTGCATCGTGAGACCCTGTTGTTCACAGCGGTCCTTGTAGATTGTTATGAACTGGGATGGCGTCACCAGCGACAGTGAAAAGACACAGACGGTCTGCTGGGAGTTCTTACAATGTTCAAAAGAGAACAAGGTGAAAGTACAAGGAACATGTTCCGAGTACGATCAAGGGTTCAGCCTCGAAGACAAGTCTAAGAGGTATCCGCAAGAATAGAGACTAAGGCTAAGGAGTGCTTAGACTTAGAGACAATTCAAGACGACTTAGGTTGGAGACCTAAGCGAAGGAGATTCCAGGTAAAACCCAGTAAGATTAAAGTAGGGAATCTACTACAAGTACACTGTGCTTAAATAGGCCAATATGTACGCACAGACCAAGAGAGACGTGAGAATGTAAGTGCGTATCCAAAGAAGGAAGGCAACTATAGTACAGATGCGTTGAGCATATGAGTCAGAATCATGTTACGTAATATACAAGGTAAATGAAGTAAGAAATGAATAGGGGCACGTACGATTGTAACATTACCCCCTTTTTACACGTAAAGTCACCGACTTTACTCACTTTGATTCGCATAGTAAATAGGGTCATCGCTGAACTCGTAGTCTTCATCAGCAACCGACCCGCTCATCATATACTTGGCTTCTTCAAGGCCAGCGCGACGTTTAGAGTCCCTCTTCTTTTCTCTCTGAATACGGTCGGTGTCAAGCTGATTCTCCCAGGTACGAAGTGCGTCATAGAATCCTTCATCCTTCCAGGTTAGCTCGAAGGGAGGGGGCCCGACTCGATGAGGACAGTAAAGGGATAGATGAGTGGGTGACCAATATCTGCAAACCTTGCACTGATATTCCACACAATTCTTTTGACGATGCCCTAGCAATCCACAGACGCGGCATTTCATGTTCTCGTCAGGGTTGGAATAGGCTTTACGCAAGGGGGACGGAGAAATGATAGGCGTGGGGCTAGTGGATCTGGCGCGCTTCTTTCCCTTATTCTTCTTCATACGTTTTAAGGCAAGGGTGTTAGCTCGCTTTAATTGCGCCTGTTGAGCGGGGGACAACGTGTATGCTGACGTAGGGAGGTCCGGAGTGACTGCTCGTTCAGCAGCCGCAAGAAGTTCAGTGGAAGACGAGGGGGAAGTGATGCCGAAATCTTTTACTAGGACTGGTGAAACGGGGTCCATAGGACCGAATGACGATGGGATAGACATAGGGGGATGGATATGAAGATCGCGAAGTCGAGGGCCGAGTGTTACCAGCTCGGTGGCAGGGATACCTAATAGTTTAGCTGCCTCACACTGCTCCTTTGTGCAGGGTTCATATAGCCAATCTGGACAGTCAAGAGAGGTCGTGACGGGAGGTGGCGAAGTTGGCTGTTCGATAGGAGATGGGGTTCGAGGGGATGCAAGGTCTGATTGCGTTTGTTGTAAATCAGCGATGGCTTCCTCTACCAGGTTTCTTGCCGTTCTGGTTTCAACGACCGACTGCTGGATGGTTTCAACGACTCTGTTAGTGAGTTGTCCGATTTCTTGCACAGCAGTGTATAGGCCAGTAAAGGCGTCAAGACTAGAATAAACACGCGAAGATGAGGGTGCTGGAATAGGAAGTGGCGTATCTTCCTGCGGAGAGGGAGGTCGAGCAATGCCTGCTCGACGTTCGGCAATGATATGAATAGCTTCTTCAACATCATTTTTAAAAGAACTGGGAAACAGCAACATAGCGTAAGCACGAATGCGTTTTTGAAGATGTAAGAAGCGATGTCGGTACGTGGCTTCCGTAATATCTTTAGCGGTGATTTCGATGAGTGCTGCGGTGCAGATGATATTGACGAGGAGTAGGGCGGGGAATGCGCCTCGTTCAGTAAGGATTCTTTCGATTTCAAGGGCATGTCCCTCGCAAAGAATGGCGGCTTCGATATAGGAGGTGTTATCAATTTCAGTGGTAAGATTTCCGTAGTTTTCAGCTTCAGAGTCGGAGTCATTGGTGGCGATGGTGACGGGGGTGATGTAGGCAGTGGGGAAAGACATTTCGATAGTTGATCAAGTGCTTAGTGCGAGTTGATTGACTGAAGGATGATCAAAGGGTGTGTTGCTTCTTATAAGCATTCAAAATTCGAGTGGAGTTCTTCAAGTTCTTTTCTGGGAGCCATTCGTTGTCTCCTGATGAGTATCCTTTCCACGAAACAAGATAACGTCGGCGATTGCCGGTTCCTTTGTGAGAAAGGATCGCTTCGATTTCATATTCTTCCTCTTCTTCGATGATGTCAGGTGGTGGTTCGGGGAAGTTTGGTCCGTGTACGTCTGTTTCGCTATAGGATGATAAGACAGAAGCATGGAACGTGGGGTGGATTTTCCACTGTGGAGGGAGCTGGAGCATGAACGTGATGGGAGATAAGACATCGATGATTGGGAAAGGTCCGTATCGTTTTGGGGCGAGTTTCCTTGATGGGAGTTTAAGTCTAAGATTAGCGGCAGATAGCCAAACCTTATCTCCGATCTTCCATGGGGTGTACTTATCTCCTCGGGATCGTTCGGCCATTGTCTGCATGGCAATGTTATGGCAAGCGATTGCTTCTTCTCTTATCTTCTGCAGTGATCGTACTCGATCTTCTGCTGCGGGGACGGATGAATCAGGGATCAGATGAGGGATAGCGCGTGGTTCATATCCCATCATCAAATAGAAGGGTGATGCATTTCTTGCATCATGTTTTCGGTGGTTGTGGACGAATTCGGCGATTGGTAGATGTTCTACCCAATCTTCGGGGTTGTTACGGCAGTAGATACGGAGGTATGTTTCAAGTTCTTGATTTAGCCTTTCAGTTTGGCCATCGGTCTGTGGGTGGTAAGCCGTGGATGGAGCGATGACGTAGTCGAGAAGTCGGGCAAGTTCCTTTGAGAAGCGAGATAGGAATTGCGGTCCTCGATCTGAGATGACTTTGTCATGGAGTCCAAATCGTCGGTAAACATGTTTTAAAAATAGCTTCGCCACGCCTTCTGAAGTGATGGTTTTCAAGCAAGGTATAATAATTACCCCCTTCGTAAGGCCATGGTCTACCACGACCATGATACTGTCAAAGCCTCCAGAAACAGGGAGGTCAGTGATAAGATCGACGGAGACCTGAGAGAACGGGCGGACTGCCGACGAGGGAATGGGTGTGAGTGGGGGTCGAACAGGATGTGTATCGGCTTTCATTTGCTGACAAAGGGCGCAACCCTCAACGTATTTCCGAATATAAGAGCCCATTGCAGGCCACCAGGCTTCCCGTTTTACGAGTTCTTCAGTTTTGAATCTACCGGGATGTCCTGCGGTAGGATGATCATGATACCTTTTCAGGATATCGGGTCGATGTGCCGGTGGGATATAGGCACGATTTTTTAAAATAGAGGACGTTCTCCTCAATCGTCCAATCAGAGAGTGCCGATTTCATAGGGGGAAGGCATACGCCATCAAGGGCATCAGACGCCATTCTGAAAACAGGGTCATCGAGAGGGTCGGAGGATGACAAGACATCCTTTAGGTCTGTATCAATAAGACGAACGAATAGAGCGTCAGGGAGGAGGGTCTGGTCCTCGTTATCATCTTTGCCAGAGTCATAATCAGGCCGGCGGGATAGTGCATCAGGTACTGCTAATTTAGTACCTGCAATGTGATGCAGTTCGATGTCGTAAATAGACAAAATCAATTGCCATCGTGCTTGACGACGGGTGAGCTTCTGTGCACTTCTGAAGTACAGAAGGTTCTTATGGTCGGTGAATACCAGGACGGGGTGCGAGTTTCCTTCAAGATAATGACGCCATTCGTTGAGTGCCCGGATCACAGCAAGGAGTTCCCGATCAAAGATCTGATAGTTTCGTTCTGTGGGGTTTAAGGACTGTGAGAGGTATGCGCATGGGTGATAAACACCATTCTCATCAGTTGTAGTAGAACTCCACCAGTTGCTACGAGTGAAGCATCGGTAGCAATAGCAAATTGCCGGGAAGGATCAGGGTTACGGAGTACTGGTTGGGAAGTGAAGCATTGTTTCAATTCTTCGAAGGTGTCCATACATTCGGTTGACCACTCAAAGGCCTTATCTTTCTTCGTCAAATCGATAAGGGGTCTAGCGATGTCAGAATAGTGGGAAATGAACGTGCGGTAGAAGTTGCAAAAACCGAGGAATGACCGAACATCTTTTACGGATTTCGGGATTGGCCATTCGGAGATTCCCTTGGTTTTGGCGGTGTCCATAGCAACTTGTCCGGGACGAATTATCATTCCGAGGTATTCCACTTCTTCTGCATCGAAGGTGCATTTCTCCGGTTTCAAGAACAGGTGTTCTTTTCGTATTTTCATCAGAACTCGTCTAGTTTGTTCACGGTGTTCTTTCATTGTTGTAGAGAAAATCAGGATATCGTCCATATAGATAACCATCCATCCTTCATTGATTTCTTGTTGAAAGGTGCGATTCATGTATGCTTGAAAAGTTGCTGGGGAATTGCAGAGGCCAAAGAACATGACATTTGGTTCAAAGAGGCCAAACTCCGTGGTAAAAGCAGCTTTCCATCTGTCGTCAGGATGGATGCGAATGTTGTTATAACTGGATCGGATGTCCATTTTCGTAAAGAACTGCGCATTATGAAGACGTGCGACAAGGGAAATAGGGAGTGGAAGCGGGTATGCGTTCTTGACTGTCCAATCATTGATGTAGCGATAATCTTGACAGGGACGCAGTTCTCCACTCTTCTTTCCCACAAAGAAGAAGCCACTAGCTTGAGGTGACTTCGATTCTGAGATAAAGCCTTTTGCAACGTTTTCATCGATAAACGTTTTGACAGCAGCGCGTTCTTTTTCCAATAGCGGGTAAACCTTAGATGTGCGAGGAATAAAACCGGGTTTGGTATCGATCCGATGATCGATATCAAGGCGTTCGGGGGGTAGTTTGTTCAGTCCGTCCTTAGCAAAGACGTCTGCGAAGTCATGCAAATAATCCGGGACCAATTCTTGAAAGATTTCTTTTTCTTTTCTTTCTCATCTGTGGCGAATTCCTGAGCTTTGTTACTATACTTCGGAAGGGAGGGAGGAATTGTGGAGTGGGGAGAGGATCGTTCGAGTTGAGAAGTTCCATCACGTGTCAAAGGTGTATCCATGGATACTTCTCTATAATCCTCATGCTGACTCCATCGGTGTCATATTCCACAAGAAATTCCCATCTCCGAGCTCGTAAGAGGAAATTTCGCGTACTTCTGGCGCATGCCAGACGTCATTCATGGTATCAAATTGGTCATCATCCTCGTTGGGATCAACGAGGGCACGGGTTCTTCTTTATCGGGAATTTCTTCTATAGAAGCTGAAAGGGTTTTCAGGGGAACAAAGAACTTGGATAATTCGGTACGTTGGTGCTTCGTCCTAGGAGTTCTTCTTCCGGTTTTCTTTTTCCTTGCTTCTGATCTTCTATTGGCCGTTGCTCAATAGGTTCTTGTCCAGCCCGATACTCGGGTTCGGATTCATTCTTGCGCTTTTCTGCGCGAGGGATCGGTGACACTGCTCGCGGCAATTGTACATGTGGAGTGGGTTCGTAGTACGTGGAGTCCGTACTTCTGGTTCTGGGTCTTCAGGAACATCAATAGGAGAGGCGATGAATGGTTTCGGAAGGCGGGAATGTTGCCATCTGGTATGGTGATTGAAAAGTCGGGGTAACCCGTTCTTCTTTCGGTCTTTATCCAAATCGATTTCGATTTCATTAGATTTCTCTGTCTGTGAAAGGACCAGTGTTTCAGCAGCCCAGTCTATAATGGGGTTCATTGCTCGTAACCATGGAATTCCAAGGAGATTTGATCTCTCCTTCCTAGTTTGGTGATGTTGAATTTTCCATACATAGTTCGTCGTCGATTTTGACCACTAGGAGCAGTAATGCGTGATTGGTCCTCCTTTTATAAGGGTTCCATCTGCTGTTGTAACTCGAAACGGTTCTTTGAGTTTTCGTCGCGTGATTTGATGGAGTTTCACAAACTCTTCTGAGATGAATGTTCCTGCCGCTCCTGAATCGATAACAGCGGTGGTGTCGACGGATTTCAAGCGAGTACGTGAGTGGAGGGTGATGGGGACATGAAGTTCTTTCCTTTCACCTACAGCGCGTACAAGTCTTAGTATTACATTGGGAGAAACATACGTCGAATCTTTGTTTCTCCAAGTCAAAAATCCTCAACAATTCGTCTTACGGTTTCTTCATCTTCTTCTTCGTCTTTGACTTCGGTTTGTCGGAGCGGGGTCTTCTTCTTTCTGTCAGGACAGTTATGGATGCGGTGTCCTGTCTTTCTGCATCCGAAGCATTGCCCTTTCTTCATGCATTCGGATCTTTCCATGTCGGAGATTCGATCTACGACCATTGCGTTGGAATCACGGTTCGGAATATACCGTGCATTCCCATAGTTCTTCTTCTTCTGTTGTGGAACATGACGTGTCCTCATGGCGTTAAGCCGATGATGGGCGTTGTCAATAGCAACGCATTGCAGCACAACGTCTCTGAATATTTCGGAGACATCTCCTGTATTGAAAAGCTTGGTAAGGATACCCCAGTTAAGGCCGTCTTGGAAGAACTGGATCTTCGTCGCATTGTCAGTGATCTGAGCCTTGGCTGCAAGTGCCTCAAAGTCGGCGACGTAAGTGTGGAGATCTCCAGTTCCTTGTTTGAGATCCCTAAGCCTTGTGAGCGCGGTTCCTTTGGTATCCACCGGTTCAAATGCTTCCTTGAAGCTCTTCATAAAATCTACCATCGTCCCATAACCCACTTTTTGTCCGGAAGTGTCGGTAGATTGAGCATGTTCAAGGAATTGTTCCTTCCAAGACTTGGCGTTCTTCTCGGTCATAAAGGATGTTATGTAGATGATCTTCTGCTTGTCGGTGGTGTAAAGCTTTTCATTGATGTCAAAGTGCAAGTTGCACGACTGGATAAACTCGCGAGAGTTATCACGATCTCCATCAAAACCAATCAGTTGACCGATCTTGTATTCGAATTCTTTGGTCGACGACATGGTTGATGATTCTTCTTTCTCAGTGCCTACATGCGCTGTCTTGCTGTCCGTTAGGGCTTTCTTCTGTCAGAGGGCTTCTCTTGACAATCTGCTCAGCGTACGCGTACGCTAGTCTACTGATCTAAGTGATCAGGGTTCAGGGTCGAAGACTGGATAGTCGATGATCAAATAGACTTTAATCTTTTGTTACGAACTGGGATGGCGTCACCAGCGACAGTGAAAAGACACAGACGGTCTGCTGGGAGTTCTTACAATGTTCAAAAGAGAACAAGGTGAAAGTACAAGGAACATGTTCCGAGTACGATCAAGGGTTCAGCCTCGAAGACAAGTCTAAGAGGTATCCGCAAGAATAGAGACTAAGGCTAAGGAGTGCTTAGACTTAGAGACAATTCAAGACGACTTAGGTTGGAGACCTAAGCGAAGGAGATTCCAGGTAAAACCCAGTAAGATTAAAGTAGGGAATCTACTACAAGTACACTGTGCTTAAATAGGCCAATATGTACGCACAGACCAAGAGAGACATGAGAATGTAAGTGCGTATCCAAAGAAGGAAGGCAACTATAGTACAGATGCGTTGAGCATATGAGTCAGAATCATGTTACGTATATACAAGGTAAATGAAGTAAGAAATGAATAGGGGCACGTGCGATTGTAACATAGATAGGGTAATGGCACTTGGGATTCCGTGCAATGTGCGTGCGTCGAGTCGAAATACCCCCTTAAAAAAGCACTGGTGAAGTGGAACATTGTTAGCCTTGCATACCTCACACCACCACCCATTTTCACACTCCTGGGTGTGGGGGTTAACACGATCTTTCTCGAAAGTAAAGATCGTGGTCAAATCGGCACTGCGTTCGACCTTCTTGAGGGATTTACGGTCTTCACGATCCTGGTCACCAAGCTTCTTCGTCTTTTGGTAAGCTTCCTCGTTCTCGTTCTCATCGTCTTCCTCATCATCTGTAAATCCTCAAGTGGAGGGGCTTCTTCTTCGGCGTTGTATTCATCACTGTCGTTGTCGTCACGCTCTTCATTCCTGGTGCGCATGAGTGCTTTCTTGGGTGCGGGGGCAGGAGGTCCTACAGCTGACCGTTTGGCTGGGATACTGCTGGCAGTCTCCCGGATCTTCTCTGTAGGCTTGACAGCGCGGCCTGAACGACGAATGAATGAATTGAGAGTGCCTTTGGATGGAGGAGGGGGAGGGAGGATGGTAGTGTCATCATCTGGGTCGTGTATCCACTCCATCTCTTCAGCACTTTTCAACGAACCGTCAGGACGACGGGCTGGTGCAGACGACTCGAACATAGTTACAGCAGGGAGTGCAAATGTTGAACCTATACCACAAGTGAATATATATATCTCAAACTAAATAAAAAAATGTTGCGCACCTTCAAGTTCCAAAATGACAATCCATTGCGCAAACTTGGTGGAAAACCCAGGAATCACCACAGTAGTAGGTATATTCTGAATGAAAAAACATTAGAAGTTAGCAACTTATCAAACATGAGAGACGGTGAACATAGTACCGGTGCTTCGAGTCGTTGCATAGCTGAAAAAAGTACCCTTGTTGCTTGTGCAATGTGGGGAATGCTACTGTCAAAGAAGAGAAGGAACAGAAGTTGGTGAGCGCACTACTTAAACTGACAGGAAGCCTCACGAAAAACACGCAGCTGGAATTGTGCACATGGTGCAGGTTCGGACCGGTTCGGATGCGTCCGAACCGGTCCGCATTTTTCAGTGACGACATCGAACCCCGAACCTGTTAGGGGGTTCGGTCCAGGAGAGAGACCAAACCTGTGACCAAACCACTGGTCCAGTCTGGATGGGTTCAGGTTCGAACCATGGTTCGGGACCGGACTGCGGCAGCACTAATCATGACTGATTGCATCCGTTTTCAGGATCTCAGCTCTTTGCACGTATTTCATTATGGCTCACTGGTATTGACCTCATAATGACACGTTCCGAGTACTATCAAGGATTCAGCCTCAAAGACAAGTCTAAGAGGTTCTACGAGAATAAGACTAAGGCTAAGGAGTGCTTAGACTTAGAGACGATTCAAGACGACTTAGGTTGGGGACCCAAGCAAGGATGTTCCAGGTAAAACCCAGTAAGATTAAAGTAAGGTATACAAGTGTAATACAACGTGCTTAAATAGGCCAATATGTGCGCACGGACCAAGAGAGACGTGAGAATGTAAGTGCGTATCCAAAGAAGGAAGGCAACTATAGTACAGATGCGTTGAGCATATGAGTCAGAGTCACGTTACGTAGTATACAAGGTAAAGGAGGCAGAAAATGAATAGGGGCATGTACGATTGTAACAAATGGGACTTGTGTCTCGCACTCGACCCCACTAGCATCCTGACAGTGATGATCATGAGGATGATGACAATATCATGCCTCCTCTCCCCATAGCTTCCCCTTCCAAGGTCCCGCCTCCACCCCTTCCAGTTTCGCCAATGATATATACACATACTTCAGCAGCGGTGTTTCACTTTCATCAAGACATACACACATCGAAGGATTCATTCCTGTATTGCATTATTACTTTGGATATTGAAGCACTGCCCCTACCTCTGCTCCCACCATATCATTCCTACCAGTGAACGAGTGGATTAAAACGGCCAAATTGGATCAGCTGCACAAACTTCTTGGTGATTCATCGGCAGAAATGGGTTCGATCATGGAGCCACAACGTCAATGCATCACGAAGTTCATTGCATGTTTCGTCAACATGAAAGAGTCTGACTTGAACACAATCCCACCCGACCTTTGAGATCTTGGACCCCTCCTGTTTCTACAATTTCACATCCTTATATTCGTATCTCGCGCGTGCAGCTGTCACAATGTCGGTATCATATTATCGAGCCCTGCGAGTCCCAAATCTTGTAGGCTGGACTCTGGCTGTCCTCAACCCCGTCACTACTGTTATGTGTTTGCGCTGTGATTGGGCCCAGACATGAGGCAGATTGCCTTAGCTTTGCTTCAAAGAGGTATTGGATTCAGGACCTTACAGAACATGAGTGTTGCGCCCCACTATCATCACCTCCTTTCTGAACTTCGTACCTACACGTTAGGGCATTGATGGCCCCCTTTCAATCCCCTATACGCTGATTATATCATATATGAGCAGCTCCGCCACAAGTTCATGAATCATCCTCGGGCGAGGGCTGTGTTCCTGCATGGAGGACTCGTATGGCATTTGGCCTTGCACAGCCTTGGTTTCAACCACCTTCCGTCTGTCCTCAACAGTATTTCAACAGAAGCCATTCCATTTGGCGAGCTATTGATTGGTGATGGCAATCAGACTTACTATGACAATGGGTTGTCAGAGGAGGAAATTGATTTCATGTGTGGAATGTACTACATAGACCAACATAAGTTTTACAGTTCATTCAGTCTCATCAGTAGTACTAACAGTCGCACTTTCTAGGTGACGGTCCAGAGATAGTTTCATGGTGGCCTCGTCCCAATGCTTGGAACGCGTTGGGCTTAAATGTTGGTTTTTGGTCGGCTCGCTGCGAAGATTGGTTCCAAGGACGTCTTGGCAATCTTTGAGAAGGGATTTCTCATATGCGACATTCGCTCACCAAGGACCCAATGGTCCAATGACCTCCACACAATGGAAGCGCTCCCTCAAATTTCAACCTGCTACTAACAAGATCATGTGCAACGTTTCGGCAGCTAGCTACGATTTCATGACAAGAGCATCAAGTAAGAGTTTCCTCACTCCCTTTCTCATTCATACTTGCGAGTTTTGCATAGCTTGGACTCAGACATAGTTTTACCGTACCATACTTGTATGATAATGAGACATTAATTTTAGTCGGATCGCCATTTGTCCTTCATGAGTGGGCGACGATTGAGTGATGAGCGGGCGATGATCGGGCGATTTATTTTGTCCGAAGGCGAAACTTGAAGTTTGGCCATCACATCTTGCCGCCAGCGTAAATTTCAAATTTTGTGTAGCCCCTTATTGTTCGACAAAACTTAAAATATTGGCAAGCATATCAAACTTCAAGTTTCGTACGAAGTTGTATGCGATAATTAAACTTAAAATTCAAGCAGACGCCGGAAATCTTCTTGTTTAAGTTGAGGTATAGTCCATTGTCGTGCAAAACAATGATTAATTTAGAAGTTATATGTCCCTCTTTATGTCAATTCAAACTTCAAATATTTTCTTCACATTTCGTACAACGTGTAAACCTATCCTAAATATTGACAACCCCGATGTGATATGCATTATGACCATTTCAACTGTAGTACAAAACGCGCTGGTTACTGTTTTTGGGGCTGTTTCGGCTTTCTCCATCACACGCTCATTCGCAGTAGACTAGTCAACGCCCACCACGTACGATGTCTAATTACTATTCACGTTCGCCTCCGCCTCTTCAACACCCAGTTCCGACTCACCCAGCTTTCATACCGGAACCGCCTTCGACGCCAGCTTCACCCCAAGGCTACCAACGTTTCGTTAGCTCACCACCACCAAACCAACAATATGCCGCACGAACTCAATACAATCCTCCTCCATTTCAACCAATTCCAAATCCTCAACACCAACACATTCCTGACTTTGCAGCATGGGGCATGAACGATAGTACCGCTCAGTTTGGAATGCACTTGGGCCAAACGGCTGTTGCCGCAGGTCAAGACTACGTTCAAAAGAACGTACGTGTCCTGACTTTCTTCTTACTCTACTTGCTCACCATGAATAGTTCGCCGGCATGATACCGGTCACAATTCTTAAACATCACTTCAATGTTTCGAACTCTTATGTCATGCACAAACTTCAACTCATTGTATTCCCTTGGCGACACAAACCCTGGACACGAAAAATTCGTCGCACAGAGGCTGGTCACACAGAGTGGCAGCCTCCTCGCGACGATATCAATAGTCCTGACTTATACATACCCCGTGCGTCTTTTTTCCCCTCTCAATCCATCCTTCTTACTTGTTGCACAGTCATGGCACTGGTCACCTACATCCTGATAGCAGCGCTTCAAACAGGCCTTCAAGAACGCTTTCATCCCCAAATCCTCGGCGCAAGCGCTACACGCGCTCTTCTCGTCGTCCTACTCGACTTTCTCTTCGTCCAATGCGGCTGCTACCTCCTCAATGTCCAAGGCACCGGTCAAGTAGTAGACTTGATTGCTTATGGCGGTTACAAGTTTGTCGGGTGAGTCCGCTCCTTGCAGCCTTATCACTTCGTTACTAACTCGAGCCAGCGTTATCCTCACGATCTTCGCAGGTCTCCTCAATCTAGGCCCAACCGTATATGTCCTCGTATTCGTTTATGCGTTCGCCGCAAATGCCTTATTCATAGTATGTCGGAATGTCCTGTCCCTATGACATACATATTACTTACTCTGACACTCGTACTTGCACTCTTGTAGCTCCGCTCCCTCCGCTCAGTGGTCCTTCCCGACTCACCCGCCAACGTAGGCACCGTCAACCCCGCATCTAGAAAACGTCGCATCGCATTCTTGTTCCTGGAGGCCGTCTTACAGGTCATCTACATGGGTATCTTAGTGAGAGTGTAACTATTTGATGTACTCTCGAGTGGTTGCGTTGTGGCAATATAAATTTCATGTTGCTGCTGTTCTTTACGTGAACGTTTGCACCGATGTGACGCGAAAGGCCGCTCGTGGCAGAGCCCGCTACGGTCGTCATTTCGAGCTATATTACAGATAAGCATCCTACAGATAACCCAAATGAGACGTTTTTCGTCGTGGATATTTCAAGTTCGCCCCACCCCATTTTTCGCCTGCTTTGAATGTACTAGTTACAGCTGGAACTTCATGAACAACCGCAAATGACCGCAACAACGATGCCCTTTTGTCTGGTATTGTGAGAATCACGCAATCACATCTTCAATAAGTCGTTCGCTCGGACAATCAATCTCAGAACGTCCTCTGGGTACCACTGACGACTAAGGAAGATCGTGTGCATACGACTACATGTGTTCATGTACGATAATTTTTTGGACCAAACCTGCTCCCAATCGTCCTATGTCGTCCAGAACGGCCTGTCGATTTAGCACGACAAGTTCCTTATCCTTCGTTTTATCCTGCTATCAAATATTGTTTGAGATACAGATAGCTCAATTAGATCGACATACCTTGGGCAGTGGTTTACTCGAGAAACCTGCTAGTGCACGGAAGGAACGGGGTGATCCCAGACCTGGAAGCCAAATTGCTCCAATGCGATCACCTCCCAAGGGGTCGGCAAAGAATTTTAGTGTATCAGCGAACGTGCTCTGGATAGGAAAAGTTGTGAAGGGGATCCTGCGCTAATATGCATGGCATACCTGCAGATCGGCGAGGAACAGGGGAAGGGGATCAAATCCTGGGCGAGGCGTCGACTTCGTTATTCCCGGATGAGAGTCTCCAGTCCACACACTTGATTCCGCGTTGATATTTTGGTAGTACCTTGGTAGAACTGCAGGGTTTAGTTGGATAATAATATCGTAGTCATCGGTGGAATGTAGGAAGAGACTCTAAAAGACGCCGTCAGAAATGTTGTCACATGTGTATTTGACAATCGACCTTGATATCCAATTCTGTTTCTGCGTTACGAAGTGCTTTGCTGGCCTCCCTAGCAAATGCGCGAAGACGATGAATAGTAATTGCATCTGGGCCATTTGATGTCCAGACTTCAGGTGCCGTTGCGAGAGGATCGTCCTCGTACAACGGAAGACGAAGTGGCCCGTCCCACTTCCAATCTGTTAATAATTCTAAAACGAGGGAGAAACCGCGCTCTTTACTATGAGGCACAATAGCGGCGCTCTCTGTCGATTTCTGTTTTGCACCGATGAATGGTAATGCGCAAATGATCTCGATGGCCTCCTCTGAGATGTGAGTTTGCAAAAGCCAATGTGCGGCCAGCCAGCGCTTGACAAGGCGGACAGTGCCGGAGTATGCGCTAAACTTGTGGCAAAGGTTGGCGATGGCACGATGATGTCGCGGAGCGTGGATAAATCGCCGATTGTAGAGTTCCTTGGCGATCTTGGCTTCGCGTTGTTCCCGCGCGTTATATTGTTGGTCGCTGGGACCGACAAACATCTTGCTAGGGTCAATGATTCGGTCAAGCAAAGTCGCCTCTCGATCGTGCCAAATGAACGCAGAGAATGACCAGCCTTCAGCAGTGAATATTTCTAGCGCCGCGCATCCTTGAAATTGATTTGAGCTATCGCCGATAGCAACTGACACCTTAAGTTCGGGGTTTAAAGTCATAAGTGACTGGGCGATGGTTTCAAAAAAGCGAGCTTTATTTTTTGGATTGCTTTCAAGTCATCTGGCCACTTAGATGACTTCTCGTATTCGAGAATGATGGGGATGGTTGGGAGAAAATGCAGGGACTCCGGTAATTCCGTTGAAGCCAAGGCAGGGATCGGCAGTGGAGCAAATGTGGAGGTATACCGCAGGTATTCAGATATGGGGCTGACGTTTAGCAGTGCCAATGGTAGCTCCTTGTCTAGTGCTTTCAGGTTCCTGACAACTGCATCGAATGCCGTAGCCGCAGCCTTATACCCACCCGTAGCCCGATGTAAACGACGGACATTATCTGGCAATCGGAGTATGTTGTCGAATGGCGTCTGCAACGTTCTCGCATATTTGGCAGAAATGCCAAAATGAAGTTGCAGTAAATGTCGGACGATGGAAACCGGTATATGTGCACGCTCATCGGACGTTGTAACCTCCCAAACTACACTCTCCGTGATACGACCGTCCTTGAATCGACGAAGCTCAGCACGGTTGCCCCATAGATGCCGGAACTCCTTCGCAACGTCTAAGTCTTGGTCTTCCGCAGAAGGTCCGTGGTCAACAAGACGGAAGGCATGGGTAGGATCATAAATAAGTCCAATGTAAACTGTGGACGTGTTGGGGCTTTCTGCAGAGGATATGGGGCGGCAAGGGGTGACAGGCTGGAGGATGGCTATTGCTTGGGTGCGATTGCCAAGACCTCGGCGCAAAGTGGATGAAATAGAGGCCAGGAGAGCTGCATCAGGAGACCCATGTTCCACGAGAGCTGGAGTAGACTGGATCGAAGAAGCTTGTGACAAATCCACTCTGAAAACAGTCAAATGTGGAATCCACAGGAAGAAAGACAATGCTTGCCTGATCACCGCATCAAAGCGAGAGGAAAGTTTGAACCGACTTTCCAGGAAACAGTCAGCAAACGTGTCAGAAGATGTACCACTGTTGCTTAATTGCTCCAGGGTCTCTTTAGCATCGTGACTTAACTTCACGATTGATAGTCAGCGACGTGTGTTTACAGATTCTGGCAGCGAAGCTCACCAAGTCAAGTGAGGTGAGCGGAACATCAGACAAGAAGTTAATAGTAGATGCTGCATCCACGAATACGGCGGGGTGGTGCGTAATGTACTCCTCTGGAGGGCACTAGAAAGAGACATCGATGCCCAAGTTCCACGTCCGTGTGCAAATACGTACCCTATGTCCATTAGTCGTCTTTGTAAATACCGGTGTCTCGCCAAACTTCTGCTTTGCTAAACTCCCCGTCAGCTTATCTCGTGAAAGGGAAGAATGAAGAGTTTACCAAGAAAATCGAGCGCAGTTTTAAACAATTGATAAGAACTTAATCCCTTTCCAAGCGGCTTCCTCAATTCTGTGCTCCCACTCTTTGTGCCAACAGGCTCCTCACCCGAAATCAAATAGCACAGTAGTCCGGCCCAAACCGAGCCTTTTCCCTCGAAGCCTCTCACACAAAATTCACCATCGCCATAACCTCGTTGGTTAGCCCACACCCTTAAAAGGGTGTAAGCATCATGAAAAGCTGGTAGTGCATTTTTGAGTCTATAAGTCGACATCAAGGCTTCTTTTGCATATGTGGAAAGAAGGATAGCGTTGTTGTAGATTGGGGTAGGGAAAGGTGGTTGGGACGAGGAAGAGAGCATGCGGACATTCGAATGTGAGGGGAAGAGCCTTGACAGCGATAATGGACTGGATGACGAAAGAACAAGAATAACATGAACTTCAGCATGACTTTTGGAAAAATCATGAGATTTACTCCCTTGCAAGGATGTCAATTATGTTTTTTTATAAATGAGGAATCATACCGTTCCGTGGCCTAAGAACCAACGTGGTGAGGCGAGGGTCTCCATGCGCACATGAGTAGAAGGTGTCCACGTCGAAAGCGGTTGAAATGGATTGAGCTAGAACAGCAAGGTAGTAGGACTTCTTGTGGAAGAAACGCCCATCGAGGTAATCTTTTTCTTGAAAAAGGGTCTGCCATACATCCTTCAGTGGTGAGAAAGACGATGGAGCAAACAGCACACCTCGGGCATCTCCATACACAGGTCAACACCAAAACGACTGCCATTCTGCTTTTTTACAGCGATTCCATTTCCCCAACTTCCAACAACATAGATTTCCCTTGGAGGCTCGAATGCAACTTTCCACTTGGCATCTCGAAGCGGAAGGGGAAACGCAAATGGGACTGCGACACCTTTTTTAGAAAGAATTTTTGCTGCTGTCAAAGGATTCAGAGGTTCGATAGAAGGAATAGAGATGCAGTGGGTGCGCAGAGCAAAAAGAAAGTGATCGAGCTGTTGTCGACCAGACTCTTTGGGTCGGACATTGGGAAGGAGTGCATCAATCTGAAAAGAGGTGAACTCGAAGAGCCGTTACTAGAATCATATAGCCAAACCTGAAGCTTGAATGAGCCAGACTGATAAAGATGATTTGCATCCTTGATATCTCTTAATTCATGGCCAGTAAGAGGTTCTATGGACATCACATAAGGTCGGACCGCGTTTACTGTGAGGCGAAACATACCCTCTCTACTGTGGCGAATAGTATCTTCAAGTTCGACTTGGCTCATCTCACTAGCATGTATCGGTGATCTTTTGGTGATTGTCGTGGCAGAGACCTCGCAAGGCCTGTCCAGTGTCAATACGATTGCAAGGAAAAAAGCTAATATCACGTGACCTATTAGTAGGGGTTGCTAAACAAGCAAGCTTGCCGCGTTGCTTTCGCTCTTTCACTTTCTCTATGGACGGACTACAAGGCCCTCAAATTGAAGCGTTACAGCAGCTACAAAGTATCCTTGGTCCACATGACACGGAATTTGTGGTTAGCGTACTTGAAAGTGTCTCATGGGATGTCCAAGTGAGTATTGACTTGTAACCTGCCGCGTTTCGCGGTTGAACGCGGGTCCGCAGAAAGCCACAGACCTCCTGTTCGACAACGAAGCTCCTAAAGTTATAGCACCAACACAGGCCACTCCAATGGAACAGTTGGAGATGGATGTCAGTGAAGACTCGTCCCCCACAATCAGACATTCTCGCCGTGGTCAGGGTGTACGAACATTCAATTTTGTAGCCGTCTATGGATAATGACACCCGTTGCAGAACCCGCGATCAAATTGGAGTTTTTTATGGTCTCTCCTCACTGTTCCGTTGCACCTCATGTCAGGAGTGCTGCGCTTCGTGTTTAGCGTTCTCCGCATACCAATACCGTCCCTACCATTCATGACTACAAATTCAAATTCCTATCATTATCATTCTCACCGCCCCACCTCTCCAGATTCACGCAGCATCACCCAGAGGTGGGTGCAACAACTCGAGGAAGAAACAGGTGCATGCTCGTCGAAACGTTCTATGGCGAATGCGGTCACGACAGGATTCGAGGCAGGACCATCAACCACGAGACGTCATACATATCCACCTGCGGCTTCGGATGATAATCAGAAGATTCTTCCCGACTTCTTTGATGGCAGTTATGAAGAGGTTCTTGATATTTGCCAGAAAGAAGGGCGTATAGCATGTGTTATCCTCGTGAGCGCTGAACACGATGATGATGCAGATTTCAAGAGGTACGCAATATTTGCCTATACACGATGTAAGATGTATCATATTGTTCTCTATGTACAGGTCTACCCTTACCGACGCAGCTTTCGTCAAGATCTTGCTGGATAATGATTTCATTGTCTGGGGTGGGGACATCCGGGATAAAGCTGCATGGGATGGTATGTTTCGTTTAACATGTCTTTTACAATGATAAATCCTTGTGCAGCCTCGCAAAAATTGCAAGCGACTACATATCCCTTTGTGGCTTTCCTTGCGCTTCAGCCCAGGCGCCATGGCGCTTCTTCTGGTGCTTCCCCGGTTGTCACCATCCTATCACGTCACCAAGGTCGTGCAGTCGCAACTGCTTCAGTATTGATCGATCATCTCAACTCGCAACTACTTCCACGTGTAACGCCATTCCTTGTACGATTTAAGACAGCGTTACAGGACCGTGACCGTGACCGACGTATACGTGAGGAGCAGGACCGCGCATTCAGGGAAACGGCTCGTAGAGATCGTGAGGCTATCGAGATGAGGGTGCGGCAAGAGAAAGAGGAGGAGGAACGTGTACGAAAGCAAGCAGAAGACGTAAGAAGAAAGCAGGAAGATTCAGTGAGGCAGAAGCATCAAGCCGGAATACGTATGGAGTGGAGGAAGTTCATGCGCAACCGTCTCCTGTTGCCCGAGGCACCCGGCTTGAGACTGGCTATCAAACTGCCCGGCAATGGACGAGTTATCCACAGTTTCCCCCCATCGGCGACCCTTACTGCTCTCTATACCTTTGCCGACTCGCAGCTTATCCCGTCCACTTCTCGCCCGGAAGATGACCCTTCGCAAGCACCGGAGGGAGTTGTCGATGATATTCCACAGCTTGATTCTTATATCCAGAGCAAGACAGCAGGACACGCGTGGTGGGGCTTTACACTCGCTTCAGCATACCCACGGAGGGAATTTAGGTGGAAGGCGAATGTATCTTTGAGAGAGACAGGTCTGAGAGATGGGGAGCACATTGTTATGGAACTAATCACTGGACTTGGGTCTGCTAATGGTCAGATCTCTGACGACGAGTATGAGTCGGAAAGTGATTAGAACTCTTTGTTATAATGCATTTTGTTGTTATTTATCTTTAAGGATGAACATATGGAATAGATACAGTGAAGTCCCGGTGTTGATACGTAATCATTGGCTGAGTATTGTGCGTACGAATGATTCGTAGTTCACATTTCCGTCACTAGGTTAAGTAGTTAGCCGTGCATGACAGCAAATAGAGATTGGCTGCTTACGAGCCGATCTGAACACCCTTAAGCAATTCATCGACCTCCTCGTCTGTCATCTTCTCTCCAAGTTGCGTCAGCACATATCTCAGCTCTCCAGCCCCAATGAAACCGTTCCCCTCTTTATCAAACACCTGGAATCCTCGAATAAACTCCTCTGCATGACGATCAATGGACCGTTATGCTACAACAAACCATGTGAAACATACCAGGTGTTCCTGCAGGTTTGAATCCATCTGGTCTGTTGAGGATTGTCAAAAATGTCTTGTAGTCAACTGTCCCAAAGTAAAGTGTTATAGGACCAACATCAATCACAAGCGCCCAACTGACCTTCTCGTGGTGCATTCGCGATGATATCAGTCACTTCAGCCTGTGTTGGATTCTGACCGAGGGCGCGGAGGAGGTCGCCTAATGTCTCTCGTGGAACAGCGCCTGTGCCCTTCTTGTCGAAGAGCGCGAAGGCTTCCTTATATTCTGTTAAGCGATCAGTCCGGGATGGACTAGCTATATAGCGCTGAATATCGAACCTGCATTATCACTCTGTAAGAGTCGGTCAAAATTGACGCGTATGAATGTTTAAACACGAGACTCACCATGGCTGCTCTGTCCGATGGGCTATCAAATACATTAGATTCGCCAGTACAACGATGGCTTACATAATCATCGATCAAAAGGCCAGCCAAACGGCTTGCGACACTGTAAGTGTACGAATCTACGATTTGTCAAATTTGCCGTTACGAAAGCGGCAGGATCGCTTGTTGGCTCACTGGATAATTGTACCTGCGCTGTTAGCTTGTTCTGACGCAATTCAAATTTCATAGAGATCACCTGAACACTTTGCGCCTCGTCAATTGATCTCACCCATGGTCTACGTTACCATATCGTTGGTTGTACTCTATCATTGTCCCCTCAAAGCTCTCCAATTCTTTTGCACTGATCAAGCTCAAGGCTCATACTTCATATTTTTATTTTCTTCCAGTACAAGCTAGCATAATGCCACGGTTAATGGCATTGCTCGTAAATCTCGTTCGTATAATTCGACCTTACGCTGTTCCGTCCGCTACTTTTACGCTTGCGCTTTATTCTTTCACGTTGAAATTTATCGAGTCCTCGCTGGCAATTCCTTTGTCACTTACTGATATACTTTTTCACGATATGAGGCTGTAGCGGATCATCCGACCTTCAAGCTTCAAGCCTGGTCATGCCTTCGCACTACCCCTCTATAACTTGCATGCTCCACCAGAACATCCATATGTGCGCACACCCTCTGGTGCAACTCTGCGCAAGATCACGCCAATTGGACACTGCAGGTGTGTTTTACTGGTATGGGAGATGCATCTCCGTGGTTCCGTTTTGGATACGAGTGCTTGTAAACGCTCATCATTCGTTTATTGATGTCCTCGTTTTGCGGAACGTGCAACAGGTTGTCACGGGAAGTGTTTCATACGACTTCCATGGCACGTGCGTCTCCGTGAGGCAAAAATCGCTAATCAAACAACAGAAGTGTATTTAACTCCGCAGGGCACCTGTTCGTCGATGATATTTCGATCTGGCCCATGTACGCATCCCGATATTACCTTGAAACTATACCTGCGATTAACCGCCGAATGAAATTTCGACGATGATGGCCACCAAAATTGCGCACACGTGGCACATTGATTCTTGAAGTATTCGTTTGACAGGGCAAATTTGGGGGACTTGCAGGCGTACCACGAAATCAGTGGTCGGAAGAGTTCAGCGTGCATTTCATTTACCTACACATTTACAACATCTCCATCCAAAGTCGTGATTGTAGGTATATGATTTTTTGTTTTGTTAATGAGTTGACGTCCGAGTTACATTTGTATAATGTAGTCAGCCAATTAAAACTTGTTAATCGTTCGTGTGTGCTGTGTCTGCAAACAACAGTATTTCACCGACGTGGAAGTTATGAAGACACTTTGCTATGCTGAGCACCTACTTCCTGGAGTCATATATACATGCTGCCCTCACCAAGCTCCGCAAGATCCTGCCTCTTTTTTGATAAACTCAATGCACTCCCTGCAGGTGTACTTTTGAGTGCCCAAGTACCGGATCGTTCCGCACCAACCACCCCAAATAGCTTTTCGTCCACTTCTGCCATCATTTCAACATACCAGGCTTGATTTCCTGACGGCCGTGAAAGTCTACTAGTTGATAGTTCAGATAGCGTGGTGCGGGGTATCTCTGGTGATGGAAGGAGTAAAATTATTGCATTGATTTGATGGGAATAAGATAGAGCGCGTGTGTTCATCGCAGACATAAATGCCGCCGATGTCGACTGGAGAATATTTGGAGGCGAAAATTTTTGAAAGGAATTCTGGAAATAATTCGGTCAGAAGTTCACTTATTATGATGGTATGCATACCAAGGATATGTTCTGTAGAGACAAATAGCGCACGGGCGCCTCGTGCACAGGCAAGGGCTCCGATGAAATGTAGCTTTGTATAGAATACACATCGAGGATGGAAATGCTGAAAGGTTGAAACGGTCAGTTTAGTTCACACAGCCGCAGACAAAGCACTTACCCGGACGGTTGGAGGCGATCCAGGATATCATTGACATACTTGTTCATGGACCATAACGGCAACACCGCCGTAGCCTCGGACACTAGTACGACCGCACGGGTTGATGAGGGCTTAAACAGCAATCCCACCTGTCAAACTTGATTTGTGTCCGCTTATTAAAGAACATAGAGCATGCACTAGCCTGAATATTGTTGACGAATATTGCGCCCTGATGTTCCCCTAGATCTGCGCCAGAAGCCCAAAAGTCTCCTGCAGGGCCTGATGCGATGACAAGAGGGCAGCCAGTGGCGAATTGACCCTCGATTTTGATGTTTACAATCGGAACCTGATCAGCTCGTTGAGCGGTTATTGGGTTGTATTCGTCCTCGTCATCGGACTCGATGGCGTAACGTGGTGGAAGGGCATCGTCCAGAGGATTAATTTCCTGCAATCCAGGTCAATCATGGATGCATCTCTGCTGAAGAAACTTGCCATGTTTCAAGGCTACAGACAGGATATCGAATCGTACTAGGATGACGCGTTATGCTAAGTCGAACAGGGTTTACGGGGTCCGACAATCCCATCAGTGAACTGATGGATAATTGATTTTGTTCCCTCCATCACCTTTGTTTAGTTGTGGAGCTGGACAAACAAAAGGGTCCCTATTGTTACGATATTTGGGCGCGCGCGAAGTGTCCTAGTAATGGCAAGCTTGGAGTGCGTCGCTTCATGCTCTTATTGGTCACCAAACTGCGACGAGGAGCGTCCGGTCATCTCTCGCAGCGTAGGCCGCCGGCCCGCCCCCACTACGACTGTCGATTGACGATCTTGTGCTACCATGCATACCATCATACTATTATCTTCACAATTGACCATGCTGATTCCTTATAGTGATGCAAGTTCAGCGTTACTCGGCCCCATGCTCCACTGAGG
This sequence comes from Suillus spraguei, assembly GCA_016800925.1. Lineage (NCBI taxonomy): Eukaryota > Fungi > Basidiomycota > Agaricomycetes > Boletales > Suillaceae > Suillus > Suillus spraguei. The sequence goes on along the minus strand of JABCPU010000007.1, from coordinate 270,799 downwards.
GCTAGCAACTCATCGAGATGAGGTGGCTTGTGAATGCTCACATTATCCATCACAATTACGGTGTTTTCTGAGGAAAATGCTTCATATTCTCAAACAGACTGTCTATGAACTCATTGAATGTTGCCGTCGTATATGAACGATCTAGTACATCAAGATGCAAGATGGCATCCAGCGACTCGGAGGGAACAGGTAAAATAAGCTGATCCGGGCGAAATTCTCAGCTATAAACATTTGATAGCGATCACAAGTATCTTCGTCGCGCTTGAGTGTAACCCTAAACACCTAGTAGAGGAGTTAATCAGAACAAAATGCAACTAGTGAAAAACCGCATACATGTTTGCGTGTGAAACTATGTCTTTTCGTAATTCGTTCAATGGTAATTTCAGGAACTTCAACACCCATTACCTGGCGTAGCATACGTTAAAGTCAGACAGAAGTAGGTCTGAAGTGCGCTCGATACATGACAACAGATACCAGTAAGGGAGTTGGGGCAATTATTTATGATGTCATAGATGGCACATTTATTATTGCGCGTTCCGCGGCCTGCGCACTGCCCGTTTTGGTGACCCATATGTGCACATTCAATATTTGCGCGTTCCGCAGCTTGCTCGGTGCGCGTTTCTATGGAACGCCAGATCACTGTGCTCTACTTCCAAGGTTCCCACTTCTCAGAACTTCCTAGTAAGGTAAATAGCCCTCCGAACACCTTGTGCGACTCGCGACTGTTCGAAAAATTTAAAATTTATTGACCGTCAGTTATTTAATGCGTGTGCAGGTCTGGAGCTTCGGCCGCAAGAAATATATCTTGTGAAAGCAGACGATGGAATAATTTGTGCCTGCGAAGCATAAACCATGCCAAAACGCAATGATGGCTTCCAAATCTAGGCTCAGGCAAATGGTCACGGTGAATAGTTATCGCAATGATTTAGACACACCTTTTATGTGCCCCAATAGCAAAGAATGTTCAAAATATTAATAGGTCTCTTTGCTTGCAAAGTTCTTCTTGATCGCGAGTGCATTCTAAAATCACTGCAGATGCTCTGTACAGTGGCCCACAGATCAGCGCCTGATATCGCAGACACGTCTACAGACACCAATCCATCCAATATGCAATCGACTAAGCCCGAAGAGGAACTACATAAAACCTGCGGCAGCCCCACGAGTCACAACACCCAATATAATTAGTGTTTCGGACTCGGACGCGTGTCCATGGAGCAAATATTAATATTGCGACAACAATTTGCACACGGGCGAACCTCTAAGGAAACTATCCATCAGTGACGAGGTGTGTCGTGATTGGAAAAAATGTTGTTATCGGTAGGTTTCGAACATACACAATCTAAGAGAAGCACATTTTAAGTCTGTTGTAGCAACAGCCAGGCTAGACCAGTTGCAGTGAACTTCTAAAGGACCTATTGACGAGTGAATATCAAGGTGTGTTCCGGTAGAAAAAAGCTCGGTGTCAGCAGGTTTCGATCCGGCACAGTCCAAGAAAAACAGAATTTGATTATGCTGTAGCAACCATCTAGCAGTTACGGTGAACTTCTAAAGAAACCATCCACAAGTGAATGTCAAGGTGTATTCTGATAGAAAAAAAAAACTTGCCATCAGCAGGTTTCAAACCTGCACAGTCCAAGAGAAATAGATTTTGATTATGTTGTAGCAACCTCATCGTTGGCAGGTTTCGAAACTGCACGACGCAGGAGAAACAGATTTTGATTCTGCCGTAGCAACCACCAGACTAGACCAGTTGCGGTGGACTGCTAGAGAAACCATCCACAAGTGAATGTCAACATGTGTTCCGATAGAAAAAACCTTGTCGTCAGCAGGTTTGAAACCTGCACAGTAAAAGAGAAACAGATTTTGATTCTGTTGTAGTAACCACCTGGCTAAGACCAGTTAGGATGAACTTCTAAAGAAACAATCTGTGAACGAATGCCAAAGTGTGTTCCAATAGAAAGAACTGTAGGTTAGCAGGTTTCAAACCTGTATAGTCCAAGAGAAACAGATTTTGATTCTGTTAGCAACCACCTGGCCAAGACCCGATACGATGGACTTCTAAACAAACCATCCATGAATGAGTGAATCTTCCGACAGAAAAAACCTCGTTGTCGGCAGGTGTCAAAGAGAAACATATTTTGATTCTGTTGTGGTAACCACGCTGTCCAGGTCAAAGTCTTTAACTCTTCCACTTGGCGACCCAGAGACCTCCCAAGTTGAAAACTTATGAGGACCCTGATTGACACGGCCCGAAAAAGATGACACGGACAATAAAATTGAAGTCTGAACGTCTACGGGACAATACAATTGCCCCGACGAGGGACAAAGACTGAGATAATTCTAATTCACCATATTAGCAGCAGGTTCAATATGATGGATGTTACCACTAAGTATACACGGAGTTTCTGAAAACACAGAAGGCAGTCAGCTGATACTAAAAAAACGAGGACAATGAGACACTGTCGCCACCTTAAGTTGAAGGCCAGACATGGAGGATTGGAGACGAGAGTCTCATCTTCCCACAAAACGGTGGCCATGCAGCAATCCAGTTCATCCCGAACATAACATCATAACCTCGAACTCGACAACGACAATGAGAGTACGGTAATGGATCACTGAGGCCATGGGGATTTCAGCGAGTGCGAACTTGGCCGAGCGAACGAGCAATCGAAGAAGATGAGAGAAGAATACGATTCAAGGTCAAAAGCAACGCATGCAGGAAGACGACCGATTTGAATGAGGTCCCATATGACACATTAGAATGGTCATTGGTCGCACAGGGTGTTCAGAGGCCAAGGAAGCACTTAACTTACTAGGAAGGTTCTGAGAAGTGGAAGCCTTGGAAGTAGAGCATGGTGGTCTGGCTTTCCATACTTACTGAAACATCCGCTGCTGTGAGCAGACAAGGACGTCCAATTTCCAAGGGTCTTCGAATAACAGAGCCTGTGAGACGAGAGAGCCGAAGTTAACAGTTCAGTGGCTTGTGTGAGTGGCTTGTGCTATGCCACCAGATGTCATATGAGCGGACATGGTCACCCATTGCTGTTTTACAGCTGCTGGAATGTGACGGCGGTTTCCAGGCATGGCGGCAAGTCTCAAGAGTACTACAATTGTGTCAGGCAGGGCGTCGGACAGGTGGCCATTTTTGAGTACTTCGCGCGCCAAAATATCGTAACAAGCGAAACTCTTTTGTTTGTCCAGCTCCACGCGGTGAAGGGAACAAAATCAGATCTGGTCTATCGATATGAAAGTAGCTGTAATAAGAGTTCTTCTACGCGCGAGATACAAACATAGATAAATAGATCATAAGCGCTGAAACATAAAAGCTGACCTTTCCGCAATTTGTTAGACCAGCAACAACGACGAGGATGACGTTCTCACCTGTGCGTATAACGAATGTCCCCTCTATCAAAAATGCACCGTTGCTTGGTCTAGCAGAAGGTAACGGTTACTTTTCAAATGCTCAACTCGCTGCTCTTGTTCTTGTCGTACCGTGGATCATCAAACGTGTCCTTCCCCTCGTAAACCGCGGTGGTCTCAAGACATATATCTTCATACTGATTGTTACGGGTATACCGGTCACCGTCGCTTATTGGACCGTAGCGAGCGTCTACGGTGGCCGCAAGAATGTTAAAGTTCTCATGCCCGGTAGAGACCTCGAAGATTATATTACTATCCACGACCCGGAGTTGAAGGAAAAATACCACGGCAACACGAAAATTCCAATGCAGGTCTTCCATGACGCGTACTTTGAGGGTAAAATCGATTTCAACGGTAATGTTTACGTTTTTGCCATGGTTTCATGCTCACAAACGCGTATAGGCGACGTGTTGGACGTACTAGAAGAACGTCACGATTGGGCAAGGATGGTTATGACGACGGAGCTTTTCAAATACGTCTTCATGAATCTCCTTCCTGAAGTCATCGTGCATTCCCAGTCTCAAGATGAAGAACAAGTCCGCGACCACTATGACAGTAGGTTTTCTTTTACTTTTACGTTCGTCCTACTCACTCGAACTACGCAGGAGGCGACGACTTTTACTCATGGTTCCTTGGCCCGAGGATGATCTACACATCCGGTGTCATTGCAGATGCCAACAAAGACGCCTCCCTGGAAGAGCTGCAAGACAACAAGCTCCGTCTTGTCTGTTCGAAACTCGACCTGAAACCTGACGACCGTCTCCTCGATGTCGGTTGTGGTTGGGGTACCCTCGCGGCGTACGCAGCGAAGAACTACAAATGCGACGTTACCGGTATAACCCTCGGCAAGAATCAGACTAAGTTCGGTAATGAGCGCATCAAGACAAACGGTATCACCCCCGACAAAGCTCGTATCCTATGTATGGACTATAGGGATATCCCAGGTGGCCGTGGGCACTTTACAAAGATCGTTTCGCTCGAGATGGCAGAGGTAAGGATTGTATACTCTTAACGTTTACTTATCTAACGTTCAACAGCATGTCGGAATAAGGCGTTACGGTTCGTTCATGCGCCAGATGCACGACCTCCTCGAAGACGATGGTATTTTCGTCCTCCAAGTTGCTGGTATCCGCCCTTCTTGGCAATACGAGGATTTGATTTGGTAAGCGTTATTATTGTCTGACGTCATCGCTAACACCACGCAGGGGTCTTTTCATGAATAAGTATATTTTCCCTGGCGCAGACGCTTCCTGCTCTCTCGGCTGGGTTGTGAACCAGGTTGAAGCTGCCGGCTTTGAAGTGAAGAACATTGACGTCTTGGGCGTCCACTACAGCGCCACTATCTGGAGGTGGTACTTAAATTGGGTTAGTAACCGGAAGGAGGTTCGTCTTTCCCCCTCGTCCTACTCATTGCTATACTGATGCATTCTAGGTCATTGATAAATACGGTGAACGCTGGTATCGAATCTGGGTATTTTTCCTGGCATACAGCACGATCATTTCCCGCCAAGGTAGTGCTAGTGTGTTCCAACTGACATTGCACAAGAATCTCAACGCGTACCATCGGGTTCTGGGTGTTGAGAACCACTGGAGTCTGCAGGTGCGCGATGGGAAGGATTCGGAGATCAGGTGAGTATATTTTGGATTGCTTATGTTTTGTTAAAGTGGGCTGACGCGTGCATTTCGAGGTTGGTAGAGTGAAAAACTACGTATGTATATACGGGCGGGCGATATCACCTATATCATCTCTTATAATTTGGTCGTATAATACAACTGCGCACTGCGCTCTTCCATTCATCAGTTTCTTCTCGGTTCACAATGTCCCTACAATGATAATGCAGTGCCACAAGTCAGTAAGGCTTTGACATCCGTTGAATGTCATCACATAGGTAGGCCGTAAGGGAAACTGCTTGCGGTTGACGCTCTAGAGCGCTAGTGGTAGTACACCCGAGCCAATCGTTTTGAGCTTCGATATTTTACCTAATCTCGATTTTTGATTACAATGTTATTCAGGGCCTTTTCCCATGAAAAGAGCCTTTAGCATTTGTCGACAAATCTAGAATACCATTATATTTAGCCACAAAGCTATGACAATTCCTCCTTTTCAGATGATGAGGGGTGGTAGTAGACTTATCCAAACTATTGCGTGCATTGCCGTTTGACCCTATTTACTCTGAGAGACAGTCTGTAGAATCTCGTACGTCAGCGTTAACTGACGACACAATAGCGTACCTTGTTCTTATATGTAGGTGCTATACGCGTTAATAGAGCTCTTCTCCGAGAGACTGAGATCTTACCTTGTTCTTATAGCTCCCCCTCTTCCCCGCTCGCCCGCAACAGAAGTTTCATTTCAAAGTTTAGGCCAGCATCAAAATTTATATTTATATTTCTTATTGTCAATGACGTTCAGCCAGCAACAGAATATTCACTGATGCCTTATGGTTCTCTTGTAGTGCAAGATCTCTTTAGTATTTGAAATTTTACACTTTATAGACAGCAACTTAAATATTAAGTATTATCTTCACATTTCGCACAACATTCCAACTTGTCTTAAATACTGCAAACCATGTGTCTACTGGAGCATGGCATGAGCACCACGTGGTGCAGAGACAAGAGAGGTACATACTGCACTGCCGCTGTTGCAAAGTCCTGATTTTAAGCCTACACTCATGTAGAATATCAAGATTTCTGCGTCCAGGATTCTCCGAACCAACCAACCAGACCACGGCAACACTAAACAGATATAGCAACAAAACACAGTACGATTTCTAATCATAGAATACTAGAGCTCTCAGCTCAATAGATTCTCGGGGTGGTGTTCCCTCTGGAGTGTTCGGGTCTTGGAAGCCGGTATGAGGGGTCAACCTTGCGACACTACCATCTTGTATTGAGTCGGAGCTGAGGCCCTTTTAGCACGACAGAAAGCTTCCCCGAGTCACTTCGCTCACCATTTGATAAGAACAAACTCTTCTGGGGTCATTTCCTTCATGTATTTCCATTGGTAGTGTGGGTTGTATTTAACTCCAAATGTCTCACCCTCGCGGTCAGGGTATATATGAGCGACAGGCACCAAATCTTTCTCGAAATCGACACTCCGGAAGTCGCATAGTGCAAGCGGCCAATCCACAGCTGCGTGTGATATGGGACGCCAAAGGTTTATGATTTGGAAGCGTCTGCGAAGGAGGAAAGGAGCTTCTGTTGGGGGGAGATGCCTGTGGACACGACCAATGGACGCCGCAAGCGTTTGGTCCACATGAACCCGGGAGACTGGTTGACGTTTCTGTGGGCTATTATCTAGCTCGCCTGGGCGACGGCGACGAATAGCTGTGACATGAATTAAGGATCAAGGCGTCGTTTCAAATGGCGGTTGACATACTGTGATCGAAGATAACAATCTTGGTTGCTCCTGTAACCCTCTTGATGAGGTTGATGCTCTCAGGGTAGTATTCGCGCTCGATCTCATCATCATTCGAGAAGCTGGTATGCTTCGCTGCTTCTCGTCCATACTGAAATCCAGCATTATCAAGCCTGTAAAGCTCCTCCTTCCCGCGCACGTCCTCAACTCGCATATCATGTGGGTCCTCGATCCAGTTGCGGATCGGTTTTCCCGTTGCGTTATCTGGGTAGACTCTATTGTAAGGTCGAGAGCCATCAGGTGGAGGGTACTGATGGTGTCAGAAGTCATGGTTAGTACGATTGTAAAGGGATGGAAGCGTCCTTAGCATTATGAGTAAGTTACATCCTACTTATATGTTTCTAAGGGCCGCGGAAGCCGCTTGGCTTGTCATATGCCAATGCTCCTAGCCAATGTGGATGAAAATATTTCATACACATGGGTTGTAGATGACCCACTGAACTGCGGGATGAGCGATGATCCAAAGTTGTAGAGCTTCTTATAACTTACCTTAATTATTAAGTCTGTTGACCACGCTGAAACTGATCTGGTATACATGTGACGTGCATACACCGATAAATTTATTGATGATGTCGGCCACTGGCGTTGAAATAAGCAGTATAAGTTACCTTTATAGAGACTACCGGTGAAGCCTGTGATTGTGTCTCTCAAAGGTGGAAGAAGACAGGATCTCGTCGAAGGCATAATTTATCATGTAAGGCCGAGCATGCAGCTGCTAAGCTGTATGAAACTGTAATGAGAGGTCGTGTGTAACGAGAGTCTATGCAATACCGGGTACAAGGGTGTAAAGACCATCGATAACAAACAAATGCTGCCGTGCCAGGCTACAAGGGTAATTCATCTGGTATTTGCGATCAAACAGTGATCACAGGGAAACGAGTATGGATGGTCCATTGGACGAGTCGTAGGTGCGAATGGGGTGCGAATGGCGACCAGGAGCCGTCAATGTAGAGTCGCTTTAAGGATCCGGATGGCATAGTGCCAGCGGATGGAGTATAATAATGAAGAGGTAGCACAGCATCAACATGTCAGCCCTATAGGGAGGAGAATCTGATTCTCACTTGGAGTCTTGAATGGACATCGGATATCTTGGCAATGAGAGAAGACCGTCGTGTCCGGGTATACCTCAGCATTTACGAAGATAAATAATAGCCGAAACCAAGTCGGAAGCTGCTGAAGCATCGATAACAATTTGCAACAGAGTGATCGACAGAGACAAGCGACTGGGCGTTCACCTTTAACGTTACGTTACTATTACATAAACCACCTCGGGCAAACCTCGGACCTCGAAGCCTATCCTGGATCGATAGCACGAAGCTCAACTGTATGGTATAATTATTTAATAATTAGAATTTTCCTGTGTTTCTATTTGTTTCAGCTTTTGATGAGCCCATTCTCAGTACTATCCCCCTGGCCGACTCGTCTCGCTGCCCAGCCTGGCAATCCCTCTAGTCCTCCCCTTTCCGAGTCCCGTACAGACATCCTCAGTGATCAGTCCATCCGGTAACTCCTCACCACTGCCGGTTAACAATATTCTATTTTTTTTTCATTAGCCTCCGTGCGAATGGTCTGAACAGTTGCCATCATCTCCTTATGTTTCCAATTTTACTTATGTGCACTGCACATATGTACTACACCTGTCGTTGTTTGCCTCGCGCCTATGCTTGTCTGTGTGTTTTCTTTGGACTCGTGACCCGTACGTGTGCATTCCCACCTATTCAACCCTGCCTCCACTTGTATTTACATCTGCCGCCACTCAGCTATACTCGTTTATACCTACTGCAGCGTGCCACTCATTCTTTTCGTTCATACTTACAGTTACTTGTTGCTAATTTGCAGGTTGACTTGTACTTGCTCGCCTCCTCACAGTAATCAAATTTATGATCCTGTCTATTCAGGAGTATGAGAACTTGAGATTCTCAACACCAACTCGTCAGACTTCTGCCCACTAGTATCTCTTCCCCTAGAATTTAACTTAATTAATCGTCTGGTGAACTGTGTCTAGGGGTCTTTCGTGAGGCTAACGTTCAACGTTGATCGTGCCCACAGATCGTATGGCCTAGAAATATTTATTTTGCTAGGTATATATGACAAAGTACACAGAAGACAGTTCAGATTTGATGCAGATACCGATGGGTCATTAAAGCAGCCTTACATATATTAAATCATAGATAGGGAGAAGGGAAATGACTCTAATCCACCCGTGGACCCGCCAACCTCACGCTCTCTTGTACATCACCCTCGTACAATTTAAATGCCTTCTGGAACATGCCCGCGAGCTTGCGAACTTCGCGCTCGAAAGCTTGCTTGTCCGTCCAAGCCAGAGACGGGTTAAGAACTTCACGTGGAACACCATCCACTTCAGTAGGAATCTGGAGTCCGAAAACGCCGAATGTCTCGTATTTGCTGTCGAGAAGCTCCCCAGAGTGAACGGCATCGACGATGCGACGGGTGTACTTAAGTGGACAACGGCTGCCAGTGCCAAACTTGCCACCTGTCCAGCCTGTGTTGATTAACCAGCAGGATACGTTGTGTTTTGACATGCGCTCAGCCAGCATTTCTGCGTAACGTCCAGGCTGACAATGCAAGGATTAATCCAGGGCCTTCAGAGGAAGATCAAAATCCTACATGCAACACGATGAAAGGCGCACTATAACAGGTCGAGAATGTCGGGATCGGCTCCAGGACGCCATCTTCCGTACCAGGTGTTTTACTACAAACGTGAGTCAGCGAGTGACACAAACAAAAACAAGAATATACTCACGAGGTGTAACCAGCGAGGAAGTGGTAGCTTGCTTGATCCGGAGAAAGTTTACTAACAGGTGGGAGAACACCGAACGCATCGCATGTCAACATGATAATATTGCTCGGTTGTTTGTCCACCATGCATGGGATCTTGGCATTTGGAATGTATTCAATCGGGTATGCACACCGCGTGTTCTCCGTGATGCTAACATCATCATAATCCGGCATGCGTGTTGCAGGATCGTACACAACATTCTCTAGAATGGAACCGAAGCGAATGGCGTTGTAAATCTCTGGCTCCTTCTCCTGCGACAAATTGATACACTTGGCGTAACATCCTCCCTCGATATTGAACACTCCTGTATCTGACCACACGTGTTCATCATCACCGATGAGAAGGCGGTTAGGGTCAGCAGAGAGCGTTGTTTTTCCAGTTCCAGAGAGGCCAAAGAACAGAGTGACATCGCCCTTCTCTATTCCGACGTTGGCAGATGAGTGAAGGGAGAGTTGGCCAAATTTGACGGGCTGAAGGTAGTGCATGACGGAGAATACACCCTTCTTCATCTCTCCGGCGTATTCAGTGCCGAGGATTACCATTTCCATACGTTTGAAGTTAATCTCTACCGAGGTAGTAGATGACATGCCCTTAGTGAAACGGTTCGCAGGGAATTGACCAGCATTGTAGATAATAAAGTCGGGCTCGCCAAAACTTGCGAGCTCTTCCTCAGTCGGACGGATCAACATGTTGTTCTTCCAGGTTGTCAGCAGAGAAATAATTTGTGTGATAATAATTACACACCATGAACAGAGCATGATAAGCACGAGCACATATGACTCGGACCTTGATGCGGTATTTAGGATCCCACTAAAAATAGTGAGTCGTACAAAGCCCGTGCATTTGTGAGACAAGACTTACACCAGCGAAACCATCGAAGACATAGACATTGTCACGCGTATTTAAATAGTCGATAGCACGCTCGCGGTTGATCTCGAATGTGTCTAAAATAGCTACTGAGACAATAATCCAATACACAATAGAATGACACTCACGCTCATCCATCTTGATATTCACGGAGCCCCACCATATATCGTCCTTGCTAGTCTCCTCAAAGACGATTCGCTTGTCTTTAGGACTTCTACCGGTCTTCTTGCCAGAGAAGTTAATAAGTGCGCCAGAAGACGAGAGGATCGCGCCTTCGTTCCGGATGGCATCTTCGTAAAGCTGAGCTACGGGCGCATTGCGTTTAAGCTGGATCCTGTCCATGTCAAACCCCGCCTGCGAGAAATACTCGAGGTCACGACCGATGACTGTTTGAGAAAAAGTTCAGTAGATAGGAGTAAAGAGGGAGGTGCACCAACGTTTACTATGAAATTGATTATCAGAAGCTTGAGCATAATGTCTGTGTAAAATGTGAGGTGTCACGTAAGGTGTCTGCTGATGAACCATGGTGGTAGATGAATACGAAGCCTTGCAAAGTTAATAAAATTTGAAGCCGGGTAGGATTTTTTTGGTGGCTTTATACCAACGACGAGTCATTACCGGGAACATTCCATAATCCCCCGATGCCTTGCAGAACGGGACACCGCCGGAACAAACAAGGTCAATATCACAGACTTTATAATAGCATATTAGTGAAATGGAAAGAATATACCCGTAGACTGCGATAGCATTAGCAAGCTGTGTAAGCCAGTATGATATTTATCGTTCAACCTCGGGCGATGGCCTAGAAACTGATACCGGGGGGATAAATTCATTGTGGGATGGCTCAGATTCGGAGCAAGCACGAGTAATTCATACTATGGGCCATAATACATGCTATGTGGGATGAACATGCTCGGGACCCTTGACGAAAGTTACAAGCTGCTGACATGTGGAGCGCCGAGCTGTAAAACCTAGGTTGTGAGCAATTGGGCGGTAAGTATATCAAGTAATTCCCGAGATTAATATTAATATTATTCAGTCACACGCGCCACTACGTTTTTGGAACCTGGTGCAAGCCATACTCATTTCAGCTTACTTTCGAAATTTCTCTCTCACAAGTAAACATGCCTCCAGCTCTCTCTAATGCCGTGCGTGCATGTCTCTGATATAAAAAATATAAATGTATTGATAGCATTATAACAGATGACTGTAAAGCGCATCCACAGGGAGGTCGCAGACACCAAGAAGGAGGACCTAGGCTCCATCACCCTCGCACCCTCCACCGACAACCTCTTTCACTGGACAGGTACCATCCCTGGACCCCAAGGGAGCCCGTATGAAGGCGGCGTGTTTAACATTAATATCCAACTGGCGAACGACTATCCGTGAGCACCTCCCTGGAAACACCCAAACTAGGATGTTCACTAATTGTCTTGTAATAGTTTCTCGGCGCCGAAGGTCACCTTTGTAACCCGGATATACCACATGAATATATCGGACAAGGGCAACATATGCATTGATATTCTCAAGCAGAACTGGTCACCTGCGTTGTCACTCTTCAAGGTCATGCTCTCCCTCTCATCCCTTCTCACCGATCCTAATCCGCGTAAGTACTATTTTCAATCTTGATCCTTTCATTGTACCTTCTGTACTTGCTTTGAACCCCCATACTTCCAACCCGTGCATCTATTTCGGCTGACCAATATTCTTTGTTCCTAGAAGACCCCCTCGGTAAGCTCCCTCATTATCCTGTTTTCGTCCTATTTTTCTGAACCACGATCGCTTTGTGCACACACAGTCCCCTCGATCGCAACTGAATATATCCGGAATCGCGTACAGCATGACCGCACAGCCCGGAGATGGACAGAGCTGTATGCCCGATCTCCCGCACCTGTGTCTGCACCGACTCCACCCACTGCATCGACGTCTATGTTCTCCACCGCTATCCCCGAACCCACATCTACATCCACGCATACGACCTCAACCTCTGTTTCCAGATCACGTAAGGGCAAATCTCGCGCCCCAATCAATCAACCTGCGCGTGGCTCGGGCTCGTCGAATGTTCTTGTCGAGACAATTGATATTTCTGACTCCGATGACGAGTTACTACCACCCACGCGAAAACGTCCACGCAGCCCTTCCAACGGGGTGGACATCGATTTTGTGGAGGTAGAGCAACGTGCAACCAGACGCCGGCGCGCAGGTGGCGGTGAAAGTGTGCTTCCGAGAGTCCCTAGAGGCTGCAGGGGAAGTGGGACTGCCGTGGGAGCTGGAGAAGTCATTGTCATTGATGATTAGTACCGTAACGTGGAGTTGAGGATTTTGCCTCGTGAATTTCACCAAAATATTTATCCAGTGTCAAGCTCGCGAGCGTCACGTCATCATATACATTCCAAAGATAATATTGACACAACGAGAAGTTCATCGTACTCTTGTCATCTGATTACCAAGGCCCTGAGCAAATCGCGAGCCACGTCCACGAGGACCACCACGCAGGCTTCCTCGCGTTCTGTCTCCTCTTCCCCTACGTTCTTGAGTTTGTTCGCCACGCTTCTCACCCTTGTCGCCGCCCCTGTCACCCCATCCTCCGCTACCGCCAAGCTTGACGTCAAGGACCTTTTCGTTCTGCTCCAGAAGTGCGCTAACTTTGTCCGCAATAACCTGAGCGAGCTGCTGCGGACGTGAGTGCTCAATGCGGTGAAATACCACCACACCAGTTGACTGATCAAGCGACGCTGATAGCTCTTCGTTCCAGATCATCTTGGAAATCATTGAGGTCACAGAGCGAAGGGGAAGAGAAAATGTGCGCGACAGGAGAGACAACGAGAGAGTGCTATAATAAGGGGCATATGTGAAAAGGTATGTGCGCAGTCCTTGCTCTTGAATACGTCTGTACATCGTGGTTAGAGGTGGAATTATCTATGGGATGACAAAACGTACTTCGCAAGCATCTCTTTGACTGACGCGACTTCAGGCATAAGACTCCATATTTTGATGCTTTGAATGAGGTCACGGCATTTTTCCCATTCACCGTCTTGTAGCGCCTTGCTCGCCTGCATAATGTGATCGCGTGTGCTCTCAGGAGGGCCTGTGAACACTTGGCGATCGGCAAAGTCGAGTAACCGGCGGAATGGCTTTGAGATCGCCTTGCGTTTCTGCTCCTCTGACTCGATGCTGGCGAGAAGGGGGACCTCGACGAGCATGCTGGATACGAGGAAAGCCGCCTCGAGAAGCTCAGTGTTTATATGCATATGGAATGGTAATTGACGTGACCGTTCCGCCTTTTCTTGCTCTGGCGTGAGTTGTTGTTGAAAGCGCTGTTGGTGGACACCCTGAGCGAGCAACTCCTTCACGCGCTGTGTTGTGAAGATGTCTTGCAGCGTCGCTTGAGCCTCTTTTATTAACCCGCATCTGAAAGCACAAAGCCCGAGCTGTACAACGGTTCGATTATACAATATCTGCGTTGCGACGTCCGCAGAATGAATTGACTCTTGCAGATGCGACATAAGTAACATGTCTCGTGCCGTGTAGAAGTCATTATGCAATGCGTGATGGTAGATGTGACTGAGCATGGCGCGAGTGCGCAGAAGGGAGTTGTCGGCTTTGTAAAGATGAACGCAAAGGGAGTGGATCAGGGACGAAGTAGTAGCAGAAGATGCCAGAGTGACGCTGGGTGTTATCTCTGACGAAGCCAGTGAAGACTCAAGAGCAGATACGACAGCATCAGGCTACGAATGTTGTTAAAAAAAGAACTGCGGTGGACTGACTTCAGCTAACCTTGGAATAGATATGCTCCAACCGTCGCATGATCACACGTGCAAGGGGTTCCGGCTGACTCGTCTGTTCATAGAAAGCTTGCGAACGGCTGATAGTACGATAAAGTACTTTCTCGTCCTTAAGACGGTCGACATACTCCGTTCCATGGGGATCGATGTTTTGTAGACTCTTCGTGAATTCGTCATCCAAACGGTCTACAAAGCTGATGATGCTGCCACGAATGCGAACAACCCCATCAGTCTCGGTTGCAGGATGGCGCTCAACGAGTTCATCATAGTCTTCTGTATCCTCCTGCACGGCATAGGATGAGTCCGCGACCACTATTGAGATTAACTGATCGACTTCATGTTGTGCCGAGAGCCATAGATCAGTTGGCATATACGATGTGATCGATGAATTGTAGTCAAACCGGGATGAAACTAGCGCCAGTAGGATGCGGATGCGTTGGTAGGATGTGACCGCTACTTCCAGAAGTTTCTCCAGAATCCGTATCTGTTCTCCTCTGTCGGTGTTCTATAATATTTTTAATTGAAAGGTAGGAGAGTAAAAGACGACATGCGCACCTTCTTGCCACGAGCCTCATGAACAAGTTTCAAATTTTTGAAAATGTTCTCCGCAGAGAAAAACATAGCTTTGCCACCTTTGCCTACTGTGGTGAACCGATCATCTATCACTGGTTCCTCATCACTCTCAGAGTCTGCACCCTTTTTCTGCTTCTTGGGTTTGGGAACAGCAACATCGGCAGGTTGAGCGTGAGCGGCAAATTCACGTTCGAATGCTTCTGGATCCTACGGGAATTCAAGATCGTAATAGAGTGGTCCAAAAAAAACTTACATTCTGATACTGCTGAACCTCCTTTTCAAACTCTTTAGCCGTTTTGCGAACCTTCTGCTTCATGGAGTTGAGTGCTCGAGCATTAGTGGCGTTCATCTTCTTCTTTGCCTCCTTCTCCTTCGTTAGAGCAGCATTAAGGGAGTTCTCTAAACTTATAAGGGTTTTGACGAAAAATGGAGGTAATGGTTCTGCAGCATTACTCTGTCGCTGCACAAGACGTAGGAGCTTGTCGAATTCTAATAGAATGACAATCAGTGAATACGATAGAAACTCGACAAGACTCACCGTTTGATATAGCAACCCAGTCGTTGATTTTGAGCCCATTGTCCATGACCTTGCCAGTAGCTT
The DNA here is from genome assembly GCA_016800925.1 of Suillus spraguei. Taxonomy (NCBI): domain Eukaryota; kingdom Fungi; phylum Basidiomycota; class Agaricomycetes; order Boletales; family Suillaceae; genus Suillus; species Suillus spraguei. The sequence continues at coordinate 255,338 of JABCPU010000007.1, read as the reverse complement.
CAATTTCCTCCAAGCGCTTGTCCTTCGTACTTTTTACAACACGTTTAACATCTTCGTCTTCACTGTCTTCATCCGAATCGCCACGCATAAATCGGGATTTTTTCTTCTGTGTTGGCTCCCCATCTGACATATCACTTTCGTCCTCATCAGATGACTCTGAGTCTGAGCTACTGGAATCGCTTCCTGCTGTGCGTAGAAACCTTGACATGGCCGGTTTGGCAGAAGCTTTTGGAGCGGCAGCATCTTCATCACCACTAGTGAGGAGCTCCTCATCGGATTCCTCTGAGTCAGAATCTGAATCGCCAGCTTGCCTGAAGAATCGCGACATGAATGCAAAATCTGTATACGACGCCGATATCTTTCTTACACATGAAAATTGGCTTTCGGTCATTGCCGGATGTTGAAACTCCGCACTGACTCACAACACCATCGGGCCTCGGAACCCCACAAGTCGGCACTTTTCATGAAACTCACATTTCCAGCTGAAATCCTGTAATAGTGTGAGGGAAGAATTCAATATAGTAGACTGTCTTTGTAAAACAAAAATTTTAACATAGATATAATCCTCTCTCTCTAATACAACTCATTACGAGGTCGAAAGACCACGATTGAAGCACGATTAAGTGAGATAGTTGAAAATGTCGGAGTCATGCAGAAATGTTACCTGCCGATATATGGAGTTTCAATACACATGGAAGTGCCGACTTCATGCTGGATGTTTTCATCGACTAATCCAGTTATGATCAATGTCCTGCAATAACAATACATCTAGGGTCTTCGACCCCAAAGGACAATAAAAATGAAAAAAACAATACATCTGGTTGTCCCATATCACCTCGATATCATCATTGAATTTACATAGACAACTCATCCATTATATATTATACAATGTGTACAGTCTCATGATAGTGCCCCTCAAAATTACAACTAATGGACATGTGCTACCGTACTCAAGTAGACACATCCCCGGGGGGTCCTAGTCTCCCTTAGGCCATGATAGAAGAACAATCGTTCCATCTGCATCAGAACGGAGGTCATATATCCGTTCTGATGGATTGTCCTTCTATTACGGCCTGCCTTAGGGAGATTAGGACCCCCCGGGAAATTCACCGTGCTTGTCATATAAGTATGTTGTTTGTGGGGATAAACAGTGTGCCTACAAAGTGGCGGCCATGTATATAGTGTCGTCCAAGTCAGGGCTAGTTATCATGATTAGTTACTAGTGGTATTCAGGCCCAGGACCCGCAGTCGATAAGGATGTGCTAGCTGTGAACTAATGGCCTGCATGGCTTTAAACTTACAAGATATGATAACTCATCGGAGTTTGAAGTTGACCCCTTGTCAGAACCCAATGCAGTACACGAGAACTGCTGTCCACTTTTATCCTTGAAGTTGTCTTCCTAAAGGCCCGCGCTCCGCGGTTTCTAGAAGAAGTGACAAACGCTGGCAAATTGTCTTGATCGACCGGCCGGGACTTGCCATCTAGAATCGCCGCCGAATACAGTGCCTACTACAGGACGGCCTTTCTTGGTTGATGCATGCTGTGAGCCTGAAGATTTGCACAAGCCTTGCAAACAGTGATGAGTCAAGGTTCTTCAAGGTAGTTACTCCCTTATTTTCGTCAAAATAGTACAACGTTGTAGATCTAATGAATACGACGTCAACCAGCGCCTGTGAATGGCTTCTTACCCAGTAAAGATGGCACTTCGGAACAATTAAGATGCTCTTCCGCATCAAGGGCTACAGCCTTGTTGGCGCGTGTACAACACGTTTTTGTGAGGGATGGACCCTCAAGTGTCAATAGAACCTGTTTATTGGCTTGCCAGGCTGATAAGAAGGTCGCCTTGCATGAGGGTGTACTTCCTTGCATCTTATCCGAAACATTTCTCTAACCATCTACCTCATCTGACATGCATCTGCCGTCTTCCAGCGACTACAATGAATATTTTGTGTATCCCGAAGATTCAGAATCCTTTAAACGTGAAACTGAGCTCCCATCGAAGCTCGATTTTATGGATGGTTTAAGGTAAGTACTAATCTTGTGGTCAAGTGAATGGCTAATTAATTGACTGGGCACAGAACCTTGGAGTTCGAATCATCTGCAGCATCAACGGTGTTGTGGTCATCTGATAACTTCGATCTTCACCTCGAGGATACGGACGATGCAGCATACATCGAGAATCTGGTCATCGATCGAATGCAGGCATTTGATGTGCGTGAATTGAAAACCCCATAAGTCTGTGCTGACATGTGTCTTAAGGCTGCCCGATGTCGATATCCAGGATCATCTGCAACTGGAGAATTCTTAGGTTTACCACAGTTAAGCCCTGATGAATCACCGTTCAGTGTTGCCTCAAGCAGGTCCCCTTTGACTCCACAATGCGGCGCCCTTCTCCCTGACCTCTTCTGCGGTCCGTTAGGAGATTTCAGGCCTCTTGATGTGGCAGTGGATTGCAGTCCGTTTTTTGAGCAAGAAGGATTTATGGAAGACTCAGCTTACCCTGAACAACTGCAAGAAGACCTTGCCTGCCGGGCGGTCTTGAACATGCCCCCTCCAGTATCATCCTTACAGAATGTCTCTCAGCCGATGCTTGTGCTTCCAGTTGACGATGCCAAGCTAGTGCATGACTCTTCGTCTATCTTACCAGAGTCTAATCCTGTGGAGCGATCTTGTTTCCTAAGATTCACAGAGGGCTTGGAGGAGAACGCTACATCACAAGTGCAAATCTGCATTTCTCCAAGCTCAGCCTCCTGTCCGCCCGTGACCAATGGACGGCATCCGAGTCAGCTCTCATCGCCTCTCAACCCAAGTCATGTTGGTATTAAACCGCCTAACGTTTGTCGAGGAGTCAAGCGCCGGCGAACTGATGATGATGATGGCGATTACCAACCCAATCGCATCCATAAACGTGCAGCATCCTCCCATACGCTGTCGCATGCAGCAGCATCCAAGAAGACTCGAAAAGTCGGTCATCGTTCCTCAAAAAGAGTGACAAGGCACGAAGGAGCTAATGAAGAGCGATTTGTCTGCTTGATGAAAATTCACGGGTGCAAGAAATCTTTCACGCGTAGAAATGACATGGAGAGGCACCTGGGGAGTTGCAAGTTTAGTCCAGACCTGCCCTCGATGACAGTCAAATGCCCTCACTGCGAGAAATCCTTGTCTCGTAAAGATGCTCTATTGCGCCACATTAAGCAGAGCCATGTGGATGCGACATCGTGATATACATAGATGTTGGTTCACCATCCAACTTGACACCAATCGGCATTTGAGCTTGCTTCAAGCTTCAATCTGGACTAATTATTGTTTTTGCACGTCACAACTACATGTATCCATAGTGGTATCAATCCTTACTTACGCTTCATTTTACACTGCGGATCTACTTATTGCGCGATAATTCACCTGAAATGAAAGAAATTATATGGATATTTAGGTTAGGCAGATACTTATGCACCACGCGCCGTCAGACAATCCTACGACCATAATCGCAGCAAAAAAACACGTTTTCATGTAGGTGCATTTCGCCTTTAGCCCGCTCGTGAATATTGTAGCAGTGTGATGCCTGACAGTGCTGGACAAATGTGGGTGTGTTATATATCCCCACGCCCTTAACTACATACGGAATTGGTAGTTTCTCTGAGTCACCTAACTACTGCCGGTTTGAAATAGTTACTCTTGAATTTCTGAGTCTTGCGAGGTACTCAAGTACATGAGCATAGTCTACGTAGATGCGACGTTGATTACTTAGCTCCAAGACATTACTAATACTTCAGATAAGCCGCTCAGCGGCGAGTCTTATATATATACGCGCTATAGCGGTGTTCCTAGAAACACCGGACATTATTTATTTAATATTTCGCACAAGGAAGAGTGCGATCAAACTAATAAAGTGACAGGGGTTCAAAAACACTACAGCTGTAGCGCTACAACGATTAGGTACTGTATTTAAGCCATCGACAATCAACACGGCGATCTTCAGGCAGACGCGGTAATTAATCGAGTAATTTTCCTTATAATTGGTCGATACTTCTCAGTTTCTACTATGTGCGGGCTTACCCAGGGTACTATCCTGTGTCTCTCGGCATGACGCATGTGCCGAGCAATCTTTACCTTGCAGAGATTTTATCTAGTCACTGGGAGCGGTCATTTGGGATCCGGCTTTCGCCTCTTAGGTGTGTCGGATTTCTCGGAGCTCATCCTTGTGCTGGCTAATCCTCACGCCTCACGGCCTGCGCTTAAGCTAGGTAAGCTATGGTAAGGTCTTAGACCGATGACGACGTATTTATTTGAACGTCACACAGTCACACCGTCCCACGGGGGCTAGATCTCGGACTGTGGGCATTGCCGAACTCAAACTCATATTCGCATACTACATTGGTTGTTCTCCGCTCAACTGCTGCTTGTTAATACTCAAGTCCTCAATGATCACAAATTCTGAGGATATTACAGCACAACCTCCGCAAGCAGACAAAGACGACACATCTTTGAGCACTCATCTCTGGTTTCCAGAACCTGACGCTCAAGAGCCGGTTATTGCCACACCTCAGGCATCCGGTTCATCTTCTTTATTGAGGGATCGTTTGTATATTGGAAATCTGCATCCCACTGTCGATGAGTGAGTGACTCATTCGTGACTTGGCTCATTCCTCTAATGGCGGACAGATACGCCCTTCTACAGGTTTTCACCAAGTTTGGCAAAGTATCGAAACTTGACTTCCTCTTTCACAAGACGGGTCCAAACAAAGGGAAGCCACGCGGATATGCCTTCCTACAGTATTTGGATGAAGGTGTAAGTCATGACGCTGTAAAGCGTCGTCCCTTGTTTTTGACTCGATTTTCTCGCGATCATTGGCCTTGACATGTCGTGGCGCATGTGCCATAATCTCAAGTCATTGACAGCTTGACTGACAAATGACCTGCACCAGGATGCCAAGACGGCATTGGAAAATGTCAATGGAAAACTATTGCGTGGTCGTAAGCTGGCAGTGACTTTTGCTCATCAAGCTCCGCTCGAACAGTCCGGTGGAAGTCGGCAGGTTGGCAAGACGAAAAGAGTCGATACACGGCCGACTACCCTGAGTATGATGAAAAGTGGAATTCATGCTCGGTCAGAAGGGTGAATTTTATCTTCAAAAGGGTGTCTCATAACTTACCTTTGAATTAGTACAGATAGCAAGATTGCGATGATGGAGGCAAAGTTACGCCAGATGGAATCAAGTAGCACCAATTCGTTTAACTCATTACCACCAAAACCACCGCCATCGGTTGCATCATTAGGTTTAACTTCAAGGCAGTCCCTCTGGTCTGGGGGTTATATTTCTTCCAGAAATCCTGCAGGCTCAACCGTTCGGCGTCTGAACGCCCGTGCGGAACCTATTTCCCATCTGGGTTTTTCTGTGGACACTGATATCACACCTTCAGCATCACTGCCAACGCTTAATACTCCACCAGAGGTTGCCAAGTCATCCACATCTTGTAAACGAATACCCGGGGTGAAGATTGTCAAAGAACGTGGTAAATGAAGGTAATTGTCGGCATCACACCTCCGTTATATTGACAACGATCTTCGTCAGATCTGTACAGTCGACACTCGCTGTTGAGATCGTTCCAACGGCATCAAACCTTTCTCTCCAGATTTGTCGTACATATTGTCTGATATAGTCCCATATGAAATCTACGTCAGAGTCTTCAAATTCCCAGTTTACACTCCGACTACCACTGTCCAACATGAGAAAGTGAGCTCATTTCTAGCTCGAATTGTGCAATTGACCTAGATTCAGTGCTTAAATTTTGTTTGGCAAATTGGCAATCTCCCCGTGCTGATGCGGCCGAACCGGAAAGTTTATATATCAACTTTAGCAATCACGCGGTGTCCAGCTTGTTCCTCTCACACGTAACAGTGATTCATGTGTTGGTTATTCACGACGAAAGTGTCACTGGCTGACGAGTCGAGTACCTCCTTGGGCTGATATATCAGAGGGTCCGGGATACGTTCATCAAAGTCAATGGTACATATTAGGAGTCCCGAATTGAGCAAAATCATGTGCTGTTTCATGACGTCAGATGGATGAAATAAGTTCCGTGTCCCATGTTTGTCTGCGTTATGATCTATGAAATCTCGGTCGCTGCAGCACCAATCCCTCGTCAACACGCTACAGTCAAATGCTCTTCCTTCTCAAACTTCCTTCCTGAGTGGCGTAGTCCAAGGCAAACTCCGCCCATTAATTTTTCTGCATCTTTGGGTTAAGCAAACTCAGCGTCGATCAAGCGAGAACCTTCACCAGAGACTGCTGAAAGTAGAGGAACGATTGCACAAGTCAGCTGCCTAACTCTGAAGTTCGTGGGCGTGGTAGCGTTATGTTGATTTTCTGTCAGCAACATTCTCAAGGTAGCCAGTATCTGTTGGACTAGCGTTGAGGTTGTAGAGGCCGGCTCTCAGACTTCATTATAGAGGGTTTTAAAGTGCTCGTACATCCTCCCATGGTTCTGCCCGAGGATGTTCATATTATAATAATAGTGCCTACTCCTGAGTGTCAGGGGAAGTCAGGCCGCCGTGTTATCCAAAGTTCTGGTACGTACCGAGGATCAGGTAGACTTTTGAAGCGTAAGACACGTTTTATGGTGCAGATGACCAGCCTCGTGGCGCGACTAAATTCTGGCTGGGTTATCTTGTGGAGTTGTTCGAGGATGTGCTAATCGCGTCAACCTATAAGGGTAAGGGATGACGCGATGAGGGACTGCGATGATTTGATGACCGGTTGTTCACGCGTACAAGCGGCTCCCATTCATGATCTCGTGGGAATATATTCAGTAACCCACGATCTAACCACATCTTTTCCACGGTCAGTTTCCATTGTTGTCCAAACAACTAACCCTTTTTGTGTTACCTTACTTTTTCCGCAGCATATCATTGGGCCAAGATATGGGTGACAGGGGTTTCAATCCAGTAAACCATTTGTCGTCAAAGTGTCAGATCTGATTCGGACTAGTACTATTCTCGTGCACCCAACACAGCTGAGCCTTAATGGGTGTGCAACGGAGGGCACAAACCATTCTCGGAGCGTGGCGGACCACCTGATCATCCCCACGTATTCGTAAGGCAGTTCCCAGCGTACTTATAATCCACTATCTATCTCGAATAACATCCCATCTTTCTTTTGACCATTCATCATCTCTCAATCATGCCCTCCCCCCAAGTCTTCGCTGCTACAGATGGCGCAGTATATACTACTTCTAATGGTGCAGCTGTAGCGCATCCCCTTGCTGCTGAACGTGTCGGTCCTGTAGGACCGCTCCTCCTTCAAGGTTCGTTCACTCAGCCAACATAGATATCCATGCTGATCCACATATCAGACTTCCACCACATCGATCTCCTTGCTCATTTCGATCGGGAACGGATCCCTGAGCGTGTGGTAAGCGCGATACTCAAATGAATAGGCTTCCATACCCATCATATGTTAGGTGCACGCTAAAGGCGCCGGCGCTCATGGCTATTTCGAAACGACCCATGATCTCAGTGACATCACATCTTGCAAACTGTTCACCCAAGTTGGCAAGAAAGTTAGGATAACCGCCCGTTTCTCTACTGTCGGTGGTGAAAACGGTTCCGCTGACACGGCTCGTGATCCCCGTGGTTTCGCTCTGAAATTGAGAACGGAGGAAGGCAACCTAGACTGGGTGTTCAATAACACACCTGTGTTCTTCATCAGAGATCCTGCCAAATTCCCGCCCTTCATTCACACCCAGAAGCGTGACCCCCAGACACACCTGAAAGATCCAGACGCGTTCTGGGTAAGATCCATTTCACTTTCAAACAGTCCAGATCGAAACATCTTTCCTCATAGGATTACCTGTCTCAAAACCCGGAATCGGCGCATCAAGTCATGATACTGTTTTCCGACCGTGGGACACCCGATGGCTACCACAACATGCACGGCTATTCCGGCCATACCTTCAAGCTCGTGAAAGATGACGGCTCGTGGGTCTACACCCAGATTCACTGTATTGCTGATGGTGGCTTCAAGGTTTGCTTGCTTTATTAGCGCAACGGTTTGTTATTAATGTATTGCATAGACCCTCGATGCTGCCGCGGCCCATAGATTGTCGGCAGACAACCCAGATTACGGTATTCAATCGTTGTTCGAAACCATAGACGCTGGAAAGTTCCCATCCTGGACCGTCTACGTTGTCAGTAATTAATCGTCTATGCCTCCAACTTCAATCGTTAACCTCTGATTCAGCAAACTATGACTCCAGTGCAGGCTGAAAAATTCCGCTACAACGTCCTGGACTTGACCAAAGTTTGGTCCCACAAGGACTACCCCTTGCGTCCCCTAGGGAAATTCGTACTCAACGAGAACCCGCAAAACTACTTCGCTGAGATTGAACAGGTGACGGGAATTTATTTTATTCTGCTATGATGTGGCTGATAAACATACTTCAATAGGTTGCCTTTGCGCCGAGCCATCTGATACCCTACTTCGAGGCTTCGGCTGACCCTGTACTTCAGTCACGGCTATTCTCTTATCCCGACACCCACCGTCACCGGCTCGGCGCAAATTACCACCAACTCCCTGTCAATGCGCCCATTGCCCCTCTTGCCCACTTCCAACGCGATGGTCCCATGGCATTCAACAACCAGGGAGCCCGGCCAAATTATCAGAGTTCCATCACACCCTTGACGTACTTGAGCAACAAGGGATCTATTAAGGGCACACCCAGGGACTATGAGCGATCCAAGAAGCATGAAACTTGGCTCGGTGGAGCATTCTGGGACTTGAGCGAGATCACTGAGCGTAAGAGGCTTAAACACTGTTCGTTGGACTTTGGTGACACTGACTAATTTTTTAGTTGACTTCGAGCAACCGCGTACACTCTACCGAGATGTCATGGATGAAGGAGCCAGGACGCGCCTGGTTGCGAACATTGCTGGCCACCTTGGTGGTGCCAAAAGCGCCGAGGTTAAGGCACGAACTCGTACGTTCAAATCTGATATCCAGATATTATTAATCGACTAAATTTAATCTAGTTTCTTACTTTGCGTCTGTCGACCAATCTTTGTCTGACCGCATTGCCAAGGCTATCGGTGCTCCCACCGTAAAGCCTTTGCCTGTTAAACCCGCGTCAGAGGCAGTTCGTTTCAGGCATGGTGTCGGTGCTGAGCAGTACTAGACATTATGGAAATATTGCTGTGTGTATTGTTCTGTACCAGAAATCGGAATGGAAATATCAGTGTTGCCAAGTATCTGCAGGACGGTGTAGAATCTGGCGATTCCGAACAAACGATATATTTACAAGTTGGAACACAGAGGGTACTGCATCTCATCGCTGTAGACGATAAGCGAAAGACAATTCATGCTACATGTTACAAGCGTTCTGGCTCATCAGTATATCAGACCCACAAGAAATCACGCATCCTAAGGAAAGTGAGGCTTGGAGCATCATAGATCTCTACAGGTACAAGGAAGAACAAAAAATAACGGAATTGGGGCGCTCTAGCATCTCAGATGCCTGTTGGAATTTTTGTTGCAGTTCCAAGTTACCGATAACTTTGGCGGCCTGAGCCATCTGACGAAGTAATTCACCAAGGCGCCTGAAGACACGTATCAAGTTTCCCTCGAATTGATCCGTCAACTGCGTCCGATAATGGATCAGTAAGTTCATCATGAACGGTAGCGTCGACAAACCTTGCAAATGTCGGAAAACGAAGCTCCTCTACACCATTGGAAAACGGCGTCCATTAATTCGACCTTGAAAGACGTAACATATTCTTCCTCGACCAGTGGTAATTTTGATTCCTGGGATACCTTCGCTATTCGGCGCGCGAATTCTTGCATAACACGCAATGGCGCTGCTAACTCTTCCGTGAGCTTAGTGACGTGCTCGCTCTGGAATCCAGGATGTTAACATAGCTAATTCACGAAATACGAAAAATTCCTATATACCTTTTCTGTGAAAACGAAGCAGCTGAGAAGACTGGCGCATTGCTCAGGGAGTAGGGTGTTGAACACGCCGTTGAATATGAGTTCCGTAAGAAGAAGCTCATCCCCGGTGCTGATTTCGCAAGCCACACGACCCTTCAGCTCTGCGATGTCGGATGCGTTCGTGCACTCAAGTCGACGGAGTACACGTTTCCGGCATTTCAACTCCTCGAGTTGCAGGACATCGTGGGTTGCCATAATGCGCTTCTTCAGATCCCGTATCTTCGTTTGCGCCTCCTGCTTTTGGGCGTACAGCGTGTATAGTTCTGGGAGACGAGGATCACTATGCAGTGGATTTGAGAACATTCTTTGCTCCATGACGTCGATTTTCTGCTCACAATATTAAATTTCGCGCGATAATTTGGAAGTCGATAGTGACTTACGTTGACTAGGGCCTTGAACTTGTCGTCTTTGATGTCCATGTTTTGTACAGGATCGAGAAGGGCAATCCCGTCCGGAAATCTGCGCTGCACTTCGAGAACGCTCTTCCAAACGGTATCACGCGCTTGATCTTGTCGAAGATCTTTCGGTAGGAAGACACGGATGTGGCTGATCGCGTCTACGGTAGAAAGGAAAATGGGCACTACGAGCGGCGAGCCTTTCTCGCCAGGGGAACAAGGTAGTATCCCTCCCGGTGTGGGTGTGGATATCGTTTTGTCTTTCGGTAGCGTAGCGCCGTCGTTACAGTTCAGTAGGACATCGAGGACGTATTGTTCGTGGGGAGGGACATCTAGTGGCTGACGTTCTTGCCATGTCTAAAGACGGATGAGTATGCGATTAAATTTGTCCCACGAGGATAACTACCTTTGGTGGCAAACGCTTTTGGTAGTTAACGACTACGCCCCACCCAAAGTCCAGATCTTTACACTTCACCTTGATCAGACGACCGGGCTGCAGGAATGGAAGCGAATAGCTGGGATGAGTAATTACTTCGCGGAAATCTGCTGCCATGCGATCCAGTTGTTGACGGTAATCGTAATAGGTGGCAACGATATTTTCGTCCGGAATGGTGATAGCGTCTCGCCGTTTTTCTTCTTTCTGCAGCTCTAAGTGGGAATCAGTGGTTTCACGACGTGTATCCAAGACACTCACCATCTTCCAGGACAGGAATGCCAGCGCTACTTTGGAATTGAAAAAAACATCGCTCGAGCATGTACTCAGGACTGATGCCTTCAACCTTGAGTAAGTTCAAGATCATGTTATAACCAAGGTGGAAGGCAGAATCTAGCCGGTCAGCCTCTCCCTTGATCATGTCTTTGGCAGCCGATGGCTCTAGTTTTTCGTCGCACATCATAATGACAACACCTCGATCGTCAAGACCACGTCTACCTGCACGACCAGACATTTGAATGTACTCTCCTGAAGAAAGGTTTCGAAATTCTCTTCCGTCGAATTTGCGGGCGGCAGTAAAAACTACTGTTTTTGCAGGCATATTGAGTCCAATGGAAAACGTCTCCGTGGCAAATAGAACCTTTATGAGGCCTTCTTGGAAGAGAATCTCAATGACTTCCTTGAGAATAGGTAGCAAGCCGCCATGATGTATCCCAACACCTCGTTTGAGCAACGGAAGGATATTGGATATTTGGGAGAGATTCCGATCCTCTGTCGAGAGATTTTCGATGGCGTTTTGAAAAATGTTCGAAACGAGTTCCTGCTCGTCTGTCGAATTAAATTCGAATTTAGACATGGTAAGCGCAAGAGCCTCGCACTCTCGCTTGCTGAAGGCAAAAACAATGACAGGATTGTAGTTCTTGAGCATGATCATTTTGATGATTTTGGAAATATCGGATGGCCCTAGTGATGATTAGGCCGATGGTGGGCGAGATACAGACAAATCAGCTACCTTTCTTTTCACCTCCTTTTTTCGTCTTGCCTTTACGACCTTTTCCGCTGCGCGGGTCGGCGGGGTCCTCCCCGGTTTTGTCTTGAAGTGTACCCATCGCTTTGCTGAAGTTGTCTTCACGAAATTCTCCTTTTTCATTGACGACCAGATAGATACCTTCGCCTCCTGCAGGAAATAGATAGTGTTGTAACGGTGTTGGACGGAAGTCGGTATAAACAACATGACACGGTTGATCGTGGGATTTACAGATCCACTCAGCAAATTGCATGGCGTTCGGTATAGTGGCGGAAAGAAAAACGTAGCGAACTGTATGAGGTAGCAGGATGATAGTTTCCTCCCAGACAACCCCACGCTCTTTGTCTCGCATGTAGTGAATTTCGTCAAAGATCACCCACGCAACTTCACGCATTATCTCGGACCCTCGATAGAGCATCGACCGTAAGATCTGTCGAAAGTCTCTAAACTGGTGAGAGGATGGTTATGAGTCACACATACCTCTGTAGTCATTACAAGACACGTCGCGGAAGGATTGATAGTCACATCTCCGGTCATCAGACCAACGTCCCCGAATTCTGCGAGCATCTCACGGTACTTTTGATTACTCAAAGCCTGTTAGACTCCCAGTTATCCCCTCGTGATTATACACCAAGGCTGCTGCTCACCTTGATCGGACTAGTGTAAATAACACGTTGTTTATTTTGCAGGCATTGCGCGATAGCGTATTCTGCGACAACCGTTTTTCCAGCACTCGTATGTGCCGAAACCAAAACACTTTCGTTACGCTGGATAGCGAATACGGAAACTTGCTGAAATGGATCAAGAGTGAACTTGTATTCCCTTGCCGGTTTTTGGGGAGGGACATGCTGCGCGATCGGCACATAGTGATAACTTGGTGGTATGGCAACTTGGTGGCGGACCTGGCAAAGTTATAGATCAATACAAATTATCCGAGAGATTGGTTAATACCTGATGTCTCAGTTCCAGCCGTGAACCAGCTTCGACCGACCCCGTGAGCCCTCCACTTGCGGCCATTTCACGTTTGGCTTCGGTCTCAAACTCATCCACGACAACTGGTACAGGTGATAATATACGGGGTTTCTTGGAAGAAGCAAAACTGCCAGAAGCACGGTCACCTGGAGGATCTGTGCTTGCACGACGCTTTATTTTCTGGTCGACGTGACGGGGCTCGGGAATATTTTCATCTTTGTCCTCGTCTCCAGAAGGCGCCCCATCGAGGAATGAGAATAAGTCAGGCGTGGACATATGGGGTGTTGCAGAGTGAGTAAGTGCGGATTCCGGTGCCAGGCTTGCTTATAAGTGACTTAGATTTCATGCACTTGGTACCAGCGACATGTAACGTCCGGCAACGACCGAAAGATGGACAAGATTATCGGTTCCGACGGGTTTACATATACAGATTTTGCAACTTAATATTAATGAAGTTAGCCTAGCTTGAACGAGTCTCTATTGAAACAGAATTGAGGTTTCCGGGGCAACCTAATGGCCCTATAGTTGGACCTCCCAGACTTCAAGGCGTCTATGTAAGTCACGTGGGTTAATGGGAGTCATGGAACCCTGTCCGGGAAATGACAAGGAACACTAAGCAGATCGGACAAAGGTAACAGGACGAAACTGTGGATTCTTAGAGCGTTGTACTAATGAGTACGTGATGGTAGGTAGGAGACCCGAGTCTAAAAGGAACAGTACAAGAATCGCAGAATATAAGGGGATGTGTCACATGACGTGTGATAATGTAAGCAAGTGGTAAGCAGTCGGCTTACACCCTCTCAGTCTTCAAAACATTGCTACGCTCCGTGTCTTCATCAGTCATTCGAGGGCGCAGATAATGCGGCTTTTCTTCGGAACGGACGTGTCTTCATCAGTCACCCGAGAGGCGCGTATGCGGCTTTTCTTCTTCAGCTCAAGGTATATCGTCTTCGGAACGGATAGTCTTCATCAGTCACTCGAGGGGCGCGTATGCGGCTTTTCTTCTTCAGATCAAGTTATTTCGTCGATGTGGCTGGAGGATGGTGTTGAGATATCGTTGTCATGATGAGGATGTGATTGTTGATATTGTGTGAGTACGTCAGTGCCTTCTAACTCTTTTCCTGGGACCCATATGTCAGCCTCTGGTCCGTACCCCGTCCAGCGAACGAGGTATTGTCTTCCGCGGCCACGCGTTCTGCTGTCTATGACTCTGTCGATTTCCCACTCTCGCGTTCCGCTTTGCGTGACGACAGGACCTGGTCGTTGAAGCTCGCGGGATGGATAGAGGTCTGCGTCATTGGGAACGTGACGCTTCAGTTCGGACGCGTGGAAAGTGGGATAAACATTAGTATGATCTGGTAAGTCAAGTGTATAATTGGATGACTCAGGGTTGGCAGACACTATAGCATAGGGCCCGTCGAACCGTGGCATGAACTTCGCCACGCATTTGTTGTTACCATTGAGATATTCTCTTCTTCGGTGCGCTGTCGACAGGTACACAAGATCGCCCATTTGGAACGACGGATCCGCGCTGCGATGTGCGTTTGCAGCGTTCGCCTGTGCTATCCGGGATGCTAGCAGTGCGTCGTGTGCGTCCGCGACGTCTGTCTTCAAGCAGACGATTGCCTCCAGAGCATTTGCGATGTCGTTTGGGAAATCGTCGCGCACTTGGTTGATGTGTTCTGGCGTTAGTGGGGGTAGTAGTCGAGGTGTTCGACCGAGGTGGAGGTGGAATGGCGTGTAGCCAGTAGATGCGTTCTTTGTCGCCATTATGTTGAATCGCACGCGTGGTAGCGCTGTTACCCAACCTGTTTGATGACGGTCAACGAAGTACCTGAGTGCTTGATCAACTGTTTTGTTAGTGCGCTCGCTAGCGCCGTCTGTCTGTGGGTGATAAGCTGTGGACATTTTTAGTTTGATTCCGGTGAGACGATGTAATGCCTTCCAGAATTTGGAGGTGAATAGTTTATCTCTGTCTGAGACGATACTTAAAGGCAAACCATTTTCGCAATACCAGTTGTCGAAGAACAGGTTTGCAATCTCGCGTGCGTTCATATTCATTCTGCAGGGGACGAGTCGTATGTCGGCGCCTAGTCGATCTGTTATAGTCATAATCCCGTCGAAGCCTCGCTCTGAGGGTAGAGGGCCGATGAAATCTATAGCGACAGAGTCGCCTCGGTTGTCTGGCACTGGAAGGGGGTGAAGAGGACCTGTTGGTTTCGTTGTGCGGCTTTTATTACGCGCACATTCGGGGCAGGACGGTATGTAGCTCTCCTCGAGGTCGCGTCGCATGTTGGGCCAGTAATACGACTCTCTGATGGCGGCATAGGACTTATCAATTCCGAAGTGGCCCAGTTGGTCGTGAGCGAGTCGAAAGATAGTTTCACGGAGGTGAGTGACGCGGGGGATAATGAGTCGGTCATTGAGGTATAGTAGTCCGTCTTGGTGTCGCAGTCCTGGGAGGGAGTCTACCAGCTTTTGAAGCTTAATGCACCACGGGTCGATGGTGTAACCTCCCTTGATATCGTTGAACAAAGATTTGTCGGGAGTAATCGAGAGAACGAGTGCGATTGCCGGTATGTGTTGTTGCACGTTGCTCGGCATGTGCAACGTTTCCTTAACGTAGGATGGGGTGTCTTTGTCGTCAGGTGGCAGTCGTGAAAGTGCATCTGCGACGCAATTTTCTTCTCCTGGAATATATTCGATGTTAAAGTCGTATTGGCCAAAAAATTCTTGCCAGCGCGCTTGTCGTCGAGAGAGTTCGCGTTGGGTGAGAAAGTTCTCTAAAGTTCTGTGGTCAGTATAAACGGTGAAAGGGGTACCGAGGAGTTCTATGCGCCACTTCTTTAGCGCGCGAACTATAGCCAACAGTTCTTTTTCGTGCACAGGGTAGTTCAGTTGAGCTGATCGCAGCTGCATAGAGTCGAAAGCCACTGGGCGAGCTGTTTGTGGTGTAGGTCCGACACTTAGCATGGCACCTACCCTCCAGTCGCTTGCGTCGCAAGTGACAAAGATCTTGTTGTCGCCCAGTTTGTCATGATCGATCGTAGTGAGACAGTCGCGGCTTACGACAAGCTGCTTTATAGCGTCAAAAGCTGTCTGGTGCTCGTCAGTCCAACCTGGCCAGTCGTGTTCGCTTGCCTTGGTTGTTAATGGCGTAAGCATTCGGGTATGGTCGGCCAGACTTGGTAGAAACTGATCGAGATAGCGTACGAGACCGAGAAAAGAGCGTACGTCGCTCGTGGAGGTGGGCACAGGCCAATCTAGGATGCGTTTTGCCTTTGAGGCATCCGCCTCGATACCTGAAGCTGAAATGCGATGTCCGAGGAAATCAATTTCAGTACAAAACAAAGAAGTCTTTTTTGGAGAACAAAACAAGGATGCCTTGCGCAAGGCATCGAGGACGAGCTTAATGTTCTTGGCGTGTTCCGCCACCGTTTGAGACCATATTATGATGTCGTCTAGGTACGCGTGACATATTTTGCTGATGAGGCCTCTGAGCGCGATGAACATTCGACGTTGGTGAGTTGCTGGTGCGTTTCTCCCGCCTTGTGGCATCACAGTCCATTCATGCAGACCGTTGGGAGTATCTATCGCAGTATATTTGATGTCGTCGGGGTGGATCCGAGTCTGAAAAAAGGAGTTTGTCATGTCTATTTTGCCAAATATCTTACCCTTAGCGCAATCTCGGAGTATTTCGTCGATCCGCGGCAATGGATGGTTGTCTGGAACTGTGTTAGCATTGAGCGCGCGATAATCATTCACCCAACGTGGCAAAGCAGTCGGGTCCTTCTTGGGGATAAGAAACGCTGGTGAGACGAATGAACTTGAAGAAGGACGGAGGCGTCCCGCTGCTATATGCTGGTTCAGCAGGGTATCCCATGCTTCTCGATACTTGCGTGGAGTGTTGTATCTTCGGCACTGTATGACCTTGTTAGGATCTTTGAGTGTGATCCGATGTACGATATCTGTTGGGAGCTGGTTAATGTGCAGAATATCATCAGGGAACCTGTCTTCATATTTCCGTCGCATTTCTTTGTCGAGACGTTCGAGATGTTCCTTATTCGCTTCAATGAAAGCCAGGGCGTCGATCCGTTTTCTCAGTAGTGCGACGACATTTGGGGTTTCGGTGACAGTGTTTGTGTTATCGATGCGGTCGACGAGTACACCTTTGAGTTCTTTGACTACCGTCTTGCGAAGTCGATAAATTTCTCGTGCAGTTGGTATCGACACTGTGGTGGGCGGTTCGTGTTTTGGCGGGTTAAGAAGATCGTAATCACAATCTTTGACAATACATGTACGGGAGTCGTGATCTATAACAAGAGAATTATGCGATAAGAAGGGCCCCCCGAGGAGGAGGGGAACAGCCAGATTTGGCGCAATGATAGCGCGTATCGTGCGAGAAGTCCAGTCATGCGTAACAGATGAAGGAGACAGAAGAACGTATTCAGAAAATGAAAAAGGGGAAGAACAATTGTCTATGAATGCGGAATTCGCTTCTATGTCTGCGTGTAGTTTGCGTCTACGAAGCCCAAGTCGTTCGACGACGTTCTCGTCAATCAGAACTAAATGTGACCCGTGGTCAATCAACGCTTCGATACGTTCAAAGGAATTGGAGGAAGGGCCCGTCAAGAGACAGGGCCACAAAAGGTGGGCGGTTTCAAAAGGAGCTACGCACATGTCATCCTCAGAGTCAGACCCGTCTTCAAGAACAGAAGACGGCATCACAGCTCCTACTGGTCCTACGGCAGCGACAGTCTTTGTCTTAGGTTTCGCGGCGAGAGCGTCCGTTTCCGTCAGCGTCTTGTAAGAAGAAGCATCGGGTGCACCTTCGGTACAGTCTTTGGACTGGTGCGATACGTAGAACTTCCGGCACTTGAAGCAGCCTTTGTGTTTTGCCAACAAGGTGCGTTCGGCTTCCGTGAGTGAGCCCAGGCGAGTGGATGACGGATTGTAAGCTTTGGTAGTGGTTGTTTTGTTAAACGAGGTCGTTGTACGCTTTGATGATTTGTGTAATTCCTCGGCGATCTTTCTGTGTGAGGCAAGGTCCTCGAGACGTTCGTCGTCGAGGTGTTTTACTTCCTCGATCCAGTCTTTAAGAGAAAGGTCATCAGCGAGTTTCGCTCTGAATACAGGGATGGTGAGCTCATCGCAGATGTGCGCTTCAAGTTGGTCGCGAAGTTGCGATTCAGAGAGATAAGCAGGGTTGCCGTAGAGCAGAGCGTTTTGGTTCTGGACGTCCAGAGCCCACTCGTAGAACGGGCGGGTTCCTTGGCGTGAGCCTAGGACCTTTTTGCGCAGTTTATTGGCCCAGTGACTTTCGAGCCAAGCGTTACGGAAAGCCTTCATGTACGCCACGAAGGTACCGGCGTTGAGTACGGTTCGTTGAGTCAAGTACCACGTGTGTAGGCGTGGATCTAACATTCCAAATGCTACCATTTTCACCTGGTCAGCCGCCTTGATCTCCTTATGCAGGAAATACGTTTCACAAGCGTTTTCCCAATCGTGGGCGACTTGTGGCGTGATTTCCCCTGCAGTGAGTTTGGGTGGCTTGCTGGGAGCAGATTGCTCCACGGTGGCTGTCTTGGTCATGGTACGGGGACGGGTGGGGACTATATGCGCGTCGTTTGAGTCAGAGTCTGATGAGGAGTCACTATACGTTCTGGCGGGTACGATACGCATGTTAGGCGTGGCGTTCGAGGTGTTTGGGATCAAGGGAGATATGGGTGACTTGTCAGATGATTGGGAGGATACGGATGGTTCAATGGAAGATTGTTGTCTTTGGTCCCTGGTACGCTGTCGCGTAGTCAAGGAGGTGGGGACAGACGGTTTTCTCCTTTCGGAAGACAGTTTGGCGGGTCAGGTAGTGGGCGGGCAGCCCGGCGGTTCGAGGGATAGTCGTTTAAATAAACAACACAAGTTCCGTTTCTGTTAAAAAAAAAGTGGAACCCTGTCCGGGAAATGACAAGGAACACTAAGCAGATCGGACAAAGGTAACAGGACGAAACTGTGGATTCTTAGAGCGTTGTACTAATGAGTACGTGATGGTAGGTAGGAGACCCGAGTCTAAAAGGAACAGTACAAGAATCGCAGAATATAAGGGGATGTGTCACATGACGTGTGATAATGTAAGCAAGTGGTAAGCAGTCGGCTTACAAGTCATCAAGATTTGGCAGGGGCTCACTAGAGTCACTGGAAGGACGAACACAACGCGATGATCACTCGAATACACTGAACAACTTATTCGTATCTTTATTTCTCCAAACACATTAGGTCTGTATTGAGAGCGCACAGAGTCCCGGATGTTCGGTGAATCTGACTCGGAGAGCCCACGAGTGCCCTCTCCATGGGACAAACTCACTTCTGTACCTCCAACACCCACACACAACGAAATCCTTCGACGAGGAATACCGCAGCTAGTTCCGGAAAAAGAAGAGGTGGGTTTTATTACATGCGCTAATGCCCCTCTTACTATCTGTATTTGCTACCCACAGGGTAATGTAGAGTACAAACTTCATCTTCTTTCTCCTTCTCCCTCTCGCTTCACCCGTCTTGTCACACAACTCAAATGGCGCCTTCTGGAAGGCGGTGGACAGGCATACTATGAGCTTGGTGTTGCTGACTCCGGCGTACTCATAGGGCTAGGGAGGCGGGAGATGGAGGAAACATTGGGTACCCTAGAGGAGATGGCTGGCGAGATTGGGGCTAGCGTTATAGTGGTGAAGGAGATTGAGGTGCCAGCGGAGGTGAGCGGAATTGTCGAAGACTGGGGTGGGGGTGGAGGGAAACGAAGGAGACGGAGGCGATTGATGAACGAGGACTCAGAGACAACAACGACTACGGAGACCGAACTGGAGACTAGTGATGCAAATGATGATTTTGCAATAGCAGACAGCCATATGGAAGTGTTTTGCATGGATAACGAGGAAGGCGACTGGTCATCAGGCGGCGCGGCACTTACCTTGGACCTCGAAATTGCAACTGTGTATAAGCCTCGTCCATTCCGCCGCCGTGTTGCGAGCACCATGCAAGGCTACTCGGATAGGCGCAAAGGCAAGGGCAAGAAACCTAAGCATTTACTTGCACATACCCGTACTCAGCCTAATCCACATCCCGACCATCGTACGCATCACCTGCACCAATCCAATGCTCACAACCACACACACTCATTCGATCCCCAAGCCCACTCAACGACTAGCATCAGCAAACAATCCAAGCGCCGTGCGGCCAGAGATAAACGACGTGAGGCCAAGCGTGATTCTCATCTCATGCCCGTTCCAACCATTAATGCCGAGGAAATGGGCGAGCTGGTGTCAGGCCTGGAATCCTTTCATATCATACTTGAGCCTGAAGACCTGCATGTGGTGTCTACGCCTCCCGAAGAGACCTTAGTGCATGATGATCCACACCTCGAAGGTAGTCTCAGTTCACTCGTTCACGCTCCAGTGGTTAACTTCTTTGTCTTCAAAACAGACCCCCGAGATGTCGAAGTATGCTCTGGATCACCCTCTTCTATTTTTGCGGAAACATACCATCAGCCCCAGCCTGTTACAGACGAATTGGCCCCCCTACCTGAGGTCATGTTGATTCCGTCTAAATCTCCTACTCTTGAGATCGAGGCGGCAATGTTGGAACCTCGGCTTATCGTTGAGGCGCTTGTTGTTCGAAAAATGTCACTGGAGGAAGCATTTTTGGATTTCGGAGGATTTTCAGTGTGTTGATACGAGTCTATTGCAGTGTAGTATTATCCCCATTTAACTGTTTATATTGTACGATTGCACGCTCGAACTCATTTCTTATATTGTAGTTATATTGTTATTTTTATAGCAGGTGCAATAGAGCACGGCCTTTCCGTGCAACAATCAATAATGTGATAGGTAGTGAGGGTTTAGTCTATCTTCCAAGGTAGTGGAAACATATCGATATGTTATCTTCATTCAGAGTATGATTGTAAGGCAAACATAAGCCGAGCCATGCCGAGGTAAGATACGGAAGGACCTTGCATAGTAGTACTCAGCTGTGAACTAATCCCCAGATTTTGCTTGCTGCTTCGTTCATCGCATCTCGCCACACCTCTCCCGCCTTGCCGTCTTTTCCACCTCCATTTCTGCCTTCAAGGACGTATGGAATGCCACGGTCTCCACCCCGGCTCACACCCCCAACAAGAGGGAGTTGCGCTAGAAGTGGGATCCCAAGGCGCGATGCATTAGTTGAAGTCCCAAATAGCTCATGCGCAGTGTTGCAAGAAGGACATAGGAAAGACGCTTGGTTAAGGATGAGACCTGTTATCTGCAGATTACAACGAGCACTAAGGTGAGGGCAAAGCTGAAAGATAGCATATATAATACTTACCGGAACGGAGATCTTTTTGAACATAGAAATTCCTCTTCTTACATCTGTTAGTGCGACGTCCTGTGGAGTTGAAACGATAACCGCGCCTATTTCACTTTAAATGGCGAACAACATCTGAAGAGCTCGTGGAGGCGAACCGTCGACAACAACTAATTGTCCCAATGTAAGGGGAACATCTCCTGTCCCTGGGGGCATATCTATGATTAGTACGTCCAGCCCAGGACCAGATCCACCAGCATCCCGCCAGTCAACATCGAAAAGGAGTTGCTGCACGGCTTTTTGAACCATAAGACCGCGCCAGACAATTGCACCTTCAAATTCTGTGGAGTCGGGTGGTGGCCGAGGGACAAGGTAGCCCATAGACATGGTAGGAACGCCATGGTTGATTATGGGGACAAGGGCACCAGCTAGTAACAGAGTTACCCATAAGCTCACGATGTGCCAGAAAACGAACCAGAAGTTAAATGTGGGTCATCCGAGTGCTGAAGTCCCATCAAGGTAGGTATGGAAGGTCCAAAAATGTCCAAGTCAAGTATGCCAACTCGTGGTCGATGAGACAGCAATGCAAGGGAGAAGGCAAGATTTACTTCATTCATGATCATTCAAAGGTTCTGTTCGATTATTGCTGAAACGTACCTGCTATTGTGCTCTTGCCCACGCCTCCCTTTCCGCTTGCTACGACGATTACCTTCTTCACATGCTCGATACGTCGTTTTTGGATTGGCCCACTGCGTCGGGGCATTTGGGGCGCAGAGGGCGGACGAAATGGGAGGCCCTACTAGAACGCATTGTCGGACGTGCTGATATGAAAACTCTTCAACTTACTAAAGGATTTTCATGACTTCGGCTTGCAGTCGATGTGAAGGTGCGTAGAGCCGTACCACAGCGCGGTACTAATTTTAAGGTGAACATGGTTAGTACTATATTGACTGCAGACACTGCGGCCGGTAGTATTAATGTTGGCAGAATGAAATATTTCTGTCAGTGGCAATTGCCGGCAGGTCGAGGGTGAGAGAACGTCCGGGAAATGACCGACTCTGGGTAAGTAGGGCTACTAGTAAATACTCTACGTAAACTCTGGGGCCTAACTCTGAGGCCAAGTCTGAGGCTTCGGCGGCTATTATTATAAATGCCAAAGTGGTTAGCCATGTATGCCAGATATTTGGTTGCTTACGATTTGAATACTCTTCAGCAACTCATCAACCTCCTCATCTAAGTCGTGTCAGTACACATCTCTAGTCAGACTATATAGAAGGATGACAGCCATGCCCACTTCTTGAAAGCTCCTGCGAAGGTACACCGGTCCCGGGAAACTTTTGATGGCGAAGGTCAAAAGTCACGTGGTGTGACATACCGCGACTTCCAAGCCAATGTGTGACTGGCTCACCGTTGATGACAACGACGATGTCCCAATATTATATCTAATAAGTTTACTTGGACTCGCAGATCAATTACTATTTTTTTTACCTCTTGTACCCCTCGCTACACCCTGGAATCTTGATGATATGTGGCAATTTTAGAATAATACTAGCAGATACACGTAGTGACGTTGTCACTCAAAATTTAGGACTTGCAAGGCGAGTTTTAGCGAAAAAAAAACGGGTCTGATGAGCGCGTGCTGAGCTTGCAGACGTTGGGCCCTTTTATTTGTCTCCCCGTATTGCGAGAACATGTTAATAGTTTTACTTCGAAATGACCATGTGTATTTAAATTAAGCACTTACCCAATTAGGGTCACTGGTTCAAACGATGCAAAGTACAAGTTATTGTCACGGTCTGTTTATCCGTATAACCTGTTCGCGATCGTGAGCATACCCAGTTGTGTGAAGTATCTCAACGCTCTCTCTGACAATTTGCTTTGTTCCTTATTCACAACCATCACTCCGAAGCTGACAACACATTTAGACACCACCTAATACCTGGATATCGATATCCCTGCGAAGTTGTTCAGTCATCCCAAGACAACTTACAAGCCAAACTCAGTTTCGGCGGCTCATATCTGCTGATGCCAGCCCCTCGTCTTTCTCAGAGCACAGAAGCCGCGCGTGCCGCTGCGCTACAGGCCGAATTTAATGAAAAGAAATGGGTGTGGGTACCAGACGAGAAGGACGGTTATCTTGCTGGCTGGGTACACCAAGAAGATGATGAGACTGCAGAAATCATCATGTCCGCTGGGGGCGAGGTAGTTTAACCTCAATTTTCTTTCTAATGTGCCAATTGCTGACACAAAACGCGTCAGATTCGTCAAGTCCCTTTGTATGCACTTTCCAAGATGAACCCTCCCAAGTTCGATCGTGTCGAAGACATCGCAGATCTCACATTTTTAAACGAAGCGAGCGTCGTGCATAATCTCCGTCTAAGGTATGGATCTGGAGCTATCTATGTGAGTCCTCTTCTGTCAACGATTTCTTGTGCATATTCATAATCATCCTACTTGGCACGCCTACTGAAACGTGCTGAATAGACATACTCTGGCTTATTCTTGGTCGCTATAAACCCTTACCAGAACCTACCGCTTTATACAGACGCAATCATATCTCAGTATCGCAGTAAACGCCGAGATGAGAACCCTCCTCATATCTTTGCGGTTGCCGAGCGTGCATGGGTTAACATGGGGGAGGAGCGCGAAAATCAGAGTATTCTTATAACGTTGGTTATCTCCACATTTTGGTGAAGCATGCAGCTAATTCACCGTCTTCAGGGGAGAATCTGGTGCAGGAAAGACCGAAAGCACGAAGAAAGTTATACAATACCTGTCTGCCATAGCGACTGATGCCCACCCGCGCCATCTCTCACATTTACATTCTGCTTCTATAACATCATTCCCTGCATCCCCACCTTCGGGTCTACCCAGAAGAAGCTCTTTCCATGCAAAAGCTACTCATGTTGCTTCTAACAGCACTGGAGGCGCCAAGGGTCGCCTAGGCTTGCTCGAGCGACAGATTCTCCAAGCAAATCCCATCCTTGAGGCATTCGGTAACGCGCAAACCCAGCGGAACAATAATTCAAGTAGATTTGGGAAGTTTATCAGGATTAGTTTTTCTCTGGATGGAAGTATATCCGGAGCGAATATTGACTGGTACCTGCTGGAGAAGAGTCGAGTAGTGGTTCGCAGTGTTGCAGAGCGCAACTTCCACGTATTTTACCAATTACTATCAAGTGGAGGGTCATTAAAAGGTAAGTGTTGAAAAATATCTTCCTAATTTGTTTTCAATTTTCGTGCTTCTACAGACACTCTTCTGCTGGATCGACCTCTAGACGAATATGAATTTCTCAACCGAAGCAGGCGAGAGGTTGATGGCGTCAACGATCGCGAAGATTGGGATGCTCTTATAGTACGTTTGTGAATGCGAAGTCTTCGATATCCGACTAACACACTCCAAGAATGCTCTTGATATTGTTGGCTTTACAGTCGCCGAACAGTTCGACCTTTTCCGTATCGTCGCAGCAATTCTTCATATTGGCAACATCGTTATCCGCTCTACGAAGTCGGATGATGCGTTCATGCCAGATCCGTCGCAAGCTGAGCGTGTGTGCCATTTGCTTGGTATTCCCATCGCAGAGTTCACGAGAGCTATTTTACGGCCCAGGGTTCTCGCTGGACGTGAGTGGGTCACGCAGGCGAGGACGGGGCAACAGTCTCTTGACGAACTCGCATCCTTGAGCAAGTCATTGTACGAGAAATCCTTCGGTGCGCTGGTTGAGCGCATCAACCGTGCGCTAGATCGTCCGTCCTCTAAGTCGACGTTCATTGGTGTTCTCGACATCGCAGGCTTCGAGATCTTCGAAATTAACACGTACGAGCAATTGCTTATCAATTATACCAACGAGAAACTGCAACAGTTTTTCAATCACCATATGTTTGTGCTCGAGCAGGAAGAGTATTCCAGGGAAGGCATAGAGTGGGATTACGTGAACTTCAAGCTGGACTTGCAGCCAACCATCGACCTCATTGAGAGCAGCGGGAGCGCCATTGGCATCCTCAGTTGCTTAGACGAGGAATGTATCATGCCCAAAGCCACCGATCTCACATTTACGGAGAAAGTCCATTCGATCTGGAGCGGTGATCTGCGCACAACAGAGCATCCTCATCCAGGTCGGACGAAATACACCCTACCGAAGTTTGAACAAGGCTTCATCATCACGCACTACGCAGGTAAAGTCGAGTATCGCACCGACGGCTGGTTAGAGAAGAATAAGGATCCCCTTAACGATAATCTCACACGTGTACTGGCGTCATCGTCCGAACCTTACGTGGCCTCGCTCTTCCAAGATTTTGCTGGCGTCTTCGCCGACATGCCCCCATCTTCCGGTGCTGGGTCCTCCGCAGGGAAAAGGCGCCCCATTAAGAGAGGAGCGTTTAGAACAGTTGGGCAACGGCACAAGGAGCAATTAGCGCTTCTCATGGCGCAATTGCAGGCGACACAACCACATTTCGTACGTTGCATCGTGCCAAACATTAACAAGAAACCTGGAAGGGTAGACGTGCCTCTTGTCCTTGATCAATTGCGTTGCAACGGTGTTTTGGAGGGCATTCGCATAGCCCGTCTTGGTTATCCCAATCGGCTTCCTTTTGTCGAGTTTCGGCAACGCTACGAGATCATGACTCCAGGCGTTATTCCTCGTGGATACATGGATGGTCGCAAATCATGCATCCGTATTGTAGAGGCTTTGGATCTCGATACTGAGTTGTTCCGTGTGGGAACATCCAAGATATTCTTCAAGGCCGGAGTCCTCGCTGATCTCGAGGAGCGGCGGGATGCCCTTTTATTCGACGTCTTTTCGAGACTGCAGGCCGTTGTTAGGAAGTTCTCCGCACGTAGACAGATGAAGAAAGTGCTCAATCGTGCGGTGGCGATACGAACAATCCAGCGTAATGCTCGTGTGTACGGGGAGTTGCGAGATTGGCCATGGTGGCAACTATATACAAAAGTAAGGTGGCTCTTGCTCATTTCGAAGTAATTTTTGATCATTTTAAACAGGTCCGCCCGTTACTCGCCGCGACACGAAACGATGAGGAGCTTAGAAGGAAAGATGTTGAACTGCAACTTGTAAAGGAGAGGGCGGAGCGTGATCAACGGGAAAGGGAAAACCTAGAAAACGTGAAGATGACCCTTCAGGCGGAGAAACGAAAGATCATCGAAGACTTGGAAGCAGAGCGTGCGCTTGCCCTCGACAAGGATGCCATATTAGACAGAAGCAAAAAGAGGGAAGCAGAACTCGAAGAGGAAATTGTCGCCTTACACACCGACCTCGACGTTCTCGATTCGCAACTGGACCGTGCCTTACAACTTCAGAAGGAAGGCGATGAGAAACATGAAACATTGCGCGTCGCGTTCGACCAGGCCGCGGAGCATCTTGTCCGCATGGAAAGTCAACAAAACGAATGGCGAGCTAAAGAGGCAGAGCTTTCGGACATTGTATTAGCGCAGGAGAGCAGCATGGTCCAGCTGCAGCAGGAAAACCAGGCTCTCCAGAAAGCCAATGAAGACCTCAAAGCCCTTGTTTCGCAGCGCGACGAAGATTTGGCACGTGTCAAGGACCGTTCTGAGGCTTCAGTGAGCGACTTGCAGGCCAAGCTCAGTGTGGAAATTCGATCTAAGTGAGCCCCTCCAAGCTTACCGTGATGTGATCTTGGGTCTGATGTTTTGCACAGGGAGTCGCTCGGAAGCAAGGTCGACCAACTGGAAAGAAGTTCGAGTTATCTCAAACAACAGCTAACAGAGATGACTCGTACATCCGCTGAGTATTCTGCTATGATCCAGAACAAAGAAGACCAGAATTCACAGCTGCTTTCTACCATCACCGCATCCACCGACGAGCGTTCTCGACTGCAAAAGGAGATTGTCGAACTCCACGCTACATCTGACAGACAGCGAGCAGAGATCCACGCTGCTAGGGCCGATGTAGATCGTGCAGTCTCTTCCAAGATAAAACTTCAAGGCGAGCTGGACGAGCTCCGTGCAATCATGGAGACCAAGACCTCCGAAGACGCCCGCCGGCTCGAAGTCGAGAAGAGCAAAGAGGAAGAACTTGCTGAGCTCCGCCGACAGTCTTCCCAGTTACAAACAGAAGTCAGCGTTTTACGGGAAAATGCTCTCGACAAGGAAAGCAAGCTCGTTATTGAGCTAGACGAGATGCGTCGTCAGCACAAGCAGCTAGATTCAGCTCACAGCTCTCTTTTGGAGCGCGAGCGAGGCTTGAAGGAACGGACTTCGAAGGTCGAGGCAATGCTCGTGGATCTGGAAAAGGCCAAAAGGGTGCTCGAATCGGAACTACAGGCACTGCGATCCCGTCAGATTGACTCGGATGGTCGGTTAGCGGAGACATCGAGGGCGAAAGAGGTGATTGGACAATTATCCGTATTCGTTGGATCGCATGGATCTTACTTCTACTTCATTAGATCTTGGAACGTCAACTCCACGCTGCTCAGACCAAATATAATGAGATCGAGGATACGATTTTGCAGATGGAAAGAGATGCTCACGCTGGTGAACGCCAGGTGGAAACCTTGAAGAAACAATTAGAGTCCGAATCAGCCAAGTGCAAGAACCTTCAACACGTCATGTTAACTCAGAAAAAGGAATACCAAGATCACATTGCGAAGTACGACCATGATCTTAACAACGCAATAACTGATCTCAAGAATCGGGAGTGGGAGCTCAAGCAAATGGAGAGCAAACAGGATAAGACGATTGTCGAACACGTTTACGTTCTGGAGAAGGCCAAGAAAGTAACCGATCAGCAACTGAAAGAAGCGCAAGAACAGCTGCAGAAGGATGCCGTCTACATTCGATCTTTGGAGAAAGCCAAGGCAAGTCTCACCCGGGAGGTAGAAGATTTCGTCAGGGGAGGTGGGCTGGATCAGGCAGAGCGTAGGGCCTCTGAAAAGGCTGCTTACAAAGCACTCGCCAGCGCAGAAGCAAAGGCTAAAGCAGAACGTGCTGAATCTTCTGGTAAACTTTGGAATCCTCCACCATGAACAATACTGATCACCAAGATAGTTCGACGCGCCCTCACTGACTTGGAAAAGACTCATAATGATTTGGTGGCAGAGAAGAGGACACTCGAAGAGCGTTTCCAAGACACTCAGCGGAGGCTCCGTGAATTGGAGATTCAGATCGAGGCCGAAGATAGAGAGTCTTCTGAGTTGGGCATTCACAGGCACCGTCTAGTACAACAACTGCAAGATGAACGTCAGCAGCATCAAAAAGACCTTGCAGAACGTGATTTCGCCAACGACCAGACGCGAAAGAAATATCAAGGTTAGTGACAGCTCTTGTAAAAGATCGTTTCTGATGAGAAGCTGCAGCTGAGCTAGCACAGTTGAGCGAAGGTACGTAACTAGGAAACTTCGGGTGTGCCTTACCGAACCGTATTCGTCCCAGAAATGCAAGCGCAGCGAGATACGATGACGAGGCTACGAGAAGATAACCGCAAAATACATTCTGACTACGACGAACTCCAGCTAAGATTCGATGACGAGGTCTACAGTGGAGGTGCCTGGAACAGGGAGAAAGACCGGATGGAGACGAAGATTGCCGATCTAACCAAAGCTTTTGAATCATCGACTGCTGCTCAATCCGACCAGCAAGCGCAGATCGTGTCACTTCACTCACAAGTTCGGGAACTTCGAAGCGTTCTCAATGATGCTGAGGCGGACAGGGCAATGCTACAAAAGGCACGCCGCTCTTTGCAGGCGGAACTTGAAGGCATCAAGCTTGAGCATGTCGACGCAACGAAGATGACTTCAGATCGAGAACTGCAGAAACTACAGCTGAAGAAACAAGATCTTGAGCGGTCTCTGGAGGAACAAGAAGACCGTGTAGTTATGGCCTTTGACCGCCTGAAGAGAGCTGAAGCGCATGCCAACGAAAGCCAGCTGGAACTTGACCGGATCCGCGTCGAGAATACTGAACTGGATAGAATGAATGTAAGTACCTGAAATATGATCTCCAGCGTGCTCACTCTGTCCTATAGGCACAGTTAGAGAAGCAGGTCAAAGACCTAAATGTCCGTGTTGTTGACCTTGAGACGAAGTCATACACAAACTCTCCTCACCCAACCTCCACTGTCAGGCAGCTGCAGAGCCGTATTGATGAACTCACTACTCAACTCAAGCAAGCATCGAGCGAGAAAGTCGACTCCAACCGCTTGCATAGCTCTGACAAGGCAATTCGCGATATACAACTGCAATTAGCTGAAAGTGAACGGCACCATATGAAGTTGGAGGAGGAGCGAAAAATATCTGAGGATCAAATAACTTCGCTCCGACAGAAACTGGACGAAGTTGTCAGTCTCACCTCCTCATTGATCATCTAGTTGCTTGGCTAATTCCAGTTCACATCAATAGCAATCAAGCGAGAGTGAACTTGAGCGCGCAAAACGTCGCCTAGAGCGAGAGGTTGTGGATTCCAAGCAGGCAATGCTGAAGTAAGTTCAACTCGAGGGTCTTGAGAAGTTGACTATTTACGCGTCACTTTCTAGCTTGCAACGTGAAGTCGAACGACTGCGCGCCCGCCTTAACCGACCGATATCGGTCGTTAGTGACGGAGGTTCTACCCTTGCAGGCTCGGGATCTCCTCGCAAGGCGGCTCCATAGATTTCAAATATTCATAATTGATTTATGACATTGTTACATCTGAGATATCATACTCCAAGTCTGTATATACCATTTCAACACCATGCACATATGTATCTTATAGACATAATCATACTGCCTATGTATAACATGCATTGGCTGAACCTGTAGGCCTGACGCAGATGCATGATGCTTTGTAACGGAAAACTTATCACGTTTTCGGCCCGGAGACGACTTGGTTACACTCTCGGGAATTTGCGAATAGCTATCAAAATAAGGTTCAGCCACCGCGTTCCACCAAGGTAGCTGGAAATCGTTAGATATAGTAAGCAAGACTTCAAGACTCAGTACTCCGTCATGGTGCGCTCACGTCCGCTGGCCATTTGGCTCTCTTGGTCCCATTACTCATGTCTACGTTAGCCCAAGGAAATCCGGGATATCAAGCAGTTCATTGAGATTGCGCGGCGGAAGGATGCTTCCCGTGCGTTTATACAGTTATTGTACTTTGACAACACGCTGACTTCACGCGCCCTAATCTTGCACGAAATTTCACGCATTGTGTTGTCCATCCAGAGGCCCGCATCAAAAAAATTGCCGCAAAATCAGCAGCCGGGAAGGTCCAGACTAAATTCAAAGTGCGGTGTTCACGATACTTGTACACTCTTTCCGTGGACGACCCAGAGAAGGCTGAAAAGCTCAAGCAGAGTTTACCCCCAGGTGCGTGATCAGATCGGTCTTCTAGTGCGTTTCATTACCTGATGTATGAGCGCAGGCTTGAATGTGGTAGAACTCGGCGCAACACCGAAGAAGAAGTGAAACCCTTCTTTCATGTCACACTTTAGTATGATGCATGCGTCGTAATGGAGGGGCACCAATCGACTAATGCATCACCGACCTATGATATGCATGCAGGTCACATGTACTTGTCTTATTATGAATAAAGACAGATAGCTTTCGCCTTGCTTGGCTTGTACAGCCTTTGATTCATACAATCATCCATTCTATAATACCAAGTATGACACACGACCCCAGAAGCGTGCATGTACCGATCATTATAAAGGTTCGAAGTACCTGCTGTGCCCTCCTCTGATGTGGACGGCTTCCACGAGTTCTCAGTGCCTCAATATCAAGGATGGTTGAAGGAGCATGGAACCATCTGGTGAAGACCATTTCCAGCAAAATTATTAGTAATTGAAATCCATCCAATGCGGGCAGGGGTAGTGAGTTGAGAAGATATAATGAAAGATTTGTGAGCTTCAGATACCTATCCAAAGTCAGTCACACAGTAGTGGTTAGTCTAAGGGACGTACTGGAAGAAATCTGCAAATATGAGGGGTAGTCCTAGTGGTATAATGCCGAAGCGCGGTGCGAAATGCGTTGTTTGAACTAATAAAAATGAACATCAGCCACCATACATGCTTGAATTCGTGTATTTTACCTTGCTCCCAGACCTCGTACCTGGGGCCACTCCAGAGCACGATGCGCTCGTCTTCAGTACTTGTCCCTTCGTGATTCACCGTGATTCGTAAGATATTTCGGTCTCCCCTGGGTTTGACGCAGGACTGCGATTCCCGACACGGTGTTGAGGAGTCGCATCGGTTTTGGATTTTTGATAGTATGGCTACCGGATCGGTACAATATTCCTCCATCGCACTTTCAAATGACACAAAACAGGATGACGATGATGCAGTATCCACGCAACACCGGTGATCATCTGAGGAGGCGCTTAGTTGGGCAGGATGACGATGATGCGAGTACTCACCACTAAGCCGCGACGTATCCACACACCAACCCTGCGTGTAGGCAGTTGAAGTAGGTTCCAATAGATAATTGGACCATGCATCACGAGATGAGTTCAACGGAAGATCGTCAAGTGTCGTCAGCAAAGATCCGACAGGAAGATGCATGCTCAAAGGGGAATCCTACAGAAATCAGCAAGGATAGCGAGGTAATCACCTTAAAACCATACTAACTGCTTCAACACGGGCCACGATTATCCCTTGAGCAAAAACATCTTCGTAACCTACTGACAGTATCCGTTGCCCAATACCAGACCAGGCCGCACCCAGTAGAATCAGCCAGAGCGTCAGATTATGAAAACAGCCTGAGGTTATGACCCGTAAGCGATCGAGTGAAGACAATTCCTCTACCCTTGCAGAAGGCAATGTCACGAATGCGGCGGGGAACATGAAGGTTATAGATGCTCCTGCTGCCAGCATAGGAATCCGATGACTAGGACAAACACAAAGCTGCAGCTAATGGACTATGTTGTATGTGAGGGAAGACGTACATTGCTGCAGTAATAGCGTGCCCACTTTCATGCACGATCTGACTGATGCAAAGGGAGAGTAGAATGAGCGGTAGGTGCTTTAGTGGAACGGTTAAGCCAGGGATCTACACGTAATAAAGTGAGTACTCCAGATGATCAAGCAAACCACTAGACGCGATCTACGCATAATGCAACTCACAATTGGATTGACAGCATGAGTAACACTGGAATATGTCGTTGCGTGAGTTGTGACTTCGACAGCTCTTTTCAGTAACGATGTTGAAGTATCTGGCGCAGTCAGTCGTACGAACATGGAAGACAAGAGTGACACCATAGTCGATACAAGCAGAACTACAGCAATGAACATTCCAAAGATAACCAGTACGCTGCCAGTATCATAGAACATGAGCAAAAACTTTCTTGTCCGCAGGTAGTTTCTACTGGCCAACCGCAAAGAAAAGGTGTCATGATGAGCATTGAACGCTCGAGTTTGCACACGAATGTGAAAGAGGCTCCTTGGAATCCCAGCAGCGAACGATATCATCCTCTTTGGCTGAATTCGGTGGAGCAGGTGCAAGGCAAGTACTGCACTGGTTGACTCGAAGTGGCACCGGTACCTAGTATGATTTCGTTTATGTACATAATTGGACTCTGAGCCGGACTGGCACGCATTGACACCGGACAACACAGCGCAGTGTGCCTCTCTTCTCATCCACGACCATGAAGATCTTCTCACTTTCAGTTGTTCTTGCACCCTCCTCAGGGCCTTGTTCAGTACTTAGCTCTGCTTCAGATGTCTCTAGTTTCTCGTTCTACCAGAGAAGTTCCGTCACCGAGTTTTTGACATTCTTTACCAAGACGGTGGTGGAGAGAACTCCTCAGGGCCAGCGTCAGAGTGTACAAGAGAACAATTACACCGCGCATGTGTACAACAGGAGTGGTGCAGAACAGCTTGCAGGTGAGTCAAAGCTTGGATGTAATGGAATTATTGAGCCCACTTTCTTCCTTAGCTATCATTATTACTGATCAGGAATACCCCGTTCGACCCGCCTTCTCTCTCCTAACAAAGCTACTTGATGATTTTACTGCCAAAGTCCCCCAATCTGCCTTCGCAAATCCAGGATTGATATCATTCCCAGAGATCCAGACTTACATTCAGAAGTACCAGGATCCTAGGCAAGCCGATACCATTATGCGAGTACAACAGGAGCTGGATGAGACAAAGATTGTTCTGGTAAGTCTTCCTAATCATTGTGAGAATCACTTGATTGTTATATCGGTGTGACGGTGTATTGTAGCACAAAACCATCGAGTCTGTTCTCCAACGTGGAGAGAAGTTGGATAACCTTGTGGAGCGGTCGAACGCTCTATCCATGCAGAGTAAAATGTTTTACAAGACAGCTAAGAAGGTTAGCGTCTGTCTTTCATGTTTGGGTGACAGGCTCTGACAGCTTCACTAGCAAAATTCATGTTGTGTGATCATGTAGACCATGTACATGCATTCCTCATTCTGCGTTGCGGTTGTTGTTAAGCCAAACCAGCAAACTAGTAATACACCATATTTCATCAGGTTATGTCGTATCAGTGTGTTGTATGTTGATAGATCATCGTGAACAGTTGCTTGTCGATATATCGATTTATGGTGCAGCGTAAGGGAAGTCGACTACGGTCTACTTGTGTAAAATGCAAATTCTGTACAAAAACAAATTCTGTCCCACAGGTCGAAAATACCGACTCTTACTGCATTAAGGGGGAATCGAACCCCCGGCGGGTCGATGGCAACGACCCAGGTTACCACTACCCCATTAATGCCTGGGTGAATAACGGTAACTTTGGGTCCATCAACTAAATTGCTAGAGCGGTGCTGAGCTGTCCTCAGGCCACTCGGATAATCGGGTCACTTTGACAAGTCGTACGATCGGATATCACTCGATCCCGAATAATCTGTTTCGGATCCCATTAACATAAAAGCCAGCACGATCATGGTGCTTGCGTGTTTTTCATCCATATCTACATTTTCATCCTTCCTCACTTGATCATCTTTCCCACAAAATGGTATGTTCCATCCTATATTCCGGACAACAATACCATTCACTCACAACTTTACAGCCTGCTCATGAAGCTGTAATCGTTGCTGCGTCCCGTACGCCTGTCGGATCCTTGTATGGATCACTTAAGACTTTGACTGCTCCCCAACTTGGTGCTGTGGCTCTCAAGCATGCTTTCGAGCAGTCAAACGTCGATCCCTCTGTAGTTGAGGAGCTTTACTTCGGCAATGTCGTCCAGGCTGGTGTCGGTCAATCACCCGCACGTCAAGTAGCACTCGCTGGCGGCATGAAGTCCTCATCTGACGCTACCACCATCAACAAAGTTTGTGCTAGTGGCATGAAGTCGATCATGATTGCTGCCCAGAGCATAGAATCCGGTTACAAGACCGTAGTTGCCGCTGGTGGTATGGAGAGTATGAGCAACGCTCCGTGAGTTCTACAGTCTAGTTGCTACTTTGCACCAGATTTACATGTCATTTAGTTTCCTGCTTCCCCGCACGAACCCTTTGTTCGGAAAATTCGAGACCAAGGACTCTGTCGAAACCGACGGTCTCTGGGATGTCTCCAACAACTTCGCTATGGGCAACTGTGCCGAGGCTATCGCGGTGAAGTACGACATCAGCCGGGAGTCACTCGATGAGCACGCCATCGAGTCGTACAAACGTGCTGATCGCGCATGGAAAGCGCGTGCCTTCGATGCTGAGATAGCGCCCGTCACGATCAAGGGCAAGAAGGGCGACACCGTGATCAAGGAAGATGAGGAGTACAAGAAAGTTATATTCGAGAAGGTCCCCTCCCTCAAGTCAGCATTCAAGGCAGGCGGTTGTATCACTGCCGCCAACTCTTCAAACCTCAACGACGGTGCCTCTGCTCTGATATTGATGTCAGCAGAGAAAGCAAGGGAGCTCGGCGTAAAACCCCTCGCCAAAGTGATTTGTATGTTTGACTTCTTGTATGCCCGTACATTGTCTGATGTGTCGTTTTCTGTAGCATACGCAGATGCTGGTGTTGAGCCCATCGACTTCCCCATGGCTCCTGCCGTCGCTCTCCCAGAAGCACTAAAGAGAGCAAACCTGACTATAGATGACATCGCACGTTTCGAGGTCAACGAAGCCTTCTCGGTTGTCGTCCGTGTCGCTGAAAAACTTCTACAACTGGATCCTGCAAAGGTCAACATCGACGGGTGAGTTTTTCTGCTTTGTGTTCAGGGATCGTATTTGCTGACAAGGTTCAACAGTGGCGCCGTTGCACTTGGTCATGCGATCGGAAACTCAGGTTCTCGCATCGTAGTGTCCCTCGTCCATGGCCTAAAATCTGGCGAGTATGGTGCAGCAGGTATCTGTAACGGGGTAAGTAACCTGTGATTCTCCATGTTGTCATGTTGCTCAAATGATACCCTTGTCTAGGGTGGGGCTGCTTCCGCCATTGTTATTCAAAAACTATAGTTGTAACATTTTTATACTTGTTTGTTCCAGGACCAATTACCATCTACACTGTATCTGCCAATAGAACACATCGCTTTGTATAATATCAGATGGCTGTGTGAGAAGTTAGAACCTCGACAAAAAACTAATCCAGAAATTCGTTACCTCAACTACTGTTTGATTAAATTACAATGTTGGCCGTATCGTACAACCTAGTAGCTGCCCTAGGTACGGATTTAACATCATGCAGGCCTTCCTCAATCATTTCGGGAGTTGGCGGGGAAAAGAACTCAGGAGCCACCACGTTGCACCTTGATCAGGTGAAAGTTTTCAGGTGGTTACATGATGCAGCAATGAAAATGAACAGACGAAAGAGCTCGCAGCTTCTGAGTCGTGACGAGAACCTCCAAGTCTGGCCTGGACCCGATCTCAGTAGGAGGTGTTGCGGCGCAAGACTCGTCGCCCAAGCAAATTATTTCCGTGCGATGTAGCCAGTCATGTCTGGTACCGTACATTATCATGTGCAGTGATTTAACGTCATTCATCATGCTCACCTCGACCAGGGACAAAGCCTCGTGAGGCAAGCGCTGTTTCACCGTGAGGGTTTCGTTCCCACAGAACGCATCATATCGGGCAGGGTCAACAGTCTATACTTCAAAGAGATTCGATTGACTGATGAACGTTGCAATGACAGTTCAACAGTTGATGCATGATGTCCATTGCCTTGAGTCCTACAGAAGAACTTTATAGACCACATCATATCTCTCAGCGTTGATAAGTCTGAGTCTATACCGCAAAGCGACTAGATTGGTTGAAGAACGATTGTATATTAACTCGACGTTCATGGTCCTGACATTGTTCGGGTGTGGAGATAACGATAAACCGCATCACTAACATCTGGCAAGTTCGACCGTTTACATCATCAACGAGACACAATTGGCTAACATTGATGATATAGACGAACGAATGCCAGTAAGTAGCACAAGTATGAGTGCTTGATATACATGTTGGACATGGGAATGACGGTGCAGGAGATAAAACTTAGTGCTTAGTAAGAGCCACCGACATGTCAATAAGTATCCTATCACAGTACGTTGCAATCAACCCGAAATGAAACCGACAAACACTATAAAAAATATTGACGTACAATCGTGAATTCTACGTCCATCGTTGCACAGCGAACCCTTCGTGGTCTGAGGTCACTTTCACTTGGCGACATGCTTAGCGCAACCTGATCGGACGTCCTCTATGGCGCGAAGCACGACCCGAGCGTGCACCAAACAGCCATAACCGTCACGCAATCAGAAGTCACCGATGAAGCAGACCCTGGGGCCAGAGCGGAAACGCACCTTTATGAATCATACATAATCGGTACTTGGAAGTCATGACCGCGATCATCTCAGCAAACAATCTTCCAGCATGGGCGAGAAGTAAGCTGCCAAGCCGCCCGATGCAGCAGAAGAAAGACCACTCGCGAGAATAGCAACATCCTTGACCCAACTGTGAACAAGTTGACGTGCGAAGACTGCCATTCTTCATGATCTTCAAGTGTTGCTCAGGCGGAAGTGAGTTGCGACGGAAATTATAGACAGCTTTCTGGTGAGCCGCTTGGTCTTCGAATAATACGAGGTAAACATTCAAGTTGTGCGGGGACTTATACGAGGTAGAAATTCAAGGACTTGGTGCCACTGATCGGCGTTGTCGATAATCCCCTCAGCGGAAATGTCATGGCAATTTCAAAAAGATCGCATTCCTGGCCGTGTTCGAAAGGCTGGATGAGGAAGGGGCTGGCGGAGACCGACTGTCAAGACGGCTCAAGGTAGGTTAGCTGACACGATACTTTTATTGAGAGATGTTTACCCTAATGAAGGCCGTATACTGAGGTTTCATCAAACACTATTGACCTTTAGCTTTAGTCTTTACCGGATGTTGTCGGCTAGCACCTCTGCCTCTGTTAGTGAAGCCGATATCAGGCACCAGGCATTGACATTGGTGGCAGAAACCGTGCTTCCCCTCCCTCTCCATCGATGAAGGCAGTAGGACTTCGTCAGCGTTCTGGTGCGACATTCTTGATAGATGCGAGATATGTTCTTGTCAGGCCTATGACCTGTTCGATATATATTGTGGTCATGATATTCATCATAATGATTGGTCGAAAAAACTATCCTCGTGCTGGCAATAGGGGGTACGCGCTTATGTCAACATCCCCTGAGTTGGCGCAGTGCCCAAATTTCACTTCACCTCGCTTTCACCGTGTCAACACTATGGCGCTTTTGTCTACATCCCCACTTCCTCTCTTACCAAGTGGGCCGCCTGCTGGCTATGGTTGGGAAGAACGTGACATGTCGGTATCACGACTACTGGGATAGATAGGCAGGTTCCTTTGTCGATGTCGCTGTGTCGTCTGTGGGTTGATGGCATCATAGTGCTCCAGTATTATCACATTTAAAAGGGTCCACATCTGGAATCTGGAAGTTGAAAACCTCTCTGATGCAGACATTAATTTAGACATGGTGGTCCATCCTGAAGGCCCATAATTGGATCCCTTTTCAGGCCAGCAGTCTTCCCAAGGATAAACCGCGCGATGGCCTGCTCATGTGTATGAACCATCACGTTGCTTATGATTTCTTCATACGTTTCTTCCCCGATGTGAGTATTTATTTTTTCTTCGCATTAATATTGGGCCAAGTATTGACAGCGTTCGGGAACAGATTCGCAAGCTTATGCTCGTCAACTACTCCGGGACTCCTTCTCTCCAGCGGTTCCACGACAAAGCTATTGCCCTTGACATCAGTGATCACCATGCGCCCTTCCCTTCCTTGTTCGTCATCCATGAGATGTGCGTCCGTGGATTCAATTCCTTCTAACCTGCCGCTCCAGCCATGCCTGATGATATACTTTGGCAAGACTGGATTTTATCGGACGGGGTATTCGACGATGTCTCAGGTACTTTCAAACGTGACGGCGCACGAGACAACAGCAACAAAATTATCTGTGCAACCACAGCTGCAGTTTCAGCCTATGACAACGAGCACAAGTGATACTTTATCTGGCCCTGGCACACGTACACTAGCTCTAAATGAAGACGTCATTCCTGACATCCTTGCGGCGACGCATGCCATACCGTCACGGAGGGCATGCGTGATGGAGGGGACGAGCTGGAGTAGCACGGCAGAGGACAACATACAGAAATACACCTCTTCCATTGGCGAACAGGATCATCAGACTTGAGGCCCGAGGTATGGAGCTCTATGGTGGGGCTGCTTCCATCATTGTTATCCAAAAATAATAGTTATTGTAACACTTATATACTTTCTTTGTTCCTGGACATAGTCTACACTGTATCTGTATTTTCCCGATAGAACACATCAATTTTCAAGCTTTGCGTAACTGTCGGATTACTGTGAGAACTTAGAGCCTTGACAAAGGAAAATCGTTATCTCGTTCAACTGCTCTTCGATTAAATTACAACACTGGCCATATAGCACAATCTAAGCGCTATAACTCTCGTCATCCTAGGCACAGAATTATGCAGGTCTCCCTCAATCATTCCGTGAGCTGGCGAGAAGAAAAACACAGAAGCTATGTACCACGTTGCACCTTCATCAAGTGAAAGTATCCAGGTGGTTACATGATAGAAGAGACGCAGACAAAAGAGCTCCGAGTCGCAGCTTCTGGGTCGCGACGAGAGGTCTGGACTCGGTTTCGGTAGGAGGTGTTGCGGCCCAAGTAGTCGTCGGCAGCCAAGTAAATCATTTCCGTGTGGTGTAGCGCGGTCGTGCATTTCTAGATGACTGTCATGCATATTGACTGGTATCGTACGTTATTTGACATCCGCAGTGATTCGACGTCATTCATCATGCTCACCTGACTAATGATATCAGACAAAGCGGCCTCGTGAGGCAAGCGTGAGGGTTTAACGCATCATATCTGATAGTCTATACCTCAAGAGGACTTAATTTACTGATGGACGTTGCAATAATAGTTTGACATTCATTGCCACGAGGGTCTCGGTCCTGCAGAAGAAGTACATAAACCACATCGGACAGGGTTGACGAGTCTACCGCAAAACGACTAGATCGGTTGTAAAATTAAGGCGACGTTTATGGTCTAGAGGTTGTTCCGTCGTGGAGATAACGACGACGTATCAGTTCGACCGTCTATACCATCAATGAGACACAAATGCTTATCCGAGTCATGGGAAAGACAAGCAAAAGCCAGTATGAGTATGTAGTGCTTGATATCCATGACACTTTGGGGGACGATCGGAGCAACTTGAAGTAATCAGTACCCGAAACGAAGCTTAAGAACCACTGGTATGTCAACGTCCTATCATGGCATAATCAACCCGATATCGAAAATACTAACGTACGATCGTGAATTCTACCTCGAGATTGCATCATGGACCAAGGCCACTTTCCCTTGATCGGATGTTCATGGAGCGAAACACGACCCAGGCATGCACCAACCAGTCATGAGTCGGGTCACACACAATCCATGAAGCAGACCCTGCAGTCGAAAACGAGGCCGGAACGAAAGCGCACCTTCATAAATCATGCTTACCGATCTATGCAGTGGGAATTGTGACCAGACGCCACCGAATCGTTAACGTTGGCCTTTGACTTGATAAGCCATTTTGCTTCGGCGAGGAGTCGGCGTTACGGGAGTCACATGAAAAGGAGCGGAGTTACACTGTCCAACTCTGTCACGCCGAAAAACACGATCTCCACAGCGGATTTGTTTTATTTCACTGTATGCTCCTGCAGTAAAATTAAGTGTTGTAAACGAAGATCACGAACCAAAAGGTTGACCGTAGCCGATAGTTCTCACATCCGGATATCCGAGTTTGTGCACATCCCGAGGTAAAAACCTTATTTATTTTAATTCTCTATCCCAGAGGCCGGCGCAAACATAAATTTCAGAGTAGTCCACTAGCAGCTGGTCAGGGTTCCAAGCGCATTCATGAATATTCCTAGGACATTGCAATATTTAATTATGCATAATATTACCATCATCACGATGCTAGTATCAATTGATTTGCAACAACAAAAGCTTCAAGCTTCAATACAAGCTTCAAGCCGCGATGATAACAAGAAAGGACAAACGAGCGTGACGACAGTCTCAGAAACTAAAACTATGCCGTGTATGATAATAATGGACACAGTCCGTATCCATGTCCGTAGCGCGTAGTAACATCACATATCGCGCCAACAAGTCACATTCACCAAATAAATCTACGACCCGCAGAGATTCCACATCTTCACGTAGTCACTATTCCAAATCACATCATCAGATGGTGCATGTAAAGCCCCAAAAATGACTCACATTCTGAACGCACGATCGTCGGCATTCGAAGGCCACGTAGCGCTCCACTCATCTTGTTTAGCTGCAAAATCGCGCATCGCAGCTACATCGCATTGAAATCAGCGCCCACCAAAAAAAACAAAAAAAATACGTACTACTAGACCCATCATACCACGGCTTCCCACCCACACTATCTGGGAACCATCCACTCGTTCCGCCGACAGCCAGATCAATCACAAGATAAAAATCTGTCGTCCCGTTCCAGTATTAGCATCACATTCCAACCGCCGAAAAAAAAATCTGACCCTGATCAAAAGGGGCAGCAGCACTCCCCCCAAACGCCGTACTCCAAGGATCCTCAACGACAACTTCTGTCCCGCTCGACGCATTCATAGCTACACTCGGGAACCCACCAGTGTTGAAGAAGTAGGAGTCGGATGATTTGGATGAGATTTTTAGGTTGATCATTGCCTGTTTTTTGGGTTAGTGATGATGCGAATCGGGCAAGGGAAGGGAACAAAATAGGAGGACCGCGGGCTACAGCAAACTGGGAACCGGAACGAAAACAGGAACAGGTGGGGAACCGGAACGGAAAACCGCACCTGCAACCGATCATCCGTGTAAAACCTCATCCACTCGCCAGTCCACTCAAGTGCATAAACGTGGAACCCATCGGCAAAGTTCCCGCGTTTCGTGTTTACCCAGCCGTAAATGCTTTTAAGGAGGTTGGCAGTGGTGGTTGTGCCTGGGGTACGTGTTAGTGTTAGGAGGGTGCAAAGGTGTGGTGAATAAACGTAAAGGTGGACCGGAAGAATCAGCCCGAAAAAGGTCATCCCAAACACGAGGCCGAAAAATGCCAATCGAAAATCCAAAACCACGAGTCGACCAAAGAACACCGTCTATCCTTGTAAGGAAAGAATGCTCACCTGAAGAGATAGGCGTAGTCCCTCCCGCAAATGGGCCGTAATTCAGGGACGAGCGGACATAATTCGAACCTTGGGCGGGATATGTAGGTAGGTTGCCGCGGGCTTCCATTATCTAGTGGGGATGGTATGAGCAAATCGACAGGGCATGCCGATAGACTCACATCGATCTCCCCACTCATGGGCCACGGTCCATAAACGCCAGCACCCTGACTGCTATTCGAGTTTGTATTGTTACCCTGAGGAAGCATCCAAATAGCGGGCCATAACCAATCACCCTGAGGAAGTTTTGCGCGAACCTGTGATCTGAAATCAGGTAGGGTAAAAGATAAGGAAGACAGGGGACGGACCTCGACACGGCCATACTTGAGAGTCTTTTTTCCACGGGTATTAAGACGGCCGCTCATGACAGGATTTATGACGGTGCCGGACTGAGAATCTGATACGGCAGTGCATGGGTCGCTGGAAGTTGTTGTAGAATTACTGGTAGTAGTGGAGTTTGATGAGCCGGTTGTTGTGGAATTACCGGAGCCTGTAGTGGTGGAGTTACCCGAGCTTGGATATGTGGAGTTGCCTGATCCAGTGGTTGTAGAGTTGCCCGTGGTGGTAGTTGATGAATTGCCTGTGATTGATAGTGAGTGATTGAGCGTGGGAAAATAGTCATGAGGTTACCGTTACCGTTACCGTTACTGTCACCGTCACCGTTA
This sequence comes from Suillus spraguei, assembly GCA_016800925.1. NCBI lineage: Eukaryota > Fungi > Basidiomycota > Agaricomycetes > Boletales > Suillaceae > Suillus > Suillus spraguei. The sequence goes on along the minus strand of JABCPU010000007.1, from coordinate 212,920 downwards.
CCGTTGTCGTTTTGCCGACGAGCAGGTCGAACCCACGCTCCTTGGTCTGTGACTACAGGGAATGAGCGCTTGAGCTCGGAGATGAATTCAAGGAATGAAAGTACCTCCGCCTTGAGCTGTGCAGCCTTGCAGCTGATAACTGCCATTACTCATGACCGCTGCATATCCACCGTCGATGGAGTCGCTTGTGAGGGTGGGCATGATGTAGAGTTGACCATTTGAAATGTAGACGTTTGCAGCATTGTTTGTGGTCATTTCAAATTCACCGTTGCTAACGAATAATTATTAGACAGGAAATGGCATGGATATGGGAAAGGGATGTACCCAAAACCACCGAGCTCGACATCAAGAGTCCAGTAATTTGTGGTATCGAGAGAGGAGGAAGAAAAGTCGTCTTGCATGACGAGACAGAGTTGACTGTTCGTGAGGATGCTTTCGCTTTTCCAACCCATGAAGCAGAGTGCTGCTGCTGCGATGATGCCGAGGATGAGTGCGGCAAAGGTGAGCCACCAACTGGCAGTTTCGCATCGACGTTTTTTCGTGAGCCATGGTTTATCTTGTTTTGTGAGTTTTGATTTGAGGCGGGTTGATTGGAGAGGTTTCTTTTGGGTGAGTGGGAGTGCTACGACAGATGTAGAAGCTGACAATGGGGGTACTGGGGGTGGGGACCATATAGAAGAGGGACGTGAAGCGGGGGATAGGAAAGGAGATCTAAAAACTGTAGTTGCGCTGCTGGAGCGGGGGAGTTGTGGATCACGATGTAAGTTTGTTAAAGAGAATGAACCGTTGAATGATTTGTAGGGAGATTCTGAAAGAAAGGGAGGGGAAGGGGAAGGAAGGGTATGACCGTCTATTGACCTCCTTGCGTCAGAATTGTAAGGAAAGGTGAAAGATGAAGGAGGTGGATCACGACGTCTTTTATTTCGTCTTGGTGAGTCATCTTCTTGTGATGAATGGTCGTCTGAACTTGAAGCTGTTAGAAAGAAAGGACGAGGTGAAGCCATGAGGAAATGGTTCAAGGGAATTCTTTCCCTTTGAGCTTTCTCTTATCTTCCAACACGTAATTCCCGGTTTACGCATGTATAACGTACTTGGAAGATTGAAATCGATTTCAATCGATTTTAAATCTAGATTCAGATCTAAAGATCTCCCCATTTATATGCAACCAACCGCACATTTCCACTAACTGTCCACCCCCCCCGACCATGGACTACGACAGATACGACGCTACCCTCCATTACATCTTCAAACAAACTCAAGGTGACGCTTGGTTTAGACCTCATGAAAATTCAGTACCACCAGGCGTCTGTCTTCGTACTCATGATGGTCAATTCAGAGTATTCCCCTACGAGACAGCCGCTCTCGCTCCATTCGAAGCTGCTGTCGCTGCACTCAATCCACTCGTTGCTGTCAAAGTTCGTAGTGCTGCAGTACACGCTGCACTAGCAGAACAAGCTATCGATGACTGCATATACGTCGACACAAACACACGGATTCAAGTACTTGACTCAATGTCTCTACTTCCACAAGCACAAAAGGATCAAAACGCCGCTTTCATCCGTGATGAACGTGTCCTCGTCGTGTGGAGCGACTCTCTCGATACAATCATCCCTATCGCACGTGACTTTGAAGATCGTCTCATTAGTCTACTCTGGCGTACAAAACCACCCTCCACTCATGATTTATCTATATACTCTGAAAAACCAGTCGATCATCGTCTAACCCCTTCTTCTACTGCAAACTCTGATTCACAAAGACGAACGTGGTTCTCTCGCGATCCAGAAAAACTTTCTCAGAATCATCCTTCTCGTCCAATTATGTTATACGCTCCAATATACAACGGTCTTTCCGCCGCACTCGCTTTGAGTCAGTCCTCCTTTTCTGCTTCTTCTTTTCTTCCCTCACATCTTCTAGTTTTCATGGGAAACGGTCTCAGCACTATCCTTAAAGAATTTCGCCTAGACGGCAACTACACTCATTTCGCCCTTTGCGCTCTCATGCCTCTTCTCTTTTGTGTCTCTTTGGTAGCTATTCATTTCATCTCTTACCCACCCCTCGCTCACTCTCTCCAGTTCTTTACTCTCCAAATCCTTCAAAGCATCTCATTCGCAGTCGGTCCAATCGCTCATTACCACCAAAACAGTCGTTACTACTCTGCAATACCACCACCCCCAAACCCAGCTATAGACAACGCACTCCCTCACATCACAATCCAAATGCCCGTGTACAAAGAAAGTCTTGCTACAGTCCTGTAAGCCTCTTCCTTGTCTATCGATCACCGCTAATCCATCCCAGTACTCCCTCTCTCACCTCCCTCAAAACAGCAATGCAGACCTATGCACGTCACGGCGGCACTTCCAGCCTCTTCATCAACGACGACGGCCTCCGCCTCCTCCCCCCAGACCAAGCCAAAGAACGTATCGAATACTATGCAACCCACGGAATCGGCTGGATTGCAAGACCGCGACACGGCCACCAAGGTCAGTTCCATATCCTCTCTCCCCTGTCAACGCTAACAAAAACATCCTCAGGTTTCATGCGTGCAGGCCGCTTCAAAAAAGCCTCCAACATGAACTACGCGCTCGACGTCTCCCTCCGTCTCGAACGCATCCTCGAGGAACTGCAATCATCCCCCAACTACAACTCGTATAGTCAACCAGCTTCGCTTTCCCATCATAACCAGTTTCCCGACCCGACCAGAGACGGCAACATTTTCACCCCTCCAAATCCGCCCTTCCACCGTGCCAGTGTCAGCACAACATACAGCGCACAATCAGCTCAAACCGCACAAACAGAGGGTGGGAGCATTGTCAGTGTGCCCGGCCAGTCGCCTGGAACCTATGGGGTGCAATATATCGGGAAAGATGGGGATGATCAGGCGTTCGTTCCTCCTTTTTTCAGTGGCAACGGCAATGGGAATGGGAATGGGAATGGCAGCATGCCTGGCACACCCAGACCGGGTACGACAGGCACTATCAGCCCCGAACCTACGCTCGCAGGGACACATATCGAAGATATTGAAGAGCGGGCTCTTCAACTGGCCATGGAAGAAGGTCTGTCTTATCGGTCTTACGTTTCATCAATGTCGCTCACTCGAAATAGTGTTCCAAACATCCCAAACAGGACACAGACCATGGGCAGCAAATGCCCGCGCCTGTCGAATCGGAAGTATTATCTTATTGGTAGACGCTGATACGGTCGTTCCGGCAGACTGCTTTAGGGATGCGGCTAGAGAGTTTGGGGAGGATGAGGGTGCTGAAGTTGGGGTTCTGCAACACGAGAGTGGTATGTCCCTCCTCCCTTTTCCGTCCCTTTACCCGCTAATCCAAACACTCCAGACGTCCTCCAAGTAGCCCACCACTACTTTGAAAATGCTATCGCCTTCTTCACTCGCCGGATCAACAAATGCATAAGTATGATGTGCGCAAACGGGGAAGTAGCGCCTTTTGTCGGACATAATGCGTTTTTGAGGTGGAGTGCTTTGCAAGATGCGGCATTTGGAGGGGGAGATATTAATTCTTCTTCTCCGGCCTTTTCTGGTTCTACCCCTGATCCTGCGTCGGGACCTGGTCCGACAACTCAAGTCAAGATATGGAGCGAGGATAATGTCAGTGAAGATTTTGATATGGCATTAAGGCTCTTGAGACAGGGGTATATCGTCAGGTTCGTGTCAACTTGGGTTTCTCGAGTTGGGTCGTTGATGTACTGCCGTGCAGATGGGCAACCTACTCTAAAGGCGGGTTTAAAGAAGGTGTATCCCTCACTGTCGATGATGAGTTGAACAGATGGCAGAAGTACGCGTATGGATGTAATGAGTGTGTTATGCTTTCTTTCCCGTTCACGAACGATATTCACGGCTCACACAGACTGCTCTTCAACCCCTTCGTCAAATGGTTCTACAAAGGCCCCATCAGCCGTCAGATCCACAAATTCATGTGGAGTCCTGCACCGCTCCATTACAAGATCTCGATGATGTCTTGTATGTCTCCTTCCTATCTCTTTGATGCTCACACTGACTGCATCACAAATAGATATGTTCTCGTACTGTACGTCCCCTCCTCTATCTAAAAGACAAATAACTAAGATACTTGACAGACGGAATAGCGGCCTCAGCGACCATCTCTCTAATCAACTACTTCATGCTTGGATTCCAATTCCCCACGGACGATTTCTACATGCACAGTTTCGAAATATGGCTCGCTACCTTTGTCGTATTTTTCGGAGCTGGGAATGTGGGGTATATACTTTTGCAGTATAGGCTTGGGGAAAGGGGTATCATTAGCGGTGCGATGGAGTGTTTTGGATGGATTCCATTCTTGTGAGTCTCGTCTTCAGTGATGAGCTGAACTAACGAGTTGCAGCTTCTTCTTCTTTGGTGGCCTGAGCATACCGCTCTCACAAGCCATCCTCGCACATCTGTTCTCGTATAACATTACGTGGAGCGCGACGAAGAAGGAGGTCGAAAGATCGAATTTTTTCAAGGAGGTTCCAAAGATTTGCAAGAGGTGTGTTTTCTTTACTTTCTTTTTTCTTTGAAGTCTTTTTCCATTCGGTTTGCATTTTCGCTTACTTCTGTTTCGGATTGGATTTGCGTTCGCTTGATGGAACGCGTTGCGTTGGCGCCCTCTTTTTTATTCCGCGGAATGATTTGGGTGTTGTCACCGTTTTTGGGGTGATTGGCTATGATCTTCTGGGAACGTAGATGATCTGACCTCTCGACATGTACCTGAGCCTTGCATGCGGTGCTTGAACGAACATGCGCCTTGGCACGTTCCGGACACGCACAGCGCTTCTGGTACTGGCACATTGGCACCATGGTGCTTAACACGGACATGTGTGTTGTTTTCTGATGATCGGAGGACATGCGTTTGTGGTCTTTGGGGCCACCCACACCCGCTATGCATGTGGTGCGCCCATATGCACGACTCGCGCACTTTATCGCATCGCTTCGTGAACCGGTCATTTCGATCGTCTTCGAGTCATCATGTAGAACACTGCACCAGGGCAGTGTTTTGTCCTCCGTTGCCTCGTTTCACGTGGCACGATATCCGCACTACTTCTTTTTTTCCATGCCTTTCCCCCTGACGTCATAAAATCCAATGCTGATTCGGACATCGGCCTCTTCTCCATACAGATTTTGGTTCCCGCTTGTCGTATGTATTCTACTGATCGCGGGTGTCGTCATCGTCAGTACGCCGTTAGTACCATATCAGTGGCGAGTGACCGGCGATGCGTGGGCCGTTATCTTCCCGTTGACGGTTGTATGCGCTTGCCATATTCTGTTCCCGGTGCGTCTTGTTTTCCGCGATTGGAAGAACGATCGTCCATTTTGGGGATCGTGCTTCTTCAAATGTTCTGCACCTCGCCATCCTTGTCCTATGCTTCCCGAACATTCTTCTTCTTTGCTTCGGCATATCACTACCCCTTTTCACTACTCATGAAGCATCGATGCTAACGCCGATATACGCAGATCGTCCTCAACCCATGGCTCATGATCTTCTCATACTGAGCTAGCGCAGTCACTTTCTCGCACACGGGCAGGGTCCCCGAATGCATACCCTCCCTCCTTGTTAATTAAACATCTACCTAGAAACCAACCACCGTCGAATCACCTTTTCCATCAGATGCGGCGCGTCTTTGCACATTCTCACGCCAGGGCGCAACCCGCTCATCTGTCCCGCCTGGACTTGCATGTAAGTTTGGACTGTCTGGACATGCTGTGTTTCTCTCATCTTGGTGACAATGTTTCCACTCTTTTTTTACATTAAAATGAACTGTCCACGCATATACGTACATACCTCGACTCGATTGTTTCCAGAGTTTTTGTGAACAGGTTTTTTCAGTAATCGTTAATAACGCTTTCATATTCATTATTTCCTTGACGTAGATACCTGAGCCCTCTTGCAGTCGATCGTGTAGGGTTCCTTGGGACCATGGATATTGGAACGCGTGTTGCGCAATCTCTTATCAAATCGGGGGTGATAAGGTCGATGTGTAAAAGTGGAAATATTGTTCTTGGCGCACCTAGACGTTGTGAAAAGTAGTACAAGTATGCTACGTAGTAATGACCGCCCTTGAAGGAACTTTCCGATCTCATTCGACAACGGGAGTTGGTACGGTAATTTCAAGAAGTGTGGAAGCGTTTGCGAGATGAGGACTACGTAGATCTATTGCGTCGGGAAGTGGTGTCTGGACTAGATCATAAAGCGCCCGGCGAAAATTCGGGAAAAGCAAAACCCCATAGAGATGTTCGGGCCTGGGTTCGATTCAATTTTATCTCTGGCTTTGTAAATGCGATGCCAGTACTGTGCCCAATCCCACTCCATCATATGATAAGGTCCATGGCGGTAAGACGGAATGTCCCAGAAATGAACATTAGGTGGGGTGGGGGTATTCGATTACTCCACCGGACTATCAAAGCTTCGTAGTATAGTCTGCTTTGCGATCTATCTCCGAGCAGTGATATCATGCCCCTGGCGGGAAGGACGAAGTCAAACGGTCCTGCGGTACCGACCGCCTTGAAAGGCACGCAGGATAAAGATAAATGGATTTAGATACAGGGTGTGTAGTACGTACCCCCTCTCTATATAACAGCGATGGTAACAGTATGAAAAATTTAGTTTCCCCTAAAAAAAAAAACATCAACATCACCATCATCATTCATGTACTGTTACCTAGGTCCGATAGCACGTGGATCATATTCTGGCGCGATCTGATGCGAGAATGGGATGAAGCAACGGCCCGAGCGCGTTTGTCCGTGATACTGGCAGTAGAGCAAGGAAGAAAGTACGAGCCTTGTTTCAAAGTTCTTGGAAAACTGATACAAAAGGCCCATCTAGTCTTCCTAGCGATGACTCGACATAAGTACTAAATAACAACTTGACATCGTTATCGAATATCCTCATTGGTATAATGATGATGTGCGATAGGTGACAACAGACAGCGCTACAGTCTGTGGTGAACTGTCGCACATCATCATTAACAAACGTTGCTCGGCAAGGTTCATGCCAGTGGTAGACACTGGAGTCTCATATGCCGCTGACAACTTTCGGTTTTGGCTCACGAGCAAGCGTTGAGTTAGTGATTGGAAACGGAGAATAGCGTCTTAACCATGTACCTTACATCAGGGCATTCGAGATCTCGGGTATCACAGATAACGGCGGTCCAGTAGATTAGCAAGTACTGTCCTACATAGGGTTACATACCAAAAATCGGATTTAAAAAAAACCATGTATCATGTAACATATTACCATCCGCTCTATGAACGATCGACCTCCGTTAATTTAGGCGTGTTGTGATTGTCAAGGGTTTTTTTTTCTTTTTTTTAATTCCAATTTCTGTCCTTTGCAGAGTTGTACTCTATGTACATAGGACAATACAATCTAGACCACCGGTTGTCAAGGTTGTTTGAGTCCAGGCGGGCCTCGACCTGTAAGGCTTGCGGTGGTTCGAAGGGGAAAAGATAACAGAACGAGAGAGAGATAAGAGGCGGTAAGAGTCGATAGCGGCGAGGGACGGATCGACGTAGTTAGGACACGAACAGGACTATACTTTCGAGAGAGGTTAGCAGACAAGACACTCTAAGGACTTTCTAAGGTGCTTTTTGAGCGGGGGATCTAGGATAGAATTCGCTGTCAAGTAAGGACTGTACATGAGCTAGTTATACTGCGAAATGGTAAGGGTCCTCGGTGATGGATGAGCCGAACGATTAGGTGAAGACAGAGGCACAAGGAAGTGGCGTTGCAATTGACAAGGTAAAGTAGAATGAAGAGGAACAAGAGAACGAACATTGAAAGAGTGACCGGATGAATGACGAGAGTTGCATAGTATGTAGCATGTGGTCGGTCTCGAACGTTCCTAGTTTGAAGCGTGGTCCGCGCGTAGTCCTTACAGCCCTGTTATAGAACTTTGTAGGACCTCAATGGTCGGGGCTTAGGCCCAGGACTCAGCCTCAAGGGTAAAGCTATGCCAGAGATCGCCTGTGTGAGGTCTGTACAGACTTGATGCAGATCGACTTCGCGTGCAGATGTCTGTGGCGTTCAATTGTAGGCCTTTGTATGTTGGCGTTTGAGGTGGAGCGAACCATGATGTTTGAGTGTGTTAGTGAGAGAACAAAGAAATGGCGAAATCGAATTCTAAGGAAATAGAAGGCAAATCTTCGTGTACTCAGTCAAAGAGTTGGAGGATTTGGTTTTTGTGTGGGAAGGGCTGGTGTTGAGTGACTCCGGCGGATTTTGTGCTCGGCGTCTATAAAACTGAGCTGTGTCTGTGAAGTTCGGAGTGCTCGAAGACGCGTAGACGGAGACCAAAATCTGAGTCAATATGAGGGGGAGAACACAGCCCTTCAGAGCGCTAATTGATTTAGTATTGAGAGCAGATGTTGGGTCTGAAGGAGAAGCAATACCAAACTAAAAGCACTGGAATATACGTAATATTTGGGAGGTGGGAGGGTGGTCTGAAACGTAAGACTTCGCACAGAAGGGGAGTGCGAAGAGGAAGAGAGTAAAAATTAAAGTGCGAATCTTCGAATAGACAAAGCTATTTGAGTGCGCGCGCACGGACCTTCCCCATTCTCGTCGAGAAGCACGAGAATGAGGATCTCCACATGGGCGCTTACGAAGGCCCTTTTCACATGCGTCAACGTTCGCAAGCTCACGATCCGCTCGGAACGTACATCTGTGTCAACATCTTTCGCAAGTTTCCGGTCGGTACGCGTCAGTCGCGGCCCCGCCCACTGTCCCGCCCTTGCCCGTCTCTTCCCGGCCAGCGAGTCAGTAACAACAACCAGAAAACAAGGTGTGGGTCTGTTCTCACCATCTAGTTTTTCGAGACCACCACCAACAACTGAGTTGTGCCATCCATGTGACCAGCTAATGGATATTGGCGCCCTCTTTGAAGCCTTGCGAATACATCACGAGTTTGCACAGATGTCACTTTTCGACCTTAACCCGCTTTATTCGTCGTACACAAGGATGCATCTGCCTGGCGCAGCCTCGCACAGTGCCTGTGAACATTGCTCCTAACTTGCTACTACTAGCAATCCTCGCTCAGTCATTCACCGTATCACCCGAAGCAGCGTATTATCTATAGACCATCGTGAAACATCTTGCCTGGACATCGCCTGGTGAGGAACGAGCTGATGAGGAAGTTGCCTTCGAAATATATGGGCAGCTCAGCTTCCAAATTCAAATAGTTTTAATACCAGTCCGTCTATGACGGCCCGTGGCTAGCCTCATAGACGGAGCCGGTCACGAGTCTAACATTCATTCAACAAGAGGACCCGTGTCACCGTAGTGCAGTAAGCATCTGGATGAACGCCGGCTAAGTGCCAGACTGATTCAGACACACTACGTCGATAATTGGTCGATTAAACATCCAATTTTCATTCCTACTATCATATTCCACCATGATAATGGAAAATTTCATTACGAGTATCAACTGTGCTGCTGGTGTCGTCGCAGTTACAGTGTTGCTCGTCGTGTTATACAAGACATCCCCTTTAGCGGGTAGGAAGGGCATCCTGCTTCCACCTGGACCTCCCGCCCATTGGTTTTGGAGTAGCGCTTTGCCTTCTGTGAAGTGAGTTTTGGTAGTTTTGTCAGAAGCTGATACAGATCGTCCGCTTCTAGCACTGCTCAAGTGCTGAGTGACTTGGTTCGAGAGTATGGGCCAATTGTGTCGTTCAAACAAGGTAGCCAAGTGATAGTTGTCATTGGCAACATTGAGGTATGCTACCCATACCTTGAGCTTCTTCCAACAATGACAAGACATTGACCTCTTTACCAGGCAGCTACAAACATCATGGAGAAAGAGGGTGGGTCACTGGCAGATCGACCCCGGTACATTGCTGCCGGTGAGATGTTCTCAAATGGAATGGGCATAGTCCTGGCTCGTTCCGGAGATCGATTCCGACGCCTCCGAAAAGCACTTCATATCCATTTACAGCCAAAGGCGGCAGAAATATACCAAGATATACAGCGCAACCATGCGATGGATTTTATATTGGACATGCTGAATGACCCGAAGAATCACCAGAACCACGCACATCGGTACGTCATTACTAAGACTTTTTTGTGGTCTTTCCATAGATATGATTACCTCAAGGTATGCAGTATCGGTCATTCTTCGGGTGACTTATGGAAAGTCCGCGCCTACTGCCAGCACCGATCCCGAAGTTGCCAGTATCCGCAGAGGCACTGATAATTTCCAGGCTGTAATGCGCCCAGGAGCTTATCTCGTCGATCGTGTACCCCTCTTGCGCTACCTGCCTGGTTACGGAAAACAACTTTATGAGTGGCACCATGAGGAGCTAGAGCTATACAGGCATCTCCTAAGGCGTGTCAAGAGTGAAATGGTGAGGAGCTCTCTGTTTCGGTAAACGTATGTCACCTGTACTATGTTGTACCCAGGATCGAAACATAGCTAGCCCATCTTTTACCAAGACGCTATTGGAGAATACAGAAGAGCACCGACTCTCTACAGATGAGATATCGTATCTCGCTGGATCACTCTTTGGGGCGGGATCTGAGACGGCAAGTCATACAACTCATCGATCTCCGCGGACTTACTTATTTTTGATTCAGACCGCTGTTGGAATAACCGCTATCATCATGGCTGCAGCGTGCCATCCACTAGCCCAGGCAAAGGTGCATGAAGAGCTTGATATGGTCGTCGGGTCTGACAGAGGTATGCCAAAGAAGTACAAAGAATTTGATTTTTCAATTGATTTTTTGTGGTAGCACCGACATTTCAAGACTCGAGGTCACTCCCACAATTGCACGCGTTCTTGTTGGAAGCTTTGAGATGGAGACCAATCGTTCGTATAGGTAGGTTTTAAATTCAGCACACTCCCGTACGATGCTAACATGCGCATCAGGATTTCCCCACCGTGCAACCAAGGATATTTTTTGTGTCAGTATCTTAAATGCGTTGCAACCCTGGATGCGTTCTCATTATAGTATGTGTGCAATTAGCGAGGATTCTGCATTCCTGAGGGTGCAATAGTCTATGGGTGCCATTGGTAAAGTGTTGCTTCACGATGTACCTTGCTTCACTGAGCGTACGTCTTCAGGACTCTTTCTCGCGATCCTATCGCCTTCACAGATCCAGAAATTTTCAATCCCCAGCGTTGGCTTGATTCCGAAGGCCGCCTCAAGGACAACACAAACATGAAATTCATCGCATATGGTTTTGGTAGACGGTAAGTCGTGCCTTTGGCGCCGATCAATGAGTTTCACGTGTCATTGAAAGTGTATGTCCCGGTTTACACCTCGCAAATAACTCATTGTATATTACCCTCGCACTTCTCTTGTGGTCCTTCCGTGTTGCTCAACAACCTGACGCTCCGATCAATACGCACGCTTTCAGTGACACGGTTATTCCTCGTGCAGCGCCATTTGAGATTGATGTGATTCCCCGGATAAAAGTTGCGAAACTGAGAGAGACAATGACGACCGATGGGCGTATGGACTAAAGGTAATTTCTATCCAATGCCCCCACTTTTTCTGAGGACCCCGTTTCCAGGAAGGTTACTCCTTTAAAAGTGTATCATCGATCTGGGTTCGGTATAACCACTGCATGACCCGGAGCTTGCAGTAGGAATCAAGTAGGAATTCCTTAGTTCCATCTATATACCGTATTTTAGTCTACCATATGCAAGAAAATACTCGGAAGCAAGTCGCTTGACTCCCATGTGCGAACCGTACTGAAAGCGATTCCGAGCGAACGCCCACACATATGTAACTTGAATATCAAAAGAGTTATCAATCAAGTGTATGCGGCACTTCAGTCGGTGGTACAAGCTATAGTGATGGGTTTAGGCGCGCGAATAGGCAAATGCGCTTACATACCCACCATTCCGAGGCGATTGCAGTAAGCCCAGCTCTTGATAGCGAAGGACAAGAAGGCCGCAAAACAAGAGCATGAACAACTCAAGGATGTCATCCGCATCTACGCAGACGGGTCAGGATATAAGGAAGGGATTGGAGCCGCAGCAGTACTGCTACGAGAAGGACAGGAACCGCGAATCTTACGCTACCACCTAGGATCAGACGCAGAACATACAGTATACGAAGCCGAAACACTGGGACATCAGGAAATTCACACATTCCTTGACGTGCCCTTATGCGGACTTATTTACACTTAACTGCCTTGGTGAAATTGAATCTACTTGTCCAAAATTTCAATGTGAATGAATTCAGAAAAAAAAAGTTGAGATATATTAATATACATGTTTTATTGTATTTCGCACTCAAAAAATATAAGATATGCCAGGTGAATGATGTGAGAGAGAGCAAACAAGTTTTGAGATAAGTGAGTTAAGCTGATTAAGCATGTTAAGGAATGTGTGAATTTCCTGATGAATATCAGCCAACATATTGATGAACAGATACACACTACTCAACATGACCTTTCTTCCTGCATTCCGGCTGCAATGAATAAGGCAATTGCGCATGTACGGCCGTTGGAACATGACTCAGTCAGGACTGTCTCGGGGGTAATCATCTAGTAAGTTAAATGGCTCACGACTTGCGGCTGAGTCCGGGCGGTACAGAGCAACTTGAACAATACGTCCCACACAATACCGCTAGTTGATGCATGTACTCGCTCCTGCAAGACAATTGAATCTATACTAGTATCTGCGTCAGAGTCGGTCACAAGTTTTGCATTATATTCTCGAATGCTAAGGATGAGGCGGGGTTCCAACACAAATATCTGCATGCTATGGAAAATTCGAAGAGCACCGTCGATTTTCAGAGTATCAATAGTATTTGAATTCTATAGAAATGATGAGCAGTGATTATAAGCAGAATTCAGCAACAGGTTGGCGCACCGGGAGCTCTGGAGAGAGAATAGCAAGCTGGAAACAAGAACCACCATCAGCAAATCACCTTGCCTCTGTGGGCTCTGTACAGAAGGGACCAAGCTGTGGCCAGCCATTTTTTGGTGGTGGTGTTTTACTGATGACCGACAAAGCTAGCACGTGCGGAACTCGAGCAGAAAACGATAACCACATTTACATTACAAGCTCACCTCGCAAAATAAAGTACGTGAGATTTTATCAACGCTCTGAAACAGTCCCGGATGGTCGATCCTGATGATTGGCCGAGTCGTCGCAAGTCATATTGAGTTGCACGCAAGTCTCGGACACGTTCTGCGAAGTAATACCAACTCAGGTTTTACAGTGAACCCGCTGACAAACGCATCGTGAAACAGTCCTGGATGGTCGATCCTGATGATTGGCCGAGTCGTCGCAAGTCACAAAAGTGCTTGACAGCAATCCAGACTGAAAGACACAGTGCGAGGATCTTTTCAGACGGCGCGCCTCAGAAATGAACATTATGGAAAGAAACGAATACTGGTAAGTAGAGGGATATGCAATTACCCGCACTGGACTATCAGAGCTTCGTAGCATGCTTTACGATCTATCTCCAAGCAGTGATATTTGAAAGGCACGCATAAGAATTAGGGATAAAAGGATTTAGATGGATCCTGCGTCTGTAGTGCGTACCCCTCTATATAACAGCGATTGCAACAGTATGAAAAAATGATTTCCCCCTAGTTCTTAATCAAAAAAGAAACATCACCATCATGTAATGTTGTTGTCTAGGTGCGGTTTTAACGATAGCACTTGGATCACATTCCAACACGATCTTATGCGAAGATGGGATAAAGCGGCAGCTCGAGCGCGGTTGTCGGTGATAATGACAACGTTGGATGCTGGAGGTGTCCACGCAATAGCAAGAAAAGAAGATCCCCGGAAAGTACGAGCCTGTTTCAGGGTTCTCGGAAAACTGATACAGAAGGCGCAATTATCTTCTACGGGGGGGCCTGTCTAGAGACTCCACACAAGCAACTGTCGGACACGGATGACTGCCACGTCAGTACAAGAGGTCAAGAGACTCACAGTACCCAGGATGTGGCCTCTCGACCAGCATCACCTCATTGAAGTTCTATCCGTAATAGTTTGACATTATCAAACGCCCTCACTGGCATGATGATGATGTACGATAGGTGAGTACAGACTCTAGTAGCGCTCAGCCACATTAACGTTAAACGTCAGGGCCTTGGCAAGATTCATATCAGTGGTGGACGCTGGACTCCAAGTGAAAGTATTTCCTCATATGCCGCTGACAGCTTTTGGCTTTGGCTCACGAGCAAGCATTATTGGTGAATGAAAGCGAAGGATAGCGTCCCAACCACGAACCTTCACCATCTGTTTCATGGACGATCGAGCTCCATTATATCCGAAGGCATATTATGATTGTCAACCCGGAGGTTGTTTCAGGCCCAGGTGGGCCTCAACCTGTTATAGAATTTTGTAGAACCTCAATGATCAGGGCTTGGGCCGGCTACATAGTACTCAGCCTCAAGGACAAAGCTATGCACAAGTCTCATCTAAACGTAATTTACCGCCCAAGGCCGTGTTAAATTTTGGTGTAAGATGCCCCTGCGCCATTGCCGTGATCCGGGCCTGCCAAGGTAAGCTTATATAATTAATAATACTAGTTGTCTGCCGTTATCAATATTGGGTCAGGCCTAGGCACCGGTATAGCCTCATAATGTACAACGTACTTATATCGGCTCCTCTTAAGTTGGTGAGCCTTTTGAACGACTGTTGTACTATGACACTCGTTAACATGACTGCTTGAGCAACACACCTAGTCCTAGGTTATTTCATCGTGTTCTAACACAACATGCTATGAAACACAGATCCAGCCGCGCCAAAATTTTGCGACTAACCGCACGGTGAGTCCAAAGTACGTCAGGTCTGATCAGTGGTACGCAACATCACGATATCAACCCTGGTGCCTTGCCAAGAATCTCATACAGGCCCACTGCCTAGTTTACTGATAAAAAGCACGAATAACAGAGTCCAGATGGTCGCTAGCTGTAATCCTCATTATCACCATGTTGCGTCAGTTGTGTATTTTCCTGTCCCTTTTCTTATTCCTTCAGCTCGCTGTCGCGGACCCTGCCTCAACAGTCTTACGAGTTCCACGTCACTCTAAGTCATCATCGCTGGCACTGACCAAGTCTCTACTATCAGCTCTCTTGGTTCGGCGAGGAAAGTTTGCTGCTCGACAAGGGTGCCCTAGCGGATATCGTAAGGAATTCACGCGTCAAGTATTCAGAAACATATTGTTAACCCGCCCTAGAGCAATGTACCAACTACCCAGATGCATGTGCCCCTACTGGCAGCTACTGTGTAAGGTTGCATGACAAGCCTTTCCACTGTGATTGCTAACATTTTGAGTCTAGTGCAATGATTTGTATAACTGTCCAGACGACACAACCGTACGTGCCTTTGCCTTCTTAGGCCTGATTATTAAAACTGACCGACGAACGTTGCGACCAGTGCTTCGATTCTGAGTGAGAAAATTTCGATCAATTTAATTTTCCTTTCTGAAGGCTGCTGTAGATGTTGTCCCAATACCGCGCAAAAATGCAATGGAAATGCCTGCTGCACTGCTGGTAGTGCATGCTGCAGCGACAACAGTTGCTGTGAATCCGGCTACTTGTGCTGCAATGACTCTACCGGAGGATGTGTGTTATATTCTCTATCAATTACATGAGCCACGCTAACATCTATTTAGGCTGCCCTACTGGAACTACGTGCATCGCAAATTCTGACCAATGTTCTACTGGAGGCTCAGGTAGTGGAGGTTCTGGAGGTGGAGGCACTCTCACTAGCATCACGGCTGGTGCTCCCCCCAAGTCAACTGTGCTGCCAGGGACCAGTTCTTCCAGCAGTGGTGTAATTACATTCGACGGCCCCACAATAGCTGGTTCTTCTAGTAGTCACTCCCACACTTCTTCGACGGTTTCATCCGCAGGATCTACTTCCACCGGCGGCTTCGGTAAGTCACTTCTTTCTTCCAATACGTGACCTAACTTATACCATATACTTAGGGACTGTTAGTGCCGCTCCCCGTGGTATTGCACTCGCACTTGGGAAACAACTTGTGGCCTTGGCTGCAGTTGTTGGTTTACCGATTCTCCAAAATGTCGTCCAAGCACTTTGAGTGTGCAATAACACCTTTCTTCTCGTAATCATCATTTGTTGTTGAGGTCGTGATTCATGATCCGTCGGATTTTGTTTACTTTGTTACATGACGGGATTTAATAATAGGACATTTTGCCTGCAGACCAGTTGGTTTACGGATTGCGGAGGATCAAGGTAAAGTAGGTAGTGGGCGAATGACTAGGAGGCACAAGGCTGAATTGCAAGTTAGGCCCGACACCTGCGACGCTCCAAAAGGAACTTGAATAAATTGCGCAATACGGCATCAAGTGCGCAATACACTATCAAGTGCGCGATACGACATCCTAGCATTGGCAACCAAACTTTGAGTGTTTTCAAGACCTGGCGAATAGTAGTATTGGGTGTATTATTATTAAGGGAGTATATTATAGAAAGTACGAGTTTGGTCAGGTGGCAAGGTACACTGCAGCAAGAACAATATCCTTGGCCACCTGGCCAAACTGGTATAGACAATAAAAGCTCCATAATAGTATGATACCAGAAAGACGTTGGGTAGAAGAGGGCACGAGAGATCAGACAGTAATATTCACATCACCAACAAAAGAATCTTCAGACCAGCCTGAGGGATCAATACAAGGGGGGCAGAGTCAGGTAGCAAGGTATAGGCAATAAAAGCTCTATGGTATGGTGCTTAAAAAGACACTGAGAGGGCACGAGAGATTAGACAGCAATACTCATGTCACCAATAAAACAATCTCCAGACCAGGGATCGATACAAGAGGGGCAGACAGGGCTATCAAGGTTGCGGATACCAAGACGATATCAGATGATTGGGACTCTACGAGGCCAAGCGGCATGGCAATACGACGATGTTGGACACTGGGAGAATGAAACATGCATCGAAAATAAATCGACAGTGCCGAAGTGAGACCCAGTGTGGTGGAAAAAGAGCCAGTCGGGGTGTAATGATTTTGGGGTCTGTGGCACTAGTGGCAGTTGTCGAATACCGTTAGGGAACTCGTTAACACCTGCATTAGAACTTTCTAGTATAAGAGACGGAAACGCGAAAGCGTCCGTGCGTGGAGTTACCTACTATAGTAACTCCGCCCGTATGTGCCTCTGCCTTCTTGGGCCCAAAAACTGACCGACGAACGTTAAACCACCACGTATTGCGTCTAATTAGACGTGATTATAGATAGGGCTATCACGCCTAAAATGACAGAATTACAGCGCTTCCAAGCCTCCTTCAATATCTCTTGGATAAAGAGTGCCTTATAATAACAGCAACTCTAGGTACATACTTCTCCAACCTTTTCTCCGCCTTCTTACAAAAACCACGACATCTGTCATTCAATCCGTGCTGCACGTCCTTTATCTCCAAACACATCTCAAGAGCAATGATTGTCAACATACAGATGCTCCAGAAGAAGTGCCGAAAGCATGCGCGTTCTACCGCGAGTGTGCGGTTGTTAACTTGCGGATACCGAGCCCTGCAACGGCTGACACTGCTGATGCGCAGATGGGGGATTTGATTCTGGGCGTGCATCTTGGTCAGGCGGTGTGGGAGGGCCATGAGGGTGTGTTGAAAGAGCGGGAGAATGTGGACCCGCAAGGCGACAGGAAGGCTGGGCGTGATGAGGACTGTGGGTTCATACCCCAAGCAGTTGGATGTGGGTGAGTTTGGTTCGATGTTAGCGTTGATTTGGATAGATATAGGACACGGACTTCTGTATATTATGGGGGCACATTATCATTATTTTGCTTGGATAGCATCGCTCCATCTCTATGGAATATCCTGGTTAATGCACATACCACAACTAACTCGGATGCAGAGGACAACGTAGATGCACCAGGAAGTTACTAGCTGGCTTGCAGACCTATCGTAGTTGGACGAACGAGAAATTCAAGCCATACTCGAATCCTGAGTCCCAATTGCTGTTTTGACACTTGTACAATTGTGCGGACTGGCCATGTGTCTCAAGCAACCTTGTAATCGTCTTGGTAGGGATCACAGAAAAGAAGGACCAGCGCTCGGTGCACTGCCAGTAAGTATAGGCAGCCAGTGCCAGTGGAAATATCTTTTAAACATTGTCAGGACATATAGCGAATCACTTAACCAAATACTACGACGAAAAACGTTTCCCGGACGTCCTATGTCTCCTTAAAATTTTATTTGGAACAACAGAATAATTTAGATACTATCACAAGAGCAGGAATAAAGAAAAGCAAATTTATCTGCTCCTTGCAGAGCACTAGACAACCGTTAACTTCCCTAAAGATTACACACTACTGCCAGTCGATATACGTACACGCTCCTAGAAAGCAATAGAGGTCTTACCAGCTGCTGCATCGGAATCGGCCATGAGCTTAGCATGATATTCTCGAATACTAAGGATCAGGCGTGGTCCTAGCACAAACATCTGCACGACCTCCAAAATCAAAAACAGGCCGAAGTAAATCTGGGTATCTGGGGAATATGGATCCTATAGAAATGATGAACTGTGGTCATATGCAGAGGAAAATAAAAGATGGACATACTGTTCTGAGTGTCGGAGAGAAATAAGTAATGAAACGGATGCAAGAAAGGAAGGCCAACAAAGCTACCACATCCAGCCCTTCAGTAGAAAAAGGGACGATAATCACGATATGAACTCACCTCGCAAAGTAAAGCATGTGAGTTTTCATCAACACCGTGAAACAGTCCCCGATAATCCCCCCCGCTGAATGTCGTCGCAATTCACGGAAGTGTTTTACCGCAATCCAGACTGCGAGACAGAGTGCGAGGACCTCCCACACAGTCGCGAGTATCCAAGAAAGGGAAGCCAGAAGTAGCATATCTCCCGCATAGTTAGTCGAGCACTGATAGGTGCCGGAGAGAACGAGTTCCTCTGGTATTCATCAATGAGATGAATTTTTGTCATTAACAATTAAACGTACCTCCCGAAGTATGCATCGTTGACATTATGGCTGCTACTCCATCGAAAATGTTGACAGCCAGAAAAGAGACAACGAGAAATATCAGGATCTTTCTGGATCGTTGATACATAGCATACAACCGAGTGATGATGATGACTGGCAGTCGAGTCAATATCGCTAGGATCTTGCAAGTGCCAAGCTCACCCCATAACATAACATATACCGCAAAACTGGTCCAATCATATGCGGTGTATATGACAAAGCCTGGCAAATGCAGTCAGTTACCAGCCATGTGTAGCATACACTCCAAACAGGCTCACATCTGTAGCAGCATAATGTGGCAGTCATTAGTGAACCAAGAAATTTTTTAAAAACTACACCCACCCCTACAGGGAATCACAGTTAAGTGGAGGGGAATTGCAGGCATCTATGCAGAGGACTCACTGTATCTGTTAGCAGGATGGTCGGAACACTCCCTGTATGTCATTGGTCAGAAGAAGCAAAGACAGCGAATGTAAAGGAGACATGCCCAGCATAACCAGGCTGATTATAAGATAGAAAATTAGCACAAAATGGATTATTTAGCCTTGCGAACGTACACAACATATAAGATTCCAAGATAGCGTACCTATGATACTGTGGTCAACACAACGTGGCAACTGCGACAAACCAAGTTACATACACCGAGATATAGAACTGTCATTAGCGACCAGTGTTGTTTCTAGAATTAAGTGGTATCCTTATCCGTGTTCCTCTGAGATGAGACTTTTCTCACCCAGACCAATTCTACCTATAAAAAAATTCTTAGCAAGATGGCTGCTCTGGTCATAGCATCAACATACCTCTTATCCGAATGTAAGTGCTAAAAATACTAATAAGATGTCCGAGTCAGCAGTCCTCTTAATATTATCATGCTCACCCCAATCATATGTCACCATAATAAAGCTGGCAACTGCGACCGTAGCCAAGGTTAGATTGACTCATGAGCTTCAACATGCGATTGTTCTCTACGAACTTGTGAAATAGCTGGCCAAAATACTTGCATTAATGAATGGCCACCAAGTGGGATCATTTGAGACGATGGTCATACTGGTAGAGAAATGGAGGTGCGGGTGAGAAGCTAATTTGGTGGAGGTATTGCGATGGAATATATATTGCCACCCAGCGCTTGAATAACTAAAAGGAGATCGAGGGACAATGTCCATTCCTGCCTTGATTGACCAAAGGTATAATCAATCCACGGGGTGAACGTAAGTGTTGTAGAACATTTGTGGTAAAAGATGGAAGGCAAATTGTATCAGCATGTCAAGGCCCAACCAAAAATAGGGGAGATACATACAAATAACTCACGTTCTAGTGTTGACAGGTCATCGGTTTGCAGATATCGCGTAGTCAGTGAGAATCATGGTTGTGTTCGAAGCCTGACTTGTTGAACGTTCAATATTGGCTCATTTCGTAATTCAAGCCTTGATTCAATCCATCATGCATGATCCATGATCATTGATTAATGTACACCGGGTACGGCACTGTCCCTCGACTACACGCAAAAATGAGAGACGAAGACCCAGGTGTCGCCAAATTATTGAAAGAACGTTCTCGATGAATGACGATCAGCTGAGTTTCAACTACATAGTACCATTGGCAACAAATGCCAGCGACTGCTCTCCACGAACCTATACTATGAATTGATGGCAGGCCAAGAGTTATATTGGTAGAGACTGAGTGTGGTTTGGTGTCAGCCATGTTTAGAGCCCCAACGGTGTTCAACGTGCGTCATGAAATCACACTTGAAAGCTTGACTCTTCACTCCTTTCTTCACTCTCCGGGAGAAGTTGGGTCCCTGCAGTCCCTCAAAACACTTATGCCTCCAAGATTCCTGGGCTGTCTTTCTTCGTCGCATCCCCGTTTGTCAGCAAATACTTTTCTTTACCCGCCACCATCTCCCATCATCCATTCAGACCCATTGGCTGCTGGCGTCCCCGAAACACTTCGAAGGACTGTACTCGTGGTTCCCAAAGTCCAAATGTCTCGTGCTTTCATAACGCGATTCATTTGGTTTCGTTCCTCATCACTTGTCTCTTGTATATAAATCAATCAATCGTCTTTTCCACTCAAACCGTTACTACCACCAACTTCACTGATCTTACCTCCACGACGTTGGATTTGGAAGATGACTCAGCTCACTTCCATGGTACGACTGGCTCTGAAACAATCAACTTAGGACGAAGCTGTTCACACAGGCGTCACAAATTCAAACTTTAATTCCTTCATGACCATTCTCTAATAATACAATTATTCCGATCAACCACCAAGGCCACATGTGAGAGCTTCACAGGGGAAGAGACTATCAGGACAAGCGGTTCTGGAGTATTATGTTGCCCACCACAATGATATATCACCGCAGCCGAGAAAGCAACTGCAAAACCCGAGTAAATGTTAGATCGAGACATTATGGTCATCATCCAGGTATCCACGAACCTACGATATAGCTGGAAATGCGATCCAGATCAATGAGTGACCACTAACTTGTATCATTTGAGACTAGGGTCATGCTATTTGAGAAGGGTGTGAGCGTGAGATGAACTTCAAGGTGGACGTATGACTAGGGCGTTTATGCTAGACCATCCACCACTTTTATGACTGAAATGAACATTATGATTGATGGCAGTGAGGTTGTCACACGAAGCCAAGTAGAAATAGAAAATTGTTCGAGAAACCTTGAGTTCAATAAATTAGTTATTGGTGGTCGTGAATATGCAGAAGAAGTGATTCAAGTGGAGCACAAATTCAGACATTCTAGGAAGTAATTCTTTGCTTCCTAAAATGTCTGAGATAGTTTCAAGACTAGTGGCGCAGAACGTTGAAATCAGAACTCTGCAAAGGATCAAAGTGTTGCCGGGGCCGTTCTTGACGGTATGTACCACCCTGAACCTTCAGTGAAAAGAAGTCACGGACCCGTACAGCCTGTGAGAGTGGTTGATTGAGTTATACTTTCAAAGGTTACGTGCGAGGGAAGATGTACGGTACCGTCCATGTGTCGCTATGAATCTACGATCCAGTGTACTTGGTCAGATATGATGAAGTTGGGATCTTGCTGGGAGTATCTGCGATGAAGAAACTAAGAGAATGCGTGTGCATTAAGTTCTCCTCAACAAATGCCAATCGAATGCACTTCCGGCAACTAGTAACGTGGGAGGGGAGTCGGGGACCGTCAATACCGAGATGGAATAAAGTCGTTGCCACTGACAAGAAACACTAATAAGACACACGAAACAAAACAGAACCACGTTCTACCATATATACATGGTGCCAACTCATTTGTCAGCTCTTCCGAGTCTACATCAATGTTGATGCTGTCGCAGCAATGCCAGTGAGTTTGGCGATTTCGGCCTCACCAACGCCAGTTACTAGCTGCGCCGCCAAGCATTAAATTCAAACATCTATATCATTGCTCGAGCAGTATGAAAACTCGTCCAGTACTCCAAATACAACTGTACTGACGGGCTCCGAACTAGATATTACATCATCAACCATGATGCCAAAGCGAAAGGAGAAAAAATAATTACTGTCTCGACGTGCCACTCAGGCTGCCGGCTCAATTTCTAGATAGCTCTGAAACTATTAGGCAGACCTTAGTATTTCGACCCTAAGGCGCGCAGGTGAGTCATCATTGCGGCTGAATCCTGGTTGCAAAGCAATTCGCTCATACTTACGTTGGCTTCATCAACGCTACAAGTCAATGCCACGTTGCAGCAATCCTTACTTGTATTGCAAGTGTAAGGTTCCGGCTGCGGGTTTTCGTAGGGTGTGGGACCTATTTAAAATATAAGCGCGCTGAATAGTTAGATGAATCGTTAGCGATAGCTATGCGATAAGGAGAGATAATTCTGTGATGATAAACGATAGACATTGCGACACTGATAATAACGAGCGCGGTACGAGAACGAGACTCGACTGTGAGACTGATCCGATTGCCTGTAGAAACGAGTGTACATGAGCTACTTTGATACTGCGAACTGCTAAGGGTCCTCGGGTATGGAAAGGCCGAATGATTAGGTGAAAACGGATGCAGAAGAAAGTGGCGTTGAGCCTGACAGGGTAGAGTAGAGAGAGAGGAAAGAAAGTACGAAAATCGAGTGAGTGGCGATATGAAGGGGTATGGTATTTGACAGAGTTAACGAGAGTTTTGCTTGATTTTGATAGATTCCAGACGACCAAGTGGCGAGAGGGTGACGGAGAGGGACTAAGGGCCAATATACGAGGAAGGGATGAAGGCGAACGACGACGCAGTTGAGCTGAGGCGATGGTCGTTGATAGTGGTCAATTGGTTCGGCCATTTCCGGCCACAGACGATTGGTAATCACTACACAAGGATCTCTCATGGACGCACATCCACTAATAAACATCTATGAGATGCTGTCAAAGCAACAGCAACGGAGAGGATGAATGAATGCATTTTCTGTGCGGGGCGATTCCGAATGATATCTCTGAGGATGGGGGGACATTGTAGGACAAGGATCAGTTTTTGTATCCTGCATATACTTATGAGCACGATCAAGTTGGTTGATTGATTTCGCGAGGTGACAGAATTTTGGCAGAATTTATATTCCCAGCAGGCATCAACGATTCTGAATTTCTCTTCTTCGTAGCCACAGAAGGTTTGCTTAAACCCTCGGTCTCTCATCCTGAATTCTGATCTCTACTCATTACTTCATTATTTGAACCGGCAGTGACCCTGCCGACGCAGTGACAAAGTTGAGAAGTTGATGCTTATTTTTCTCTCACTCACTCCACCTTCGCAAAGGCGGGAGCCTATTGCAGTACCTTTTGTCAGCTCTTCTGCGTCAATAATTGATTGGTATTATCATTGCACGGTGATAGCACCCGCTCGCTTACTGCCGCAGGCGGCAGCAATGAGTTTGGTGATTTCACGCTAGTTACGGACTGCCAAGCATTAAATTCAAACATTTACACCATTGCTCGAGCAGTATGAAAACTCGTCGAAGACTCCGAATACAACTGTAATGATGGGCTCTGAACTGGATATAGTACCATCAACCATAATGCCAAAGCGAAAGCAGAAAAAATAATTACCGACTCGACGTGCCACTCTGGCTGCCGGCTCAATTCCTAAGTAGATAGGTAGCAGACCTGAGTTGCAATCTGAGGCGCGCAGGTGAGCATTGTGGTTAAATCCTGGTTGTACAGCGATCTGCCCATACTCACATTACAAACCAAGCCGTCGCTGGAGCAACAACTATGAGTTGCATCGCAATAATCTCCTACGGACGATGCACATGCACTGACAAGCATAGATGCCGTCAAAGCAACAGCAATGGCGAGGATGGATAAACGAATTTTCTGTGCGAGGCGATACATAATATTCTGAGGGGGATATATCTGAAGATGGGGGAACACTGTAAGACGACGATCAGCTTTTATATCCTGCATATACTCAGGGGCACAAACAAGTTGATTGATTTTTCGAAATTGTCATTGCTGTGGAGTGGAAGGATTCGGCAGAACCTGCAGTGGCAGCAGCCATAATTGACGATTCTCTTCTTCGTAGCCATGGGAAGTTCGCTTAAACCCCCGGTCCGTCTCATCCTGAATCTTGATCTCTCACTCATTACTTCATCATTTGAACCTGCAGCCGCAGCAACAAAGCTGAGAAATTGATGCTCGATACCTCATGTTCTCACTCACTCTACCCTCGCAAAGGCAGGAGCCAATTGCAGCACCTGGGTGCTGGGGATAAACCTAAGTATCAAAAGAAAGTGCTCGATATCAGTGGACGATGCTCTATCGAGAGAATCTAATGTCGATGCGATGCGTGCACGATGCTCAAATTGAAATGATGCGTGTTCCAAACTCTGCCACAGGACACCGAAATTTGGACCTGGGCTATTCATGAACATGAGAAACCGCGGAATCTTCAAATGATGCGCTAGGGGGGTCAGATTTTCCGTATCAAATTGACCGTCAATAAACATCTGCCGGAGGTCAGATGTTAAGGCAAGAACATTGTTCGAGCACCAGATCAATGGGGATATCCGGAAATTGTGCTTCGTCCAGAACTGAAAAATCACACTGTCAAGATCAGGGACAGACAGAAATGTAACAAGCTATACTTGCTTTTCGCATTGGTATCCATCTTGGAAGGTATGTCTCTGCCATGAAAGTGCACGCATCAGCAAACTACTGGGAGCCTGTACAAAATTGTACAAACTTGTACAGGCTCGACAAACTCACAGGTAAGTCCCTGCTGTGCAAGCCTGTACAAGCAGCCACAAACTGTACAAGCCTTCTGGGGTTTCGGAGGAGAAATGGCAAAACAGTATGATCACACTGCATGTCACATCACCTGATCACTTTCACACATTGTAATTTGTAGTTGGCAGCAATTGAACCTAAGACCTCAGCAGCTACAAGTGGAGTGTTTTTACCACTAAGCCACCAGACCATAGATATAGTGTAACAATAATAGCAATAACTACCAAAGCAATGTCACATGTCCAAAAATGCGAAAATTCCACCAAGTTCATTCATTCAATACAACATCACATATTCTATTTACTACTACACAAATTTCCAGTGACAGCAGCTTAATAAAACCCACATATATATGTCAGTTTGTATTATCTGTAGACATCAGTAATATTGGTGGTATGATTTTTAATTATATGTCTGTTGAGTTTGTAAGACCTGTGATGTCTTGTGACACCTTGTGATAGTTGTGACACTCACTTGTGATGAAATTAGTAGTTTGCTGATGCATATATGTCAGTTTGTATTATCTGTAGACATCAGTAACATTGGTGGTGTCATATTTAATTATATGTCTGTTGAGTTTGTAAGACCTGTGATGTCTTGTGACACCTTGTGGCACTTGTGACGAAATCAGGCTATCCTGTCATTATTATCCATAACCATAGTTATGCTTCCTTGTCACGGACTACAGACACTTGATAGGTTATCCATCATGGCTCCCACAATGGATAATATGCCTAACACCTCAATATGGCATGATTCTAACTCATTTTGGAGCTGTCTACTATTTGGTGCGTGCCTCACAATCCCCACACCGCATCTTTGGCCACCTACTGTGGGAATTTCCCCACTACACCAAAAACATCACCCATTTTGGAATCTTCACAATATCAATTATTCCCACACCCTCCTGCAGCTTCACCACCACGCCACAATAGGTTTCTCTTCATATATAAGTAGTAGTTTGGCATATATGTGTATAATATAACATAATAGACCACTTTTTGTGTTTATTTGTGTGCTTGCTCCTGCTCCAGGCCTCTTTTAACATTACCTGGGGCACAGAATACTTTCGCATTTTTGTCCCTTTGACAGGGAAGTGTCCCAATGTGTTCAAAACATGTTTAGGAACATATATGAACAGATTACCATCTTTATTTAACACCCTGAAGCGTTCTACATCAAGAGAAATAGCATATATTCAGCAAACTACAAAATGTGTTCCCATTTTATTATTTTTATGTAGATGGACTTGGGGAAATGATCCCTAGCATACATTTAACAATAAGAATGATGTATCAGGAGCTCAGGATCATAGGAAAAGATCCTGTTGTGTAGTGAATCCCCCCTCTCCTGATGGTTTACCCCCTGTGAAACTTTTCCTGTAGAACCGGACATCAGGGATGGTGAGGGGTTTATTCATATTCATATTTAGAGTGTATCTATCACATAGCTACTGCAGGCAACCTATAGCATTGATCTGCAGGAACAAAATTGGACAAAATATTTTTGATGTTTCTGACTACTCTGCCATCGCATTCATGATCCAAACTGTTCATGTATCATTAACACAATATATATACTTGCTTTTAATGACAGAGATCAGCTCAAAATGGGCCGGAGGTTTGAGATTGTGTCTATACTTGCTATTTTTACTGATAAGGGGCCTATACCTTCAAAACATCGAACTTTAATAATCAGACACCTGGAGTGTATTTAGAATATATATAATATTGTAGATCTATATTTTCAGAAAGATCCATCAATTACCGAGTGAAAGAGAAGCAAAAGAACATATGTGTGAAATGTGACAATTGACAAACATCACACAAAAGTCACATTTATATATAATATAGGTCGAAGATTTGATTGAATTTTGATTGAATACATGTTAGACTATATAAGGAACATACACTACACTTTGCCCTGAGGGTAGAAGATATGTGGAAGTGATGTGGCGGTAATGTAAGTTGATGCAGCATTAAAGTCCGACTACTACTCTACCAACCATTTTCGTCTTTTGAGTTTCCCACACTCAATTTCTTATCTATTTCACTTCATCAGCACTCAATTCTTGTTGGATTGTTCAGTAAATATAGATCTAAAATATTGTATATATTCTGAATGCACCACAGGTGTCCGATTATTAAAGTTCCATCTTTTGAGGGTATGGGCCCCTTATCAGTAGAAATAGCAAGTATATATACTGTTTCAATAATACATGAACAGGTTGGATCATGAATGCAATTGTGGAGCAGTCAGAAACATCAAAAATGTCAAAATGCGATTTTGTTCAATTTTGTTCCTGCAGATCAATACTATAGGTCTTATGTGGTAGCTATGTGATAGATACACTCCAAATAGGAATAGGAATAGACCCCTCACCATCCCGAGGTCCGGTCCTACAGGAAAAAATTTCACAAGGGGGTAAACCATCAGGAGAGGGGGAATGCACTACACAACAGGATCTTTTCCTATGATCCTGGGCTCCTGAACCATTATTCTTATTATTAAATAGATGCTGGGAATGATTTCAAAAAGTCCATCTACATAGAAATAATAAAATGGGCACACATTTTGTGGTTTTCTGAATATATGCCATATCTCTTGATATAAGACACTTCAAAGGGTCAAATAAAGACAGGAATCTGTTCATATATGCTACTAAACATTTGTTGAGTACCCCAGGACACTTCTCTGTCAAAGAGACAAAATTGCGAAAGTGTTCTGTGCTCCAGGTTATGTTGAAAGAGGCCTGGAGGAGGAGAAAGCACACAAATAAACAAAAAAAATGGTCTATTATGTTATATTATACACATATATGCTAAAATACTACTCATATATGAAGATAAACCTATTGTGGTGTGGTGGTGAAGCTGCAGTGATGTGGGGAGGGTGTGGGAATAATTGATATTGTGAAGATTCCAAAATGGGTGATGTTTTTGGTGTAGTGGGGAAATTCCCACAGTAGGTGGCCAAAAATGCGGTGTGGGGATTGTGAGGCACGCACCAAATAGTAGACAGCTCCAAAATGAGTTAGAATCATGCCATATTGAGGTGTTAGGCATATTATCCATTGTGGGAGCTATGATGGATAACCTATCAAGTGTCTGTAGTCTGTGACAAGGAAGCATAACTATGGTTATGGATGATAATGCCAGGAGCAGGTGATGAAATTGGTAGTTTGCTGATGACTGCTTATCTTCAAACATGTGAATGCCCAAGAAGCAGTCGTTGATTCCCAGCTTATCACTTACACAGGCTGTCAATACTGAGATGGAATTAAGTCATGACCAGCGACAAGCAACACTGATGAGACACAAAACAAAATGAGCCACATTCTGGATTGCAGGATGACAATGATGGTAAGGTACAAGCTAATGGAAAGAGGTGTCTATGATGCAATGAGTCATAAGTATGTGCCAAAAGTGTGTTGGCTTCACACTCCTTTTTGGCTTCCTGTGCCAAAGGCACAATGGGTAGTGAACTCATCTATAAAGTAAGGGGGGAAAGGTGGGAAGGTGTTCGCTAGCTTGCGTGGCTTTCGCTAAATGCCACATTTTTTCACTTATTTTGCTTAGCTTGGTTTGGAAATTTCTTGCATGGTTTTTTCCAGTGCTGACTCAATACACTGTTGTCCCATTGTGTGATTGCGTGATTTGGTCATGTGACTGCGCAGCTGGTGCGCTGTAGTTCCCTAGATATACCCTCAAGCTCCAATCTTCGTTTCCTCTTTTCCCCACCACTGCTCCCTCTGCCACATCTTGAGAAAGTAATACTTTTTCAATATATTCAACCTCTGTTTGTTTTTCTGCTTTATTTTGGTAGATACAGTGGCTCAAAAAACTGTCCGCATGTTTTGACATTTTTCACTATCTATGATATTGTGTGAGAATGAACAAATTCCTCAAGGACATACTTATACCACATTGTAGTATGGCTTCAGGGCTTTTATTTGAGCCCTACACCGTGGGAATCGGCGGAGATATGGTGGAGATATAAGGCTTATAAAATGATGACTCATGTGGACAGTTTTTTGAGTGTATATTAAAACTATATAAATCATTATTTATGACACCATAAAAATCATGCCACTATTATATAAATTATAAAGTGGTGTCATTATGTTATTTTATGACTATATCTAACTATATAAACCAGAATATCTCATGTATCATAGTCATAATCACCATGAAAGCCATCTCCTCTGCTCAAAGAGATAATATCCTCTCTCTGTCTTATGCTGGCCTCTCTGCTCGCCAAATTTCCTCTAGAACTGGAGTATGCAAGTCCACTGTGGCCAAGTTCATCAAAGAAAGCCACCCAGACAAGGAAAACTCTTGTGGAGGACGTCCATCCAAGCTTACCTCTACTGACAAAAGGGCTATTATCCAACATATCACTACAGGAAAGGCTGATAATGCTGTCCAAGCCACCCATTATATCAATTCCACCATCACTACCCCTGTCTCTTCACAAACTGTGAGGAATGTTCTCAAGGCAGCTCATCTCAAGGCAGTAACAAAGAAGAAAAAGCCTCTTCTCTCCATCAAACATAGGCAGAGAAGACTAGCCTTTGCCTTAGCTCATCAACACTGGACTGTAGAGGACTGGAAGCGTGTTATATGGTCAGATGAGACCAAAATCAATAGGATTGGGTCAGATGGGAAGGTGTATGTATGGAAAAAGAAGGGAAATGGCCTAACAGACAGAGAGGTTAATGGGACTGTCAAGTTTGGAGGAGGTTCTTTAATGGTATGGGGCTGTATGGGATGGAATGGTGTGGGAATGCTTGCTGAGGTTGAGGGGAAGATGAATGCTGAGCAGTATGTGGACATTTTAAATGACCACTTGCTGCCTAGCTTGGCAGAATCAGGGATTGATGAAGAAGATATCATTTTCCAACAGGATAATGATCCCAAGCACACATCCAGAAGAGCTAGGGAATGGTTTGAAGAACATAACATCAATGTTCTTGACTGGCCAGCACAGTCTCCTGATGTCAATGTCATTGAACATCTCTAGGGAACACTCAAGAAAAAGCTTCAAGCCTATGAAAACCCCCCTAAAGGAGTATGGGAGCTTTGGGAGAGAGTAGCAGTGGAATGGGGGAAGATCACAGCTGAGGATTGCCAGAAATTAATTGAGAGTATGCCTAGAAGGATAGAGGCAGTAATTAAAGCCAAGGGAGGTCATACAAAATACTAGAATACCTGGTTATTACTGTAAAATACTTGAGTCAAAAAACTGTCCGCATGAGTCACCATTTTGTGAGCCTTGTATCTCCACCATATCTCCACCGATTCCCACGGTGTAGGGCTCAAATGAAAGCCCTGAAGCCATACTACAATGTGGTATAAGCATGTTTTTGAGGCATTTGTTTGTTCTCACACAATATTATAGATAGTGAAAAATGCCAAAACATGCAGACAGTTTTTTGAGCCACTGTATATCTTTCACTGTTCTTGATTCCTGTAAGCCTATATAGTGTACATATTGAAACTATGATAAAAATTAATGATTATGTAATCAGATATCAGGCATTTTCACTTTTTGACATGTTTTTGGACCCTTTGGATCCCTGGACCTGGACCTGGACCCTGGCCGTATCTTGGAGTTTGAAGCATTGTGATTGTGATTGTTGTTTGTTACTGGCCCTGTATTCCATCTGGACTTGTGAACTCCTGTCAATTCAAGATGAACATGTAACCAAGTCCTACTTCCCTGGCCACCTGTTCTTGTAGGTGTTCGCTGGTTGTTTCTGGACCTCTGGGTATACTACAGTGTAGAGATTTTGGATTGGCAGGGCACTTTTCTGTGCTAAGTTAGTCTGCTTGCAGCCTTCTTACAGTTACCATCCTATCCTTTGGGATAATTTCTCAGACAGCTTTCAGCTGTTCTTAGCACTGTCATACATTGAACTGGTATTAGCTCATCCTGGAAACTGCTGGTACTTCTTCAGTCACTCTCAGCAATATTTGTTTGGATCTTTGGTATATGATACTTTGCTGTATATGTATAATATGATGGCTTATCTTTGACACAGTGGAACTACAACTGTTGGAAATTTGGTTCTTCTCTCTCTTTCTTTCATATATCTTCTCCAATGTATGTGGTTATTGACATATATATTTATTTTGACTGATATTTATTCTTAATAGGAATCTCTCCACTCCTCCTACCTCTCCTCAGCGGGCACAGGCTGCTGCACGTCAGGCTGAGAGGAATCAGCAAAATATTGGCTCCCCTTCTGCACATCACCATCCTGCTCTTATAGCTCAACCATTAGAAAATGCTGCTCAAATGGTAGGAATTAATTTTCTGATTTTCATAAGACATGTTCTGATATGTTTATAGAATATTCCTCAGATCTTGGGAAATATGAACCATGGTCCAATTCTCATGCAAAGGTTTTCTAATATGCCATGTCATGTTATCGAGCATCATGAGGCTCAACATATGTGGCATCTACACCACCACCTGGGCCACCTGTTGCTGCTCCAGCCTTAGGACCTCCCTTTGGTCAACCTGTTGCTGCTCCAGCCTTAGGGCCTCCCTTTGGTTATATTCCTCCACCTGCTGCACTTCAGAATGAGTATGAACATCATATGGATGTTGCTGCAGCCATAATCAATAATCATGAAGCACGGCATGCTGCAAGGCGAAGGCATAATAATCCTCAACAACAACCAGCACCAGTACCAGCACCTCCTGCCCCTGCCCCTGCCCCTGCCCCTACCCCTGCTGCTCATAACAACTTGGCAGCCTTTCATTTGCTGCTGCAGCAAGCTGCACAGGGACACAACATACAGCAGCAGCTAGCTGAAATGGTTGCTAGACATGCTGAGGATTACCACCGTGAACGGCAGCAGGAAGAGGAAGCTGAATAGATGAATAGACAGAACTATGACCATTACATGCATGGTCCTATTCACTATGAGGGTGCAGTTGGTCCTCACAATGTCAACAATCCTCATCAATACTTTGGACCTCATCCTGCACTACCTTTGCCTATGCCACCTCAACCTGATCATTAACAATTTAATAATCAGTTTCAGCATCATTTTCAGCAGGAACAGATTAGAGATAACTTGCTTCATGAACAAGCACAGGAGGCATTATACCATCAGCAGATCCAACGAGAGGAAGATAGATAAGCACAGGAGACCTTACGTCAACAACAGATCCAGCAGAAATTACAGTAGGAGCACATCCATAGGCAAGGCCAGGAGGAGAGAGATGCCTTTTACTTGGAGCAGTAGGAAGATAGACAAGCTCAGAAGATTCTACGAGCAGGTCAACAGGAGGAGGCCTGTCATAACCGTGAGGAGCAGAGAGTTCTTGAGCAGCAGGAGCATCTTGAGGAGGCATTACGTGAATATAATAATCCAATATTTCAAGAGCAACATGCAGATGATGAAGAGAGAAGGAGAATTGTTACAAACTGGAGTGGCATCACCAGCGACAGTGATAAGACACAGCCGGTCTGCTGGGAGGTTCAAAAGAGAATGAGGACTACTACAAGGAAGTATTCCGAGTAGGATCAAGGGTTCAATTGAAGAGTCGTGACTCTAAGATGATCAGTAGAATAGAGACTAAGGCTAAGGAGTGCTTAGACTTAGAGATGATTCAGACGACTTAGGTTGGAGACCTAAGTGAAGGATATTGATATTCCAGGTAAAACCCAGTAAGATTAAAGTGCAGAATACAAGCATAATACAACGTGCTTGAATAAGTCAATATGTGCGCACAGACCAAGGCAGTTGTGAGAATGTAAGTGCGTATCATTTAGAGGAAGGCAATCATAGTACAGACGGTTGAATGTATGAGTCAAGAGAGAGTCACATGATATGTAAGACGAGAGCATAGAAGAAATAATGAATAGGGGCACATACAATTGTAACATTACCCCCATTTTAAGCATGAAGTCACCAACTACATCATTCATCTTGGTTAGCGTAGTAGATGGGATCATCGGACCAATCATATCCCTCATCAAGAACTGACCCACTCATCATGTAGGCGGCTTCTTCAACACCAGCACGTCGTTTAGAGTCTCTTCTAGCCACTGCTTGAGTATGTTGTCTTCTTAGATAGATGATCTATAGATAAAGACCTATAAAACCAAATATCTCCACGGTCAGTGATTCAGACAAATACCAATGACTGATAACGTGGTTGTACGTGGGTGGTTGTTTATGTTCCCCAGGCTATGGTCAGCAAATGAGTCACTTCTGTGCAATCAGCAAACTCTTGGACAATGACAAAGATTCTCGAAACAACTAAACTTCAAAGAAAAACACAGAAGTTGAACAAACTAAGAAACAAAAATAACTGGCCAAATCACTCTCTCTGATGGAATGCAGGTGTTTTGCAACAACTGTGCTACCAGAATTTGTGGGAAGTTACAACAATCACCTTCTCAGACAAGCAGGTAGGATCCCCGGTCAAGACTAGTCACTACTTGTTAAGACCGTACTCAAAGGTAGAGAGATCTGAAGGGCTTTGGCCTCAGTTTGTGCACTGTGCCCCTTTCCCGAGTAATGCCCTTTATTTCAGGGAGAAGTTATACATCCGAAGATCTGGAAGGAGTTGCATGACAGATCCAGACGTCTGAAGGTATCGGATATGATACGTCCAAAGGTTATCCGGAACGTAGGAATAGAACGAAGATTAAGACTAGCTTCAGAACAAATTCCTAACTAGAAACTAACAGAGATAGACTATCCGAAGATAGAGTCGGAGATATAGACTATAGGAATCAATCCCAGTCTCGGAAGATGACTTAGAGCGGAAAGTGGCTTAAGTCTGGAGGAAGCAGAATGAGCAGAATCTAAGATGATATTCGAACTAAGGTTCTATGGAGATCTACAAGTGGTTTATATACGGTAAGTATCTAAGATGGATAATCAACAAGTCCGGGACTGAGGGCTATGTACGAAGTGTAACAGAAGTTTATTAGTTAATGCGCAGCGGATCAGTAAGCACGAATTGGAAATGAAACACAGGTAATGGATCAGTGACACAGGAAGGAGTTATACACAGCTGGAGTACTGGAAACAGGATGAGCGATGAAAGGAGATAGACACAGATATACACAAGGGATATAGAGTGCGAGAAGTGAGCACATTCGGATGAGCGATCCAGACAGGACCTGTGGAACGGACGGAAATAGAATCAATCGGATCTGATCGGATATGGTCGGATCTGGGATTAGAAGTATGGTATATGACACTACTTCAGAGATCTCTAGCTTACTATTGAACCTGCTGCCAAGGAACTCACTATGAGTATTAAGCAGTTAGCAGGAACGGACATCCTTGGATTTCAATACCAAGTTCCCTTTCAATAACTAGAGTCTATCAGTCAGTGAAGACCTTAACTCAGTATTGCTACTCAGATGTGCAAGATAGAGTGTTGCTATCAACTTCTGAAGTCTCTCCCACTAAGCTACTCTGGCCTTAGATGGACTAAAGAGACAACACAAATATCAGAAACACAAGGACACTTAGCACCAGCAAACTTTGAAAGAGAGAGAGAGACCAGTAATCAAAGAAAAAGAAGAAAAGAGAAAGATTCAAAAGAAACAGAAGCAAGGAAACAGACAACAGAGAAAGAAAAACAGAGAGAAAGATGATGAAAGAAACTAGAATGAATTTGTCAAAGAAAAAAAATTTGTTGTCTTGCTGGTTGTCAGACACAGTGAGCTCAGGGTCTTGCTAGTTGTTGAGCACAGTGAGCTCAAGGTAGTGTTATCTCACAGAGTAGACTTCCAATCTTACTGTTGTTGACAATGTTCTTGACAGTGTACTGATACAGCTGGTCACACTTCACTCTCAGTTATGTTTCTGAGGGGGAGAAAATCTCTTTTTTATTGACAAAAAGGTGGGTCTTATATAGACAAAATGAATGGCTATGCTACTATTTTTCCACATTTTGTAGGGGTGCTGACCTACCCTATTTATTGAATATTGTCATAGTTGATTTGTAATATGCTCAAGGGTGTGAGAAGAAGTCATGTGGGATATCAATGGCTATGCATAAATTTGAGATCAGGTGACTATTAGTGGCTATCCTAGGAGGAATGTCAATTATGTAATATTTGAAGCATAAATCTGCACTTTTTTTGTAGATGCATAGAAATGACGCGAGTGAATCATAATGTGTTTCATGAGTTTCTCTGCAGGGTAACTCTATGTAATTATTTTGCTGGGGTCACCTGACATCTGTGGGAATCTTATGAAGTAGTTTCTGTAGCCAAACATACATAAACACACCCATGAAAAATGAATTAGAAATAATAAGCAAACTTTTACGAGCAAAAAGAAACTTTTGATTCTGCGTCATGGATTGATTTCTGAATAGAGGAACACTAAGCTATTATAGTCCTGGTACTATTTGTCAGCTGCAATAGTGCTTAGTCAGCCATGCACCAGACCAGTTTGGTGCGTGTCAACGTTCGTCGTCAAGCTGTCATTCCCAAGAACGAAGTGTGTTGTAGAATCCATCGTCCTTCCAGGTTAGTGTGAAGGGTGGGGTTCCAATGTGTTGGGGCCAGTAAATAGATAAGTGAGTTAGTGACCAGTACCGACAAACCCCACACTGATACTCGGCGCAATTCTTTTGGCGATGCCCAAGCAGTCCGCAGATGCGACATTTCATGTTTTCGTCAGGGTTGGAGTTCACTTTGTGAAGTGGAGTCGGGGCAGTGATGTGATGATGGGGACTAGTAGAACATGTGTGCTTCTTTCCATGTTTACGAGTAATACGTCTAAGGGCTCGTTCATTGCTAGAACGGATGTCCTCAATTTGGTCATCGCTAACAGTATAAATTGAGGGTGCTGGTGTCACGACGGCTGCAGCTAGCAACTTGTTGGGGTCTGAGGAGGTTGTAGGTCCTAAGGCCTCTACAAGGATAGGAATTGTAGAGTCGAAGTTATGAGGGACAACCATAGGCAGATGAATATGAAGTTCTTTTAACTGATGACCAAGCGCAATAATCTCAGCAACCTCATTATGCAGTTCTCCAGTTACGACTGCTTTCTTGTGCATGACGGAGCATTCAGTAAACAGATGAGGGGGTTCTGTGTCCTCATCGAGCGTAGTGGTAGTGTTGACTGGGGATGGCATGGGTTGTGTTTCGTAGTGATGGATGGCATCAATCAGACGAGCTACCAATCCTCTCACTTCTCTAGAGTCAACCGTTGCTTCTTCAATTCCTCCAATAATGGCATCAACTATGTTATTGGCTTCCTGAACAGCAGTGAGTAAGCCAGTAAGGGCAACAATATTAGAACGAGTGCCCAAATCACGGGTGGGAGGAGCAAAAATTGGAAGTGGATCTCTTTGCGGGGAGGGAGGCCTAGCCACGCCTGCTCGACGCTCGGCCACGATGTGAATAGCTGTTTCAACATCAGCCTTAAAAGAATTGGGAAGGAGAAGCAACCCATAAGCGCGAATGCATTTCTGGCAGTGTAGGATTCATTGATGGATAGTATCATCTTCAACGTTATGGCATAGAGTTTCAATGAGGGCAGCTGTGTGGATGATATTGGTAAGGAGGATGGTGACGAATGCATCCTTGCCGGTAAGGATCTTTTCAATCTTGATTGCATGTCTGGTGTAGCGAGAAAAGTCACGCTGACCATCAAAACCCCATTTTCGACAAGTGTCTCATTAACGTCTGCGGCGGCAACCGAAGGATTTCCTTATAGCAACGAAATAGCCTTTTTGCTCTGCTAATGCGGAACTGTTCTTCTTCCGCAAACCCTTACCGGATCCTCGCGCCAATGCCCTCATGTCCCGTCCTATTCCATCTAGAATCCATTGGTGCGTAGTTACCTCGCTTCCGCTGTTACCGTTACTAAACCTATGGCAGGATTTACCTTATATCTCAAGGGGCCACTGCATGCTGTGCGCCTCATAATTAAGTACCCCATTTATTTTCTTTCTCGCTACTGGACTCGCATAGCTATCTTGTACACGCTCACATATGTTAAAAAGGACTGAACATACATACCGTTACTTTTACTTCCTGTTACATCCCTTCACTAGGACTTAGTATCTGAAACGCTCACTAGTTGCAATCTATTTGCCTTTGAACCTTTCTCCGTTCAAACTTCGCTCATTGATTTAACTGCCGGTAACTTTACCACTCGAAGTACCGCGCAACTTTCGACTTCACTACTCGTAACTGGACTGCGGCCAGTGATCTCGCTGGGTTGTTTTCTCTCTCCTCTGAATTCCCGCTCGTACGGAAGTTGCCACTACTGCTACCGCACCGCCGGTAGTTATAACATTTTTGTCTTGCCCAAGTAACTTTGTTCTTGCTCTCGCTAGCTAACCATTGCAGCTATCATTACCGCGCGTGTACCGCTGACACCGCGCTAGTACCGCCGCTAACCTCGGAAATTGGAATCCTTGTTGCCATATTAGTACTTCATTGTTTCCTTTGCACTAACTTAGAAGGAAGTGCTTCTATTTGCAGTCCTCTTGGGTCGAACATCTCACTTGCGCCTTTAGTAGGATTAACGCTGCGCTTATACTTAGGCCAGCGCTAGTTTCTTCGTTTCACTGGGGCAGAGGAGGGCAGCCTCAACAAAGGAATTTTCATCAATGTTTCTGATGAGGTCGTCATAGTGATCAGTGGTAGTGTAAGTTTCTTCAGTAACAGGGTGGATGTAAGCAGTGGGGAAGGAAGCAGTTGTGGAGGAAGTCATATTGAATGGTTTGTTGGGCTAGTTCAAATTCAAAGGGCGTGTCACTTCTTATAAGCATTCAGGATTCGTGCAGAGTTTGCTAAGTTCTTTTTGGGGATCCATTCGTTATCTCCTGATGAATATCCTTTCCAGGAGACAAGATAGCATTGGTGATTGCCAGTTTCTTTATTGGAAAGAATTGCTTCTACTTTATATTCTTCTTCTTCTTCAATGATATCAGGTGGTGGTTCAAGGAAGTTTGGGCCGTGTACGTCATTTTTGCTATAAGACGATAACACAGAAGCATGGAAGGTGGGATGAATCTTCCATTGCGGAGGGAGTTTGAGTGTGAATGTGATAGGTGATAAGATGTTGGTGATCGGGAAAGGTCCGTATTGCTTTGGTGCAAGCTTTCGCGATGGGAGTTTGAGTCTAAGATTAGCAGCAGATAGCCAAACCTTATCTCCAATCTTCCATGGTTGGTACTTATCTCCTTGGGATTGTTCCGCCATGGTTTGCATAGCAATGTTATGGCATGCAATGGCTTCTTCTTGGATCTTCTGCTGCTGGTACAGTAGAATCAGGGATTAAATGGGGAATGGTGCAGGGTTCATATCCCATCATGAGAAAGAATGGTGAGGCATTTCGGGCATCATGTTTATGATGATTGTGGACAAATTCAGTGATAGGGAGGTGTTCTATCCATTCTTTAGGGTTGTTGTGGCAGTAGATACACAAATAGGTTTCTAATTCTTGGTGTAATCATTCAGTTTGTCTGTCAGTCTGAGGATGATAGGTGGTAGATGGGGCAATGGTATAATCAAGGAGTTGTGCAAGTTCTTTTGAAAATCTTGATAGAAACTGCAGTCCTCAATCCGATATGACTTTGTCATGGAGACCAAACCATTGATAGACATGTTTCAAAAATAACTTTGCTACGCCTTCGGAAGTTACCATCTTAAGGCAAGGGATAATAATTACCCCCTTCATAAGGCCATGGTCCACCACAACCATGATACTATCAAAGCCTCCGGAAACAGGGAGATCAGTGACCAAATCCACAGAGATTTGCAAGAAGGGACGGGTGGTGGAGGAAGGAATGGGGACAAGTGGAGGTCGGACTGGATGAGTATCTGATTTTATTTGCTGACAAAGGGCACAACCCTCGACATATTCACGGATATAGGCACCCATAGAAGGCCACCAGGCTTCTCATTTAATAAGTTCTTCAGTTTTGAAACAGCCAGGATGACCAGCAGTGATATGATCATGATAGTGAGCGAGGGTAGCGGTGTGATGAATGGGAGGAATGTAAGCACAGTTCTTGAAATAGAGCACATCATGCTTGATCTTCCAATTGGACAATGCCGACTTCATGGGAGGAAGACAGACACCATCTAGTGCATCCGACACTGTTTTGAATACAGGGTCGTCCAAAGGGTCAGAAGTAGCCAATACATCAAGTAGGTCATTATTGATGAGTCGGACGAATAGGGAATCAGGAAGAAGCACAGTGTCTTCATTATCATGAGAACCATCGTCATGATCTGGGCGATGTGAGAGAGCATCTGGAGCAGCTAGTTTAGTGCCTGCAACATGATGTAGTTCAATATTAAAGAGTGACAATGTCAATTGCCAGTGGGCTTGTCGTTGAGTTAACTTCTGTGCAGTATGGAAGTACAGAAGGTTTTTGTGGTCAGTGAAGACGATGACAGGGTGGGCGTTCCCTTCAAGATAGTAACACCATTCATTTAAGGTGTGGATAACTGCAAGTAGTTCCCATCGAAAATCTGATAGTTGCATTCCGCTGGATTTAGCGACTGAAATAGGTAAGCGCATGGGTGATAAATGCCATTTTCGTCAGTTTGCAATAAGATGGCTCCAGTTGCTACAAGAGAAGCATCGGTTGCTACCACAAATTGCCAGGATGGATCTGGATTGCGAAGTACTGGTTGTTTTATGAAGCATTCCTTGAGGTCTCGGAAGGTATCCTGACATTGAGTTGCCCAAAGGAAAGAAGTATCCTTCTTTGTTAGATTGATGAGGGGTCATGCAATATCAGAGTAATGGGAGATAAACGTGCAGTAAAAGTTGCAGAATCCTAAAAACGACCAAACATCTCTTACACTTTTTGGAACAGGCCATTCGGCAATCCCTTTTGTTTTGGCAGTATCCATAGCAATCTGTCCAGGCCGAATGATCATTCCAAGGTATTCCACTTCATCAGCATCGAAGGTACACTTTTCTGGTTTTAGGAAAAGATGTTTGTCCTGTATCTTCATCAGTACTCGTCTGGTACGTTCACAATGTTCCTCCATAGTTGTCGAAAAAATGAGGATATCGTCCATATAGATAACCATCCATCCTTCGTTAATCTCCTGCTGGAAGGTGTGATTCATGTATGCTTGAAACATGGCTGGTGAATTACATAACCCAAAGAACATGATGTTAGTTCATAGAGACCGAATTCCATTGTGAACGCAGCTTTCCATCATCTTTGGGATGGATGCAGATGTTGTTATATCCCAATCATATATCCATTTTCGTGAAGAATTGTGCATTGTGAAGCCATGCCACAAGAGATACCAGTAAAGGAAGTGGGTAAGCATTTTTGACCGTCCAATAATTGATGTAACAATAGTCCTGGCAAGGATGGAGTTCTCCGCTCTTCTTTCCAATGAAGAAGAACCCACTAGCTTGAGGTGATTTTGATTCAGAAATGAACCCCTTGGCGACATTTTCATCAATAAATGCTTTTATTGAAGTTCGTTCCTTTTCAGACAGTGGGTAAACCTTAGATGTTCAGGGAATGAAACTGGGTTTGGTATCGATGTGGTGGTCAATACCGGGTCATTCAGGGGGAAGTTTGTTAAGCCCGTCTTTGGCAAAGATGTCAGCAAAGTCATGGAGGTAGGATGGTATGAGTGCTTTGAATGGTTTCTTCTTTTTCTCTTTTTCGTCGGTTGCAAATTCTTGTGCCTTGTTGCTGTATTTCGGCAGAGGAAGGGAGATGGTGGAATAATTTGGGAGTCGTTCAAGTCAGGAAGTTCCATTGCGAGTTAGGGGTGTATCCATGGATACTTCATCGACGATTCTCATGTAACTTCCATCGATGTTGTATTCAACCAAGAATTCTCCTTCTCCAAGTTCGTAGGATAATACTTCTCATACTTTGGGGGCACTCCATACATCATGCATCATATTAAATTGCTCATCTTCTTCAGCGGGTATAGTGGGCGTCATGGGTTCGTCCTGATCAGGAATTTCTTCGATAGAAGCGGAAGAGGTTAACAATTTGGGCGGTACAAAGTATTCGGTTAACTTTGGAATATTATGAGCTCGTCCTCCAAGATCTTTTTCGATTTTCCGCTTTCCTTGTTGTTGTTCCTCAATTGGTCATTGCTCAATGGGTTTTGATGGCGGTCGAGATTCTGGTTCTGACTCATTCTTTCATTTTTCTACATGAGGAATAGGTGATGGGAGACGTGGTGGTATTCTTACTTGTGGAGAAGTTTCGTCGATCATGAGTTCGTTAGGGATGTCAATGGTAGGAGCAACAACAAGTTTCAGAAGTTTCGAATTCTGCCATTTCTTGGTGTGGTAAGGGAATGTGGGAGGTAATACATTCTTCTTTCAATCTGTATCCACGTCTTGTTCGATTTCATCAGACTTCATTGTTCGTGGGAGGGCAAGTGTTTCGGCAGCCCAATCTATACTTGGGTTCATGGCACATAACCACAGGATTCCCAGAAGAATTTGGTCTCTTCGTCCAAGTTTAGTGATATTGAACTTTCCATACATGGTTCGTTCATCAATCTTTACCACTAGAAGGCAATAATGCGTGATTGGCCCTCCTTTGATAAGGGTTATGTCTGCAGTGGTAACTCAAAATGGTGTTTTGAGTTTTCGTCATGTGATTTGATGGAGTTTCACAAACTCCTCGGAGATGAATGTTCCTGCTGTGCCAGAGTCAATAATGGCAGTAGTGTTGACGGATTTTAAGCGAGTACGTGAATGAAGGGTGATAGGAATACAAAGTTCTTTTCTTTCACCTACAGCACGTACAAGTCTTAGTAATACATTGGGAGAAACATATATCAAGTCTTTGTTTCTCCAAGTTAAAAATCCTTTACAATTTGTCTCATGGTTTCATCTTCCTCATTTTGAACTTCTTTGACTTCTGCTTGACGGAGCGGAGTCTTCTTCTTCTTATCAGGGCAGTTACCAATACAGTGTCCTGTCTTTCAGCATCCAAAACATTGACCTTTTCTCATGCACTCGGATCTTTCCATATCGGAGATTCAATCTACGACCATTGCGTTTGAATTGCAGCTAGGTGTGTAACACACATTTCCATAGTTCTTCTTCTTCTGCGGAGTGTGACATGCTCGTAATGCCTGAAGACATTGGTGGGAGTTGTCGATGGAAACGCATTGTGATACAACATTGCAAAATACATCTGGGACGTCTCCTGGTGCGAATAGTTTGGTCAAGATGCCTAGGTTAAGGCCATCTTGGAAGAATTGGATCTTCGTTGCATTGTCAGTGATATGGGCTTTAGCTGCAAGCACTTTGAAATCAGTGATATAGGTTTGGAGCTCACTGTTTCCTTGTTTAAGATCCCTGAGCTTCATTAATGCGGTTCCTACGGAGTCTACCGGTTCGAAAGCTTCATTGAAGCTTCTCATGAAATCTTTCATCGTCCCATAACCAACTTTCTGTCCAGAAGTGTCAACGGATTGAGTGTGAGTGAGAAATTGCTCTTTCCAAGATTTGGTGTTTTTCTCCGTCATAAAGGACAAAATGAAAATGATCTTCTGCTTGTCGTTGGTATAGAACTTTTCATTGATGTCGAAGTATGCATTGCATGATAATATGAATTCTAGTGAATTATCACGATCTCCATCAAAAGCAGTTGGGAGACTGATTTTGTACTCAAAATCTTTTCCGGTGGTAGTAGTCGTCATCATGATGATGAGTCGTCTGAGTGAGTTATTCTTTCTCAGTGCCTACATGCACGGTCTTGCAGTCCGTTAGGGCTTATCAGGGTTCAGAGGGGTCAAAGACTGGATAGTCAATGATCAATGTAGACTTTAATCTTTGTTACGAACTGGAGTGGCATCACCAGCGACAGTGATAAGACACAGCCTGTCTGCTGGGAGGTTCGACTACGTTCAAAAGAGAACGAGGACTACTACAAGGAAGTATTCCGAGTAGGATCAAGGGTTCAAT
Organism: Suillus spraguei; assembly: GCA_016800925.1. Taxonomy (NCBI): domain Eukaryota; kingdom Fungi; phylum Basidiomycota; class Agaricomycetes; order Boletales; family Suillaceae; genus Suillus; species Suillus spraguei. Next base: position 169,819 of record JABCPU010000007.1, on the reverse strand, counting down.
CGAAGAGTCGCAACTCTAAGATGATTGGTAGAATAGAGACTAAGGCTAAGGAGTGCTGAGACTTAGAGACGATTCAGACGACTTAGGTTGGAGACCTAAGCGAAGGATATTCCAGGTAAAACCCAGTAAGATTAAAGTGCAGAATACAAGCATAATACAATGTGCTTAAATAAGTCAATATGTGCGCATGGACCAAGGCAGTTGTGAGAATGTAAGTGCATATCCTTTAGAGGAAGGCAATCATAGTACAGATGGTTGAATGTATGAGTCAAGAGAGAGTCACATGATATGTAAGACGAGAGCATAGAAGAAATAATGAATAGTGGCACATATGATTGTAACAAGAATCCAGAAGCGGGAACAACACCAGGAGCATGAAGCAGAGGACAACCAGCATATCAATCAGGTCATTCCTATTCCTGATGGAGCTCAACTATATACTGAACCAATCAACTGTCACACTCTTGGTCCCCTCAATGTAGAGTGCCCCAAATGTCATGCACTTCACTTTGTATGTGAAAGACTCTCCAACTCCTTTCTGGTAAATCCTTGCTTTGGTATGTGCTGCTTGCAGGGCTAAGTTAGCCTTCCTCCATTTCCAGCATGGCCACCTGAGCTGGAGCAGGCATATAGAAACAGAACATTTGTGTCAAAAATTCGCCAATACAACAGTGCTCTTGCATTTACCTCTGTTGGTGTCAATATTGAGGATTGTGCTATTCAAGGATCTGGTCCAAATGCTTTTCATATCCATAGCTCTCTTCATCACCTCATGGGCAGTATTCTACCTCCAGAGGGTGTCCAGCCTTTATATGCACAACTTTATATATATGACTCTGAAGAAGCAACCGACATCTGCACCACCTGCCCTGGAAATGAAGGTCTTGATTGTCAGATTGTCAGAGATCTGCATGACATGTTGCATCGAAAACACCCCTATGCTGCTGTCTACAAGCAAGTCTATCAAGTCATGCAAGAGAAGCCTCCAGAGGAGCAAACAGATGTTTCTCTACGCATTCATTTCCAGCCTGGCACAGATGGTAGAAGATACAATCTTCCTACTGCCAATGAAATTGCTGGAGCTCTTCCTGGAGATGGATCTGAGGTGGTGTCTCATGAACATGACATCATTTTATATTATCAAGGTGGTCAACTTAGGTAAATCAGTCAACTCAACCATGCATATGCCTGTCTCCATTATGTCCTTCTCTTTCCTAATGGAGAGGATGGCTGGGGCCTCTACATTGATATGATTATTCCCCAGGGTGGACGTGCATGTACCAAAAAAGTAACTCAGCTGCTGTATTATGCCTTTGTCTTTATCACTGTCCAGCTCGCATTGACCACAACAACATCTTTCGTGGTGGATGGCTGTTCCAGCAGTATGTTGTTGATGCTTGGGCTTTCATTGAGCAAAGCAGACTCAACTGGATAAGAAACAACCAGAAGAAGATCAGGGCTGACTGCTACCAAGGCCTCACAGACAATATTCTCAATGATGGAGTGGGCAATTTAGCTGAGACAGGTCATGCTATAATCCTTCCCTCCTCTCATTCTGGAAGCCCTCACTATATGCAGCAGCAGCTGCAGAACTCCTTGGCCATCTGCCATGCCTGCAAAAACCAGATCTCTTCCTGACAATGACTGCCAATGGAAACTGGCCTGAGATTACTGAGAATCTCCTTCCAGGTAAAGTGACATATTGATACATTATTATGACTTGATTCTGATAAGTTTTCTTATGTAGGTCAAACTGCTGTGGACCATCCAGACTTGGTGGCTCACATATTCTATCAAAAGCAGCAGGCTCTGCTGAAGAAAGTTCACAAAGGCTACTATGGCAAGGTTGCAGGATTGGTGTATACTATTGAATATCAAAAGTGTGGTCTACTGTTAAGACTGTACTCAAAGGGTAAGAGATCTGAAGGGCTTTGGCCTCAGTTTGTGCACTGTGCCCCTTTCCCAAGTTATGCCCCTTATTTCAGAGGGTAGGTATACATCTGAAGATCCGGAAGTGATTGCGTGATGGATCCGGATGTCCAAAGGTATCGGATATGATGTGTCTGAAGGTTATCCAGAGCGTGGAGATGATACGAGGAATAAGACTAGTCTCAGAACAAGTCCTTAACTAGAAACAACTAACAGAGGTAGACTACCTGAAGGTAGAGTTGGAGATGCAGACTTATAGGAATCAATCCTAAGTCTCAGAAGTTGACCAGAGTTGGAAGTAACTCAAGTCCAGAGGAATAGATTGAGCAGAATCTAAGATGATATTTGAACTAAGGTTCTATGGAGATTTACAAGTAGTCTATATACTGTAAGTAACTAGCATGGATAATCACTAAGTCCAGGACCGATGTAACAAACATATTGGCGCTGGGCTTAAAACCCTATCTTTTGACACTCGTCTTACATCTATAGGAGTTACCACTTGTCCATGGCCGTCTTACCCCTTTAGCACTTCTGGCGGCATCCCACGCTTACCGCACACCATACTGACTGCCACACCACATTCCATGTACCGATGTCCTCCCATGTCCTTGCTGCATCCGCATAGCTCCATTTGGTGCGTCATTTGTTTTATGTTCATTATCACTGATTCCATGGCAAGCCTTATTACATGTTGCCTCGTGCCGCAGCGCCTCGCACTATGTTTACATATGGCAGTTACTACACTCGAGCACTACTGATCTCGCCTAGAGTATTCCGAATACATACAATTTAGGATATAAGCACTGCGTACCCTGCACGATACAGTACCTGATTTTACCCCATTGCACATACTATAGGTCATGATTATTGTCTAGCTCTGAATCTACCCAGTAGTAGACGTAGTCTTTAAAGTTCCTTATTGCTCGTTAATTGATCACACTCGTTCTCTGTTACCGCTGGCATACCGCTGGACTTTTGATTGTGATTTTGACTGAACTTCTTATGCACTGCTGCTTTACTGCTGAAAGTACTGCGGCCTTCATTACTGTTTCTTTGCACCGCTCGCAATCTTACCGCTACCACTCATATCATTGCTCGCTCGATGCAACTGTTCCTGACTATATCTCAACCACGGTAGCACCGCTACATACGACGCTAGTTCTGGCGGCATCATCGCTGACCGCAGCAACTTACCGCTGACTATGATGCTTCATTCGCACATAAGTTTGACTTGAACTTGACCATACTAATAGGCATACCCCTTTAGGGTCGAATGCTCTTGTTTTCACAAGTGAAGCAGACTAGACGGAGCGCAAGACTCACATACTAACTTAGGAGGTAGTTTATCTACAGCCCAGGTTAGGTTGTATCTTTGCACCAAGGGCTATGTACGATGTATAACAGAAGTCTATTAGTTAATGCACAGCAGATCAGTAAGCACGAGTCAGAAATGAGACACAGGAAATGGATCAATAAGCAGGATGGAAATATACACAGCCGGAATACCGGAGACAGGAGGAATGCCGAAAGAAGGTAGATGCAGATGTCCACAAGGGAGTTAGTGTGCGAGAAGTAGGCACTTTTGGATGGGTAATCTGGACAGGATCTGTGGACCGGACGGAAGTAGGATCGATCAGGTCTGATCAGATCTGAAATCAGAAGTATGGTATATGACATCTACCTCACATGCACCTTCTCATCTTCCTGGATCCAGACCACAAGATTCGCACAGTGGAACAAATAGACTCCTTCATCTCTGCTCAGATCCCTGATAGAAATGACCATCCCCAACTCTATGAGGCTGTAGAGAAATACATGCTCCATGGCCTCTGCTCTCCAGAATGTTGCTTGGAGAATGGACATTGCAAAAAGCACTTTTCAAAGTCTTTCTGTGCCCAGACATTGATGAAGGAGGATGGCTATCCAGAGTATGCAAGACCTGACAATGGTTGCACTGTCCAGAAGAATGATACTGTTTTCACCAACAAAGATGTTGTTCCTCACCCTCCACAACTCCTGGTAGAATTCAACTGCCACATCAATCTTGAAGTCTGTGCTTCCATCAAGTGTGTGAAATATATCCACAAGTACATCTACAAGGGAAATGACCATGCCACTTTGGAGATGCCAGGACCAGTGGATGAGGTCAAAACCTATCTTGACTCCAGATACATCAGCTCTACTGAGGCCACATGGCACATCTTTGAGTTTGGAATGCACCTTGAATTGCCCTTTGTCTATTGTTTGCTGGTCCACCTCCCAGATGAACACATGGTGTTTTATGATCCTGAGGATAATGCACAGGATGTTCTTGAGCATGCAGCAACCAAGAAGACTTGCCTTACTTGATGGTTCAAAGCCAATGCCAACAATGTCTTGGTGGCAGCTGGAGCCCATGACCACCTCTACCAGGACTTACCCTCAGAATTCGTATAGAACAAGACCACATGGAAGGTACAACAATGTGGAATGGTCATTGGAAGGATGTACTCTGCTGCACCTGGATATGGAGAGCGCTTCTACCTGAGATTGCTTCTGACTGTAGTAAAAGGTATGATGCTCATGTCAATTTTTATCAATCAAACTCACAATGTATTCAAAGGGCCACCTCTTATGAGAACCTTCGAACAGTTGATGGTGTTTTATGCGATACTTTCAAGGAGGCATGTTGATGTAGAGGTCTGCTTAAGGATGTCAATGAATGGATCCAGTGCTTGTAGGATGCCTCTCACGTGAGCACTGAACATAGCATGCGCAATCTCTTTGTCATCATCCTCATCCACTGCAACCCTACAGACCCCAGTGATCTTTGGAACCAATTCAAGGACAATCTCTGTGATAATCTGCATTACCACCTGTCTCATGCCCCATTCAACATTCCTAACCCCACAAATGAAGAGGTCTATGACTATGGTCTCTATCACATTGATGGAAAGCTTCACAAAGATGGAAAGTCTTTGCAAGTGATTCCTTTCACACTCTGACACCATCAGGGTTCCCTTTGCACAAATTGGAACTCAAAGTGGGTGTTCCTCTGATGCTGTTGTGCAACTTGGATCCCATTAATGGCCTCTACAATGGAACTAGGATGATCCTCCTGTCTTGGACCACACATGTACTCAAATATCGGATTCTCAAGGATGGAGTTGATGAAGCCCAGCAAGACAATCAGGACACAGTACTGATCCCCAGGATGACTCTGGATGCCACTGCTGAAGACAACCCAATCCCTCTAAAGTGTCATCAATTTCCTGTCCGTCTTGCATTTGCTATGACAATCAATAAGGCTCAAGGTCAAAGTGTGAAGTGGGTTGGACTGGATTTGAGAACTCCTGTGTTCAGTCATGGACAGTTGTATGTGGCATTGTCCAGGTGCACTCACCCAGAGAGTGTGTGTACTATCTTTCCAGAGCATGAAGAAGGGTTAAAGATGACCAATGTGGTGTATACAGAAGTGCTGAGAGGACTTAGAGGTCAGATTGAGATTGATTGATGTAGTTTTATGTAAAGTGATGTATAGTGTACTTTTAGTCTTGCTGAAATGGTGGTGAAATGTACATGTTTGTTTGAAAATTTACTATGATTATTAGGATGAAGCCAAGGCCAGAAAGTCAAAAAGAGTGTGAAGCACTCTTTTTGGCTTTCTGTGCCTTGGGCAAAAGAAAATTATTGGGATGAAGCCAAGGCCATGAAGGCAAAAAGAGTGCAAAGCACTCTTTTTGCCTTCCTGTACCTTGGGCAAAGTGAATTATTAGGATGAAACCTTGGACAGGAAGCAAAAGGAGTGCAAATCACTCCTTTTGCTTCCTGTGCCAAAGCCACAACAGGTGGTGGACTCGTCTAAGAAGAAAGGGGAAACAGGTTTGCTAGCTCACATGACTTTTGTGTAGGGCCATGTGGTTTTTTTGAGTGCTGATTCAATACACTGTTGTCCCATTGTATGATTGTGTGATTGCATGATTTGGTCACATGATTGTGCAGCTGGTCAAATTTGCCATGGGTTGTCTGAAGCTGGGGCAAAACTAAATTATTAGGATGGAGCCAAGGCCAGGGAGCCAAAGGGAGTATGAAGCCAAAAGTGAAGCCAAAAAGGAGTGCAGAGGAGTGAAAAGCAAAAAATGAGGGCAATTGTAGAAGATGGCTGATAGGTAAAAACAGAAGAAACTCATCGGGGCTGGAAGGAGTAGTGGCACCATCAAAAGGCATGGTCAAGTTTGTTAGGAACAGGTTAATACCTATGACAAACTACTCCATCAGGCACCAATACCAGGTTGGAAGTTGCCAGCAGGCTACACAGCCGGGAGACATGAGATGGAAGACAGGAGACTGGAGATGGGAGACAGGAGATGGAGGAGATGGGAGATGGAGGAGATGGGAGATAAGAGATGGGAGATGGGAGATGGGAGATGGGAGATGGGAGATGGGAGATGGGAGATGGGAGATGGGAGATGGGAGATGGGAGATGGGAGATGGGAGATGGGAGATGGGAGATGGGAGATGGGAGATGGGAGATGGGAGATGGGAGATGGGAGATGGGACACTTGCATGATTTTGTCATGTGATAACTCAATACTGTTGCCCCCTATTAAAACTTGACACAAAAGAATTATTTAAGTTAATAGCTTGCAGTAAATAATTTGAAAAAATTTAAATCAAATACAATGACATAAGGATGAAATGGGTAATAAAATCACAAAGATGGTGATCAGTGGTACTTTTACTTCTGTGAAAATATTGGTTAAAGTTATAATTTATTTCAAAACCTATTATCATTATCAAAGATAATTATTAGGAAGAAGCCAAGGCCAGAAAGCCAAAAAGAGTGTGGGCAAAAGAGAATTATTGGGATGAAGCCAAGGCCAGGAAGGCAAAAAGAGTGCAAAGCACTCTTTTGCCTTCCTGTGCCTTGGGCAAACAGAATTATTAGGATGAAGCCTTAGCAAGGGAGCAAAAGGGGTGTGAAGCACTCCTGTGCTGAAGGCACAATGGGTGGTGGACTTGTCTATAAAGTATGGGAGAAAGGTGGGAAAGTAGCTTGCTAGCTCACATGGCTTTTGCTTGCATCACTTAAGAATGCTTAGCTCAGAATGGAAATTTCTTGCATGGTTTTTTTGAGTGCTGACTCAGTTGTCCCATTGTGTGATTGTGTGGTTTTGTCATGTGCAGCACCACACAGGTTGAAATTTGCCATGGGTTGTCTGAATTGGGGGAAAATGAAATTATTAGGATGGAGCCAAGGCCAGGGAGCCAAAGGGAGTGTTCAGCCAAAAGAACACTCCTTTTTGGCCTTTGCCCTCCTTTTTTGCTTTGCACTCCTTTGCACTCCTTTTTGCCTTCACTTTTGGCTGAACACTCCCTTTGGCTCCCTGTGCTGAGGGCAAAACCAGATTATTAGGATGTGGCCTGAGGTCAGGGAGCCAAAAAGGAGTGCGAAGCACTCCTTTTTGGCTTCCTGTGCCGAAGGCACAACGGGTAGTGGACTCATCAAACATAATTCCAAAGCAAGAGGAGGAAGAAAATAATTACTGTCTCGACGTGCCACTCAGGCTGCGGCCTGGCTCAATTTTTAGATGGCTCTGAAACTATTAGGCAGACCTTAGTATCTCTACCCTAAGGCGTGCAGGTGAGTCATCATTGTGATTGAATCCTGGTTGCAAAGCGATCTGCTCATACTTACGTTGGCTTCATCAACGCTACAAGTCAATGCCACGTTGCAGCAATCCTTACTTGTATTGCAAGTGTAAGGCTCTGGCTTCTGCAAGTGGCTGCGAGTTTTCGTACAGTGTGGGACCTATTTAAAATATAAGCGCGCTGAATAGTTGGATGAATCGTTAGCGATAGTTATGCGATAAGGAGAGAGATAATTCTGTGATGATAAACGATAGACATTGACGATACTGATAATAACGAGCGCGATACGAGAACGAGACTCGACTGTGAGACTGATCTGATTGCCTGTAGAAACGAGTGTACATGAGCTACTTTTATACTGCGAACTGCTAAGGGTCCTCGGGTATTCAAAGGCCGAATGATTAGGTGAAAACGGATGCAGAAGGAAGTGGCGTTGAGCCTGACAGGGTAGAGTAGAGAGAGAGGAAAGAGAGTACGAAAATCGAGTGAGTGGCGATATGAAGGGGTATGGTATTTAACAAAGTTAACAATATTTTTTCTTGTTTTTGGCAGACTCCAGACGACTAAGTGGCGAGAGGGTGATGGACTAAGGCCCAAGGGCCAATATACGAGGAAGGGATGACGGCGAACGACGCAGTTGATGCTAAGTTCGGCTATTTCCGGCCACAGACGATTGGTAATCACTACACAATGGATGCACATGCACTAACAAACTTATCTATGAGATGCTGTCAAAGCAACAGCAACGGAGAGGATGGATGAATGCATTTTCTGTGCGGGGCGATTTTAAATGATATCTCTTAGGATGGGGGAACACTGTAGGACAACGATCAGCTTTTGTATCCTTCATATACTTATGAGCACGAGGTGACAGAATTTATATTCCCAGCAGGCATCAACGATTCTCTTCCTCGTAGCCACAGAAGGTTTGCTTAAACCCTCAGTCTCTCATCCTGAATTCTGATCTCTACTCATTACCTCATTATTTGAACCGGCAATGACAAAGTTGAGAAGTCGATGCTTATTTTTCTCTCACTCACTCTACCCTCGCAAATGCAGGAGCCTATTGCAGTACCTTTTGTCAGCTCTTCTGCGTCAATAATTGATTGGTATTATCATTGCACGGCGATAGCACCCGCTCGCTTACTGCCGCAGGCGGCGTTTGGTGATTTCACGCTAGTCACGGACTGCCAAGCATTAAATTCAAACATCTACACCATTGCTCGAGCAGTATGAAAACTCGTCGAAGACTCCGAATACAACTGTAATGATGGGCTCCGAACTGGATATTGTACCATCAACCATAATGCCAAAGCGAAAGCAGAAAAAATAATTACCGACTCGACGTGCCATTCTGGCTGCTGGCTCAATTTCTAAGAAGTTGTCACGCAGACCTGATTTCCATTCTGAGGCGCGCAGGTGAGCATTGTGGTTGAATCCTGATTGTACAGCGATCTGCCCATACTCACCTCAGTGCCACAAACCAAGCCCTCGCTGGCGCAACAAGTATGAGCTGCATCGCAAGGCTCTCCTGCGAGCGACACACATGCACTGACAAGCATAGATGCTGTCAAAGCAACAGCAACGGCGAGGATGGATAAACGCATTTTCTGTGCGAGGCGATACATAATATTCTGAGGGGGATATATCTGAAGATGGGGGAACACTGTAAGACGACGATCAGCTTTTATATCCTGCATATACTCAGGGGCACGATCAAGTTGATTGATTTTTCGAAATTGTCATTGCTGTGGAGTGGAAGGATTCGGCAGAACCTGCAGTGGCAGCAGCCATAATTGACGATTCTCTTCTTCGTAGCCATGGAAAGTTCGCTTAAACCCCCGGTCCGTCTCATCCTGAACCTTGATCTCTCACTCATTACTTCATCATTTGAACCTGCAGCCGCAGCAACAAAGTTGAGAAATTGATGCTCGATAGCTCATGTTCTCACTCACTCTACCCTCACAAAGGCAGGAGCCTATTGCAGCACCTGGGTGCTGGGGATAAACCTGAGTATCAAAAGAAAGTGCTCGATATCAGTGGACGATGCCCTATCGAGAGAATCTAATGTCGATGCGATGCGTGTTCCAAACTCTGCCACAGGACACCGAAATTTGGACCTGGGCTATTCATGAACATGAGAAACCGCGGAATCTTCAAATGATGCGCTAGGGGGGTCAGATTTTCCGTATCAAATTGACCGTCAATAAACATCTGCCGGAGGTCAGATGTCAAGTACTAAGGCAAGAACATTGTTCGGGCACCAGATCAATGGTGATTTCCGGAAATTGTGCTTCGTCCAGAACTGAAAAATCACACTGTCAAGATCAGGGACAGACAGAAATGTAACGAGCTATACTTGCTTTTCGCATTGGTATCCATCTTGGAAGGTATGTCTCTGCCATGAAAGTGCACTGCTTATCTTCAAACATGTGAATGCCCAAGAAGCGGTCGTTGATTCCCAGCTTGTCACTTACACAGGCCGTCAATACCGAGATGGAATTAAGTCATGGCCAGTGACAAGCAACACTGATGAGACACAAAACAAAATGAGCCACATTCTGGATTGCAGGATGACGACGATGGTAAGGTACAAGCTAATGGAAAGAGGTGTCTACGATGCAATGAAGCATAAGTATGTGCCAAAAGTGTGCGTAAGCCACCAGGCTTGCTACTCACGCATGCATTGTGCAAGGATTTCAGGTGTTTTGCCATATTGGCCATCAGTGAATTGATGAGTCCCTGATATTAGCAGGACTCAAAGTAGGATTCTAGACTCGCTAGAACACTTGGTAAGGCCTGCTAACAGATGGAGTCAGCCGGCATTGCTCAATCAGAGCTTGAATATCAATGCCTCCTGGTTGTTATTGTGAAACATCCCCCTCGAAAAAGCAATGATGAGGTGGTTGTGATCCGAGTCATCGCAGGTGCAAGAATTCGACTATGTGGCAAGAAATAGTTTGCTTTTGATCCTGGCAGGTGGCAAACGTTGATCTAGTGATGTTCCGGCCCGGCTTCAAGCCCCGGGGCCAGCCGAAGCCAGGCCTATACATAAACCTCATCTTAAATATACCAAGATAGATCCTCGACCAAATACCTCCTCCCTGCAGAACACTTGCCAAACATTTTCCTACACAGTACTGCTAGTTGATACATGTACATGCTCCTGGAAGACAATTGAATTCATACTAGTCTCTGCGTCAGAATAGGTCACAAGTTTTATGTTACGTTCTCGAACACTGACGGTGAGGCGTGGCTCTAACACAAATATCTGCATGCCATAGAAAAATCGAAGAACACCATACAGTTTCAGAGCATCAATAGTATTTGAATTCAATAGAAATGATGAGCAGTGGTTATAAGCAGAGTTCAGCAACAGGTTGGCGCACCGGGAGCTCTGGAAACAGAATAACAAGCTGGACACAAGAGACCAGCAAAGCTCGCATATGCGGAACTTGAGCAGAAAACGATAACCACATTCACAATACAAGCTCACCTTGCAAAAAAAAAGTACGTGAGATTTTATCAGCACTCCGAAACAGTCCCCGATGGTCGATCCTGTCGATTGGCCGAGTCGCCGCAGGTCACGAAAGGGCTTGACAGCAATCCAGACTGAAGACACAGTGCGATGACCTTTTTAGACTCAGAAATGAACATTATGGAAGAAGGAATACAAGTGGGTGTGGTACGCAATTACCCGCACCGAACTATCGAAGCTTCTAGTATGGTTTGCTTTACGATCTATCTCAGAGCAGTGATATCATGCCCCGGGCGGGAAGGAGGTCGTCCGGCGGTACCGATGACTTTGAAAGGCACACAGAAGAAATTAGGGTAGATAGGAAATCCAGATAGTGTACACCTATAGTACGTACCCATCTATACAACGGGAATTGCAACGGTATGAGAAATTGGTTTGCCCCTAGTTCTTAATTAAAAAAGAAACATCACCATATACTGTTGCTACCTAGGTGCTGTTTTAGCGATAGCATTTGGATCATATTCCGACGCGGTCTGACATGAAGATGGGATAAAGCAGCAACCCAAGCGCATTTGTTGGTGATACTGAAGGTGTCTGCGCAATAGCAAGGAAAGAGGATCCATGAAAAGTACGAACCTGCTAAGTGCTTCAAGGTTCTTTGAAGATTGATACAGAAGGAGTTATCTTCTACAGGGGCCCCATCCAGTCTTCCGAGTCCTAATGATGACTCGACATAAGCAGATAACCATATCAGTCCAAGAGGTCAAGACACTCACATACCCAATCTATCCCCTGTCGAGCTTTAGCCCAGCATCACCTCAATCGAAGTTCTATCCGTACTGGTAGTCGATATTATCGAATATTTTCACTGGCATGATGGTGATGATGTGCGACACTTGGTCTCAGACTCCAGCATTCACCCATATTGACGCACCTGGCAAGATTCATCTCAGTGGGTGGACACTGTGGATTTCCTCACGACGGCTCTTGTTTTTGGCTCATGAGCAAGCATTGTTAGTGAATGAAAACAAAGGATAGCGTCTCAACCACGAACCTTCATTGATATCACCATCTGTTCCATGGACGAACGACCTCCAGTAACTTTCCGAAGGCATGTTATGATTGTCAAGGTTGTTTCCTGCCTAGGCGGGCCCCGATCTGCTGTAGAATTTTGTGGAGCCTCGGTCAGGCCTGTCAAAGCTTGGGCTTAAGACTAGTGTTTTGGCAATACTGCGCCATTGCGCCGCGCCAGTACCATTTTGGCAATTGCCGGCGGTATCTCAGGGGTCCTGGCGTAAGTACCAGAGGGGCGACTTGGACAAGCTTGTCACAGTGTTCCTACACAGATTCGCCATCAATCCACTTATTAGATCACAGTAACAATATTTTTACTCGCAATCACCTTATTCTCAATTGTCCCTCATGCGGCAGATGTCGAACGACTATTTTCAGATCTTGGCGGAATCCAGGGTGTCAAACGTTGCAACTTAACAGTTCGCACTTTCGAGACGCTCGGAAAACTTCGTAACAACTATACCTATCATGTCCACCAGCGTGCACTTGCTGCTGGCCAACCAGTCGAAAACATGCACATATGCACACTCGGAACAATGGTGGCATTAACACGGACCTGGCAATGGATCTCGACACAAATTTCGCATGGTGTATGACCTTGCGGAGCTGGAACAGGTTGCGCCAAAAGTAGTTGGCACTACGCCCAAGGCCTAAGCTCTAAGACCCACGGTCCCTGTGGGCCTCCGTGATGAGTGCCTGCCAAGGTAAGCTAGTAATAATAGTTTTTTTACTATTTCAAGAATGGTCTAAGCCTGGGTACAGGCCGCCGTATGTACAACACCATTCACATGGCATCTACAACGTACTACTTACTACTCATGACCGCTCCTCTTAAGTTGGTGAGCCTTTTGAATGACTGTTCAAATCATACTATAACATTCATTCACGTGACTGCTTGAGGAGCATAACTAATCTTTCATCGTGTTCTAACACAATGCGATCTAGCCGGCCCGCCGGGACCAATTTTTGCGACTGACCACATGATGAAGCACGTTTAACGGCAAGGCTGATCAGTGGTACGCCCCATCATGATATCAACCCTGGTGCCTTTCCAAGAATATTTTACAGGTTCACTACCTTCTCTGACTTGAAACATCAATGCCTAGTAGTTTCTGATAAAAAGCACCAACAACAGTCCAGACGGACACTCTGGTTGTAATCCCCACCTTCACCATGCTGCGTCTGTTGTGTACCGCCCTATCTCTTTCCTTATTCCTTCAGCTTGCTGTTGCGGACCCTGCCTCAACAGTCTTACGAGTTCCGCGTCACTTCAAGTCATCGTCACTGGTACTGACCAAGTCTCTACTATCAGCTCTCTTGGTTCGGCGAGGAAAGTTTGACGCTCGACAAGGGTGCCCTAGCGGATATCGTGAGGAACTCACGTGTTAAATGCTCAGAAACACATTGCTAACCCGCCCTAGAGTCATGCACTAACTACCCAGGTGCATGTGCTCCTATTGGCAGCTACTGTGTAAGGTTGTATAATGAACCTTTCCACTGTGATTAATATTTTGAGTCTAGTGCAGCGATTCGTATACCTGTCCAGATGACACCACCGTACGTGACTTCGCCTTTTTAGACCTAATCGTTAAAAACTGACTGACGAGCGTTGCAACCAGTGCTTCGATTCCCAGTGAGAAAATTTCGATCAATTTGCTTTTCTTTTCTGAAGGTTGCTGTAGATGTTGTCCCGATACCGCGCAAACGTGTAATGGAAATGCCTGCTGTAATCCTGGTAGTCAGTGCTGCAACGACGACAGCTGCTGTGAATCTGGTTACTCGTGCTGCAATGACTCCACCGGGGGATGTATGTTATGTTCTCCATCGATTGCATGAGCCACGCTAACATACATTTAGGCTGCCCTACTGGATCTACGTGCATCGCAAATTCTGATCAATGTTCCACTGGAGGCTCAGGTGGTGGAAGTTCTGGAAGTGGAAGCACTCTAACTAGCTCCACGACTGTTCCTCCTCCCAAGTCAACTGTTCTGCCAGGAACCACTCCTTCCAGCAGTGGTGTAATTACATCCACTAACCCCACAATAACTAGTTCTTCAAGCAGTCAGTCCCTCACTTCCTCGACTGTTTCATCCGCAGGATCTACTTCCACTGGTCTCGGTGAGCCGCTTCTTTCTTATAATATGCGACCTGACTTATACCATATCATATACTTAAGCAGTTGGTGCCGCTCCTCGTGGTATTGCACTCGCACCTGGGAAACAACTTGGGGCCTTGGCTGCAGTTGTTGGTCTGCCGATTCTCTACAATGTTGCCCAGGCATTTTGAGTGTGCAATAGCACCTTTCTTCTCGTACTCGTCATTTGTTGTTGAGGTCGTGATTCATGTTCTGTCGGATGTTGTTCACTTTGTTACATAACGGGACTTGTAATAGAACATTTTGCCTCCAGATCAGTTAATTTACGGATTACGGAGGATCAAGGTAAAATAGGTAGTGGCTCAATAGCTGGGAGACACAGGGCTGCATTGCAATTGAGACCCGACACCTGCCAAGTATCTACAGATACAGATGATGATAACGTGTACTTTTCCGATCTCGCACGCATACTGCCCCAAGTAAAATAGAGGTCGATGCATATCGATTACTGAGGATAGAAATTTGTTGATACTTAGAACGATCTCGGTGGTAAACGTTTCTGCGATTTGGGGTTCCAAAAAACACCGGTGCAAGGCAAATCTACGAACTGCGCAGTATTGAAACTAAAGGCTCTCGGAGAGAAGCGGAGAAGGACGACGAAGAGAATAGAACGGGTAGCTAGTGTCTCAGCCGAGAGCTTTTTTATAGTACTACTAGCTGTTGTTAGTACTTATCATTGGGTGAAATAACGGTTTGGACAAGAAAGGATAGCATATTGGACACCAGATGGCGTCACGGTCACATTGCCACTTCATCATCAGGGCGTCCTCGCCTGGTCTGGGCTTCTTGGATCAAGTCGTTCAACAACTCAATCTCGTCGATGACGTTCTTTGCCTGCTTTCTTTTCACGACACCGATCATTGTTTTATTCGAAAGGATGTAAACCCTTTGGTCAGGTATATTGGCATTCTCTAGGTTGTTATTCACGCTCTGGCGCGTCTGCTGAATGAACTGTTGCCGTGCAGCTTGATACAGCCTCTTCTTCTGGCCTTCGTCCTCATCGTCGTTGCTGTCGTACCCCATATCAGTCATGATATTGGAGATGTGCTGATCTGCCTTAGAGCGCACGATATACGTGGGGATCTTGAAACGCCTGCAGTTGATGAGGATGGCGATGTCGGTCATGGTGAAGCGATTGTCGAACAGGATGATGATGCCGTCGAAGACGTAAAGTCCTTGGGCGTTGAAGTACTGCCAATCTGGGACTTTGAGTGTGCCTGCACCTGGGATATCGTACCAGACAAGAGGGTATTCCGCATTGGGGTGAGGGATCCTAGCTATGGCTAGCGTGGTCTCGATGATGCCAGTGGCAGCAGCCCCGGCGTCGTTATTGCGCAAGCCGCAGAAGGCATTGATGAGAGATGATTTCCCTCCTCCTGCCACCCCGACTACTGCAAAGTGGAAAAGGTCCTCGCGATATTGAACTCTCTGCTTGGCAGTGCGAACCTCCTTAGGTGTGGGAGTCACCACAGGTTGGATGCCTTCTTTCAACTTGCGTTCAGCCTCCTCCTTGGCAGCATTGGCAGCCTTTACTTGCTCTTCTGCCACTTTCTTCGACAAGTTAGCTGCCTCCTGGGCGGCAGTCGCTTTCTTCTTCTCCTCATCAGCAACCTCCTGTAGTTTCTTGGCCTGCTCCTGGGCAGCCTGAACGTCTCGTTTGGCTTGTTCTTGGACAGCAGCAGTTCGCTTACGCTCTTCCTCTGCTTCCGCTGCTCTCTGTTGTGCTTCTGCGCTGGCAGTACGAGCAGCGGCTTCCGCCAACAAGCGAGCTTCATTGGCAGCACGTTCAGCTTCGGCCATCGTCTCCCTTTCCCTTTGGGCCTGAGCCCTTGCGGCTTCCGCAGCTTGAAAGGCAGCCTGTTCAGCCGCCGTAGCCTCTTCCCGCATTCTTTGATGTAACCTGTTGAGCTCGGCGATCCGTTCCCTGGCGGCCTCGACATCCTTTTTGGCTTGCGCAGCAGCTGCTTCTGCCTTCTGGCGCGCTTTTATCTCCTCGATGGATGGATTGGGCTTTTCTGGCCGACTCCCACAAGATCCCATTTTTGACTTTACTCGACAATGGTAATGCGTGGCCCTGTCAACGGTCACGTCGCATTATTATCCCATCTCTTGAACTGAGAAAACTCACTGATATGTGTATGCTTTGGAAAGAAAAATCAGCTAACAGAGCAAGTCTTGTGGATTCCAGGATGAGAACTAACCCTTAAACCATAGAACATGATGTCTGCCTTGAGGCGTCTTATATTGTCCCGCGTGCAGACCAAGCAAACAACTGAATGCGACCAAACGCTGATCATGAGTCACTCAGGGCTAAGGGTTGCTCCACATCGACATTGAAGATTGTTTACCAGGCTTTCTGTAGCCTCGTTCGAATAGATGGCGTTTGTCATGTCGAGAGGAAGTAAGCGAGATGCGCTGGCTGGCGTTGTGTTGAGAAGGCCCACATCACATCAACTTTAAGTCTCTCAAGCTCTGAGTCCGAAGCGATATCTGGGTAGTAGTAGACTTTGAGTAGAGTGGATGTGCAGGCAATGCAGGAAGGTGCAGAAACACAGGAAGAATGAAGGCTACAATTTGCCACCGCTGGCACCGACTCGTTTCACTTCAAAATCGACCACAGACCAATAAGGAACGAGTCTTTGATTATCGGTATATTCAATTTTATGGAAGTGATTAGCAAAAGGAGGTTCAGTAAAGTGATGCAAATGCGTAAAAAGGATACGCAACGGATATATGCTCTCAAGTCACACATTAGCTGAGCGGACGGTCCTGACATGCTTCAACAGTCCGCTATCGTTCCAATCAAATTATTGTTTCAAAATCCTGACAAGTTATACCTCGTAATAACTCATACTCTTCGTAACATTGTCAAAATGCTCGAGATATGAGCAAGAATGTTACGTTTTCCATGAAGTGCGAGGGACGGGGTTGCCACTGACAAATAGTACAGTCCTATCATCTGGCATACGAACATGTACCCTGATGCGCATAAATATTGATGTACGAAAAGGCGTATTCGTATCGATAGTATTGCCAGGCAGCAGTAATCACACGAGCAGTGATGAATATGTACCATCGTTACATATGTTACATATCAGTATAAGAAATGCAGGGTTGTAATGAAAGAAACAAAGCAGCAAGAGTCAGCTAAATAGGCAATTGTTTCCTGGGTAAACGGTCATCCCACTCCCGGTGCACAGCCGGTGCGCAAACTTTCAGTCCAGGAATGCAATGTTGTGGTGGAAGGCCCTTGTTTAACCACGTCTGGGTGGGCGCAGGCGCTTCAGGGATCCAAGGGGCCTATATCATCTATCCGTCAGACATAACGTATGTTTGCTCACACAAGGGGACATACCATGTAGTTCCCAGCATCCAATTTATCAAAATCGATGTTATCAAGCCATGGGTGGTCGAGAACGGAATCCTTAATACCCAGACGATCCTCGATCGTCGTGGTCAGAAGCCCTGCGACGATGGACTTCAGGGATTTGCCCACGCGCAGGCCCTTGGGCCACTTGTACTTCCCAGAGGAGATCCTTTTATATATTTTGTTTTCATCCGTACCGAAGAATGGCTGCCAGTAAGATAAACATAAGAAAGATTTCATGTCGAAGAATTTAATGGCACTGACCGTTCTCTTCGTTAGCATTTCGTATAACGTAACGCCTGCCGCCCACCAATCGACGCTGTATCCTGTCATATGTTGATAACACAGAAGCTCAGGAGCCATGTAAAGCGGCGTCCCGATCATCAGCCATTCTGATACTGGTCCATTGTCAATCTCATCTAAACGGGCATATCCAAAGTCTGCGATGGCCAAGTACCCATCGGATCTAACAAGGATATTTGCTGGTTTGAGATCACGATGAATAATTCCCTCACCATGGAGGAAATATAGGCCAGACACAATATTGGCGAAGTAGAACCGGGCGGTAGCGGCATCGAAAGGGCCGCGCGTTTGAATGATGTCGTAGAAACACCCACTCGGTATAAACTCGAGCATAAGGTAGAGATTCAATTCGTCCTTGAAGGTGCCTACGATACCGTTCACCCAAGGACTCCAGCGCAATGCCGATAAATGCATTGTCTCTGCATTAGTATCCGCAGGGTGTTTCTGGGTGAAAGGTTATAGTTGGAAAGATGATGTAGCGGAGGTGTGCATACCTGATCAATCAGTTTCATCCTTTCTTTGGGGAGGACTTTCACTGCAAACAGTGATCCTGGACGTGCCTGTTTCCCTAGGCTTGGTTGATCGCGCGCTCGTACGAGTAAAACCTGACCATAAGCTCCGTCGCCTACATCAAGTGAACCGATTCAACTCAATTCTGGCTCTCAATTCTGAAATAGGGATCCCATACCTAATGTGCGAATACATTCGAAACCGTCCAAAGAAAGTGCGGAGGGGCGAGGGTCTACTGCATCGGGTGGTAAGATGCCACCAGTATAACCAGGTAATCCATGGACGGTGATACGTGGCTGTATGCAACAGTCAGTGAACATGCCATGACTCAGAAGGACACCAGGGAGTACAGACCGGTTTAGGATCATAATGTGAAGCACATCCAGTAATGGATGCTTTGAGGGCGTTCTTGCGAGCATGGACACCTTTGGATGGTGCAGCATTTACTTTCGGGGATCGAGAAGGATGTTTTGTGGCTCGTGAGCTTGTAGATGGTTTGGATGGCGAGGGAGTTGGGTGTCGCATTCTGATTAGCTTAGTAGGAACGAGATTGTTGTACTGGGATGAAACACTCAAGGTTATAGAACCAGACTTCAGAAATGGTCAATAAATACTGTGACCGGGACAGCGACAATTCCACATCATCATCCATTGTTTCCACAAAAAGGTGTGGTGGCAGGTCAGAGCATGATCGTGCTTCGAATTAGTGTTTAGTCTAGGCTTGTTTGACGCTTGTTATGTAATATGCCTGCTGTGGCCATTTATTGCGACATGTAACATGTGTTATAAGTGAAAAAGCCAATATCAATATTCCAAATGACTCCAGCGTTTATTACTGAAACAAAACCTCAGGATTGGATATACGTCTCTGAGGGAGCGGCGACTATCGTATTCTCGTATCAAGGACCTCACAATGTCAAATTCTCTGATCATGTCCTACGTCTCCGTAAAGTCGCTCACGGGTCGTCAGACAACATGCTACTCGAAACAAATACTGAACAGTTAGATTATCCTATGATCGCCTTCCAAGAAAACATCATCTCAAAACTTGTTCCCTCTGAGTTCTTGCCGAGTCTTGTGGTGGTGGTGCTCGACGAAGATTGGCTTAGGTCGTTTGTTGTCCTACGCAACGGCGATCGCCCAGCAGAGAGAAGGCAGACGGATCAGATTGATGTTCGCAGGAGTAAGGGTGTGTTAGCCACGGATCTCATTGGAGGCACGTCCATCGCGATGGAAATCAAGGTTATCGCCAGTTTATTGGCAGAATATCTGTGTCTGATTGGTTGTTTAGCCAAAATGGGGATTTTTACCTACAGAATGCCATCTCTCGCCTGCGACTGTCGCTCTGAAGACAGCAACATGCAGATTTTGTATGCACACCAGCTTCAAAATGGAACAAGGGGGTTTCGGTACGACATATTGTCCGTTGGACCTTTTTTCCCGCAATCAGACACGTGTTAAAAGGGCCCTAGGTGCTTTGTGGGCCGGGTGGTATGAGAGCCACGGCTCTCTCAATAACTTGCGATTCTTCGTCGAGGGCAGAATGGCAAAACCAGATGATGTACGTCTTCAGTATATCACGTTCACATATTCCTGATAGGTTTGCATAGGACCACTCGATGCAATTGCTGGCACTCTTCTTTACTGCGAACGAATTGACTGACGTCCAGGACCTCCGGGAATCGTTCATATCCGTTCTTTCGCAGGCACTTCTTGACAGTCCCGTCCTTCCCCTTCTTTCGACTTTACAACGAACACTGGATATCCTTGATATAGAGGGCTTATCCAAGTTGTACACACAGACATCACCAGGTTGCCCATACTACGGTATTGGGTCTTCAGTTCCTGATCCTGCCATGGAGGAATGGGAGGACTTCGTCAAAGTTTACCAGTCTGATTATCATTCCTGGGACCACACAGTCCTAAACCCTGGACACCTCCGGCATTATTTAATAGCATACCTTCTTTCAGCGACGTTCAAGGATTGCTCTATCATTATCCGGCCTACATCTTCGCAGGTAGGTTCGTTTGACGCGACAATCATCGACACGGATGTCAAGAACATGAATCACTTGGGAAAGTGGGAAAAGTTAGACATGAAAATTGTGGAACATTACAGGAGTTCAGGCAGGCAGCGGCGTTGCATCGACGGTCAACGCGTTAGTTAATCAGGGTACATGTATATGCTGTCATTCTCTCGCATTGAATCTTGCTCACAGATGGGTTTGAAGAACTGTAACCGATGTGGCGTTGACAAGATGTATCATTGGCTACTCTTGAATACTTCCGGAGAATATCTATCTTGGACGACTGATTTGTGTTCGGCACTTTTCTTTTTGTCACTGCAACTGAAAGACATATCTGGCTGTAATACATGTCAACTTGAGTCCAGCTCGTACATCTCTATCAAGGACTGTTCAAATCGGACTCAGACTCGACCAACAATCCGCTAGTTTTTTCCACGACAATTAAAAGGCGAGTGTTATACTTCAGATAATGTCTTCTGCAGAGCTTTTTGGACTCGTTGGACTAGAGCCGTTATGACTACTCTCCTGTGATTGGCCCGAACAGAGGGAACCATGTCCTCGGAGACAATACCGAGTAGTTCGGCATTCGTGAACCCACCTGCTTTCGTGCGCCATCCATCGGTGCGCCTGCTGCCGTCATCTTTGGGCTTCAGCCCTTGGGGGGCCAGCGCATCTACTTGTTCAATCGGACTGCAAGCAAGGCGCAGGCGCTCGTCGAAGCCTTCCCCAATCCCCCCGTAAAGCTGATCGAGACATTCGATGCTGAGGGGACTGCACCATCTGTCATCATATCCACCGTTCCAGCGAGCGTGACAACAACTGCTGACGGCACTAGCCCGGGAGACGTACTTCTTCTGCAGAGCAGGGTCGCGTACAATTTGAAACAAGGACAATGAATGCCCCATGTCGTGTCGAAGAGTGTGTTGGAGAAATATTTTGTAGCTGCCTAGGTGGATTTATGGACGTTAAATGATCATTTTGGTATCAATACATGTTGTATGATCTAGGATGCGATTTATCGGTCTCTTTACTACATAAGAGGGCGTCTCTCCTTGACCTTCGAATCTTAATCCTGGGAACAGTCCTGCACCGCACCTACTACCTTTTCCTCCACGTGTTTTATTTTTATTCTCTGTTGAGCGTCTGATATGATCCACTCCGTAATCAAGAAGGAACGACTGTTTATCATCAAGTAGGAGACTAGATCAACTCAATACATTTCTCCCCTATCTATTTGCATAACTATGGATCTGACACGATACGGGGAGGTGAGACAAATTGCTACGAAAAACATCTAGGTTTATGCTTCGCAGCTGGTTTGCTGTCCTAGTAGGTGTCGGTGAGATCACTATAAATGTGACCTGACTCCAGGTCCTTGCGCTTCTCTGGAGCGGAATGCGTATGTACGATTCGTAAATGAATATAGATTATGAATATATTATATCTCACCATATTCTGAGAAGGGGTTTCCATAGCCTGAGAAGGGGTTCTCTAGCTCTTCGCGCTTCTTTTCTGGTGTAAAATGTACGATTTGTAAATGAATATAAATGATGGATATATTATATCTCACCATATTCTGAGAAGGGGTTTCCATAGCCTGAGAAGGGGTTCTCTAGCTCTTCGCGCTTCTTTTCTGGTGTAAAATGTACGATTTGTAAACGAATATAAATGATGGATATATTATATCTCACCATATTCTGAGAAGGGGTTTCCATAGCCTGAGAAGGGGTTCTCTAGCTCCTCCCGCTTGTCTGAGTGGTGTATTGCAGCCCATCTAAGTGAATATGATGCGGCTTATGATCAAGAATACTCACAGGAATCTTCTGAGATGCCTCCTGGCATGGGTGATGCTGCACCAAGAATGACAAGAGATACAAGTGCGCTCAAGAGCAAAGAAAGCTGCATGTTTAGGGATAAGAGGAGTGACTATTCGTCAATGCACTCTACTGAAAAACCGAGAGGACCTTTTATACATTCTCGCAGGTCCGATCTTCGTTTCTTCTACAAACAATAATTGGACATATGCGCGGACCATGGTCAGCAGACAACAGCCAGCAGTGGTCAAAATTTTCAAATTGCATCAAGGAAACGTAATTCACTACAGAGTGCTACGGAGTGCTACGGAGCACTCCGTAGCACAATCCAACTCGCTAATGTGGATACGCCACGATACAGCATACGATGTTTGACTTGAAACGAATCGCGTGGCAAGTGTCCACGTTAGCCAGTGGTAGCCGCCACGTCTTAACCCGAGCTAAACGTGCATAAAATTCAAATATGCTGTCATAATTCTCTAGTATTCAATGGATGACTTTCTGTAGGCTGAAATATTCTGATTAGAATATCATATCATATATTTACCCTTATTAGGCAGGTGTGCCGCGATGCCGCTGTTCATTTACAGTCAGTTCGTAACCATGTGTCATCTACCCCCCCAATAGACTTTACAGACGACTTACATCCGTTTTAGGCCACTAACGCCAGCGATATCCGCTGACATAATCAGCCTTGCTTGAGATGCATGTCACACAATGCGGCACCTCGCACAGTAATACTGAGGTACGTTTCAACTTTTAATCAAGTACGCTAAAGTCTTTCTCTCCCGCCACTATCTAGGTGATTCTAAGTGCCCAGAACGACGTCCCAAGTTCTCTGTGCCCACTAATGGAGTGCCTACCTGACCTGTATGCCACCGGTGCCTCCAATCTCGCCCAATGCAACCTAGTAGTATCAATTTCCCGTCACTTCTTACGTTCTATCTGTGAAGATATCGCATGACAGTACTGGGGATGATAGCGAAGATCTGCTGGAGGCTAATGGCATGCATAGTAGAGTTGAGATAATGTAGCACAAGCCCAAGTGCCCCTGCAGCATCAAGAGAGCGTTTATCTATCCTTGGAGTTCTGTGCACAGAGACATTCTCAGGAGGCATTGGTGTCTCATACCAGGCTTGTGCAAAGCCTGCAGTAAGTAGTGAGGAGAGGGTGGGCACATCAACACCCATTGTAGTGATGAAGGCTCTATCATGTTGACTATCGTGTAGCACCTTCCATGGGGTGTTGATACGAGGATTTGGAAGTAGTTTGGGTCGGCAAAGGTACAAATGATGTGGATGCCAAGTGTCAATGCGCTCTTGTTGTGATACCTCACTCCCAGCAATGATAGTGGCAGCAAGCACCCTAAGTCTCTCATCGTCATCGAAATGTTCAGCCTCATCTTTGTCGAGAAGCAGCTGCTGGACTGCAAAGTTATCGTCCATCAAGGACCAGACTAAATTTGATTGAATGAGCATACGGGGGATTATTTCAGTATACATTAACATATCAGCAGTATTGGTAATATTTTTGAGACTCCAGTATATTCTATTCTGGATTATTTTGCCTATGGAAAGTCATCCAATAAGTGCAGTTTCATTTCACCAACCTACAATGGAAGGTTATGTACTAAATGATAGAAAATTTTAGTGCTGCCGCGGTCTGGTTTGGTCCGGTCTTGGACGAGAACCAAGAACCGGACCATCAGTTTGGTTCTACAAAATCACTGAACCCAGAACCGGACCACAGAGAACAGTTCTCTGTGACCTGGTTTGGTTTTTTTCTGGTCCGAACCTGAACTGAACCAGTAGCAGAGCATGGAATTTATTAAGTTCAGTAGCCTATACCCACACCCATGTCACACCGGGTATGGGTACAGTATGGTACAGGTCACTGATATTGGGGAGAACGAGAGGCCCACTTAATTCCAACAGTTGCCAGTGCTTAACGCATATGCCCAGCACACATCAGCAAATGCTGACGTGGCTCAAACATATGCAAACAACACCCAAAGGCGCTGGAATGAGAGAAGTGGAAGTACAGGCAAGTGAAAATGAGTGGAGGTGGGCCCAGACAAGTTCAAATGAGTGCAGGCAAGTCTAAAAGAGTACAGGTGAGTGCAGGTGAGCACAGACAAATGCAAGCAAGCATGAATGAATGCAGGTGAGAGGACCTGTGCAACGCTTTGAAAACATGTACAAGGGTGTGAGCATGTAGATACCATGCGAGTATAACGAATCATTGAATGAGTCATGCAGAGGTGGCATGAAGTGCTTGTTTTAAATGACGAGAGTGAGCAAGGGATACAGATGTTGAGAGCGAGGACACAGTGCTAATAATTAACACTGAGAGTCGGTGGGTATCGATGGTGATCTACTCACCCAACAGAAATTGCGACCGGTATGCATGAGAGCGGTGTAAAAATAGGGATAGCAAGACAGGCGAGCTGCCACTACGGTGACAGAGGGCTTGTGCCTGGGCATCTATGGAAACAAAGCAGGTTGATGCAGTGAAGCAGCATAAAATACACAAAACATGCACCTCTGCAGCTTATAGCAAGACACCCACAATCCCTCCAAAGTCCACCTCAGTAGCACCCAAACCCTTCAACCTCCAGTACAATGCTGGAGCTCATTCCTGGCGGATGGTTACAGCATCAGACAAGAAGATACTTTGGAGGTGCCGTGTTGAAGAAGGGGGAGGCAGTATTGCAAGATGGATAGTTGATAGCAAGCAGTAATGAAGGCAGAGAGGTCATCGTATGGCACGGAGAACCTGGTGACATCAGAAAATCAGCGAGGGGAATGTTTTCATAGCTAGTCAGAACTAGTCTCGTTACAAGTAGTTTTTACACTTGCAATCGAGCCACATCGATAGACAATGAATTGGATGATAGGCATTACTAGTACACAGGGAGTGACATACATTGATGCAGATGATGCAGAGTGAAAGTAAAAAATAACGAAAAAAACCCAGCATGACTCGGACTACTAGTACCGTCTGCCGTAACACACTGCTAAGCATGCGTCGTCCTGGTCCACTCCTCATCTCCACCGGGTCCAAAGAACTCCTCCTCAGTATCCTCAGTGTTGCCTTGAGCATCACTCACAGCAACCACCATCAATATGTTTGTTTTTGGCTGTAGTAACACACTGCAGTTAGTTCACATGCACTGATATAAAAAGAAGACTCACTGATGCTTTAGCTCGGCGGCCTGCGAAGCGCCGGACTGCTGAACATTTGCTGAATTTCTTGATTCGACTTGATGAGCTTGGCAACATGTGCAAAAGCGACCCCAGCATCTTCTGCACCTGCACTGTGGCCTTCAAGTTTTGCTGTATTTCTTGATTCAACCTGTGGAGCTCAGCGATCTGTGCTCTGGTATCCCCAGCATCCTTCAAGTTTTGCAGCATTTCTTGAATCAACCTCGTGAGCTCAGCGATATGTGTTCTGGTATTCTCAGCATCCTTTCTGGGTTGCTGCTCAGCATCCTCTCGGGCCTGCTCTGTAGGTACCTCTGCAGCCTCAATCCCTTGTATATTCACAAAGGATGAATTGGATTGTGACCAACGCTTGAACAGTTTTATTTCTCCCTCTTTCATAATTGTCGCCACTTCAGCATCGCGGAGTCCGAATCCTCGCTTGGTCTGGGCTTCTTGGATCAAGTCATCCAACAACTCAATCTCCTTGATAATGTTCTTTGCCTCCTTTCTCTTCACGACATCGGTCATCGTTTGATTTGAAATGATGTAAACCCTTTGGTCAGGTATATCAGCATTCTTCAAGTTGTCTTTCACGCTTTGGCGCATCTGCTGAATGAAATGCTGCCGTGCAGCCTGGTACAGCCACTTCTTCTGGCCTTTGTTCTCATTGTCATCGCTGTTGTACCCCATATTGATCATAATATTGGAGATATGCTGGTCTGCCTTAGAGCGCACGATGTACGTAGGGATATTAAATCGCCTGCAATTGGTGAGGATGGCAATGTCGGTCATGGTGAAGCGATTATCGAACAGGACAATGATGCCATCAAAGACGTAAAGTCCTTGGGTGTTGAAGTACTGCCAGTCTGGGGTTTTGTGTGTGCCTGCGCCTGGGATATCATACCAAACAAGAGGGTATTCCGCGTTGGGGTGAGGGATCCTAGCTATGGCTAGCATTGTTTTGACGACGCCAACAGCAGCAGCTCCGATGTCATTATTATGCAAACCGCAGAAGGCATTGATGAGAGATGATTTCCCTCCTCCTGCCACCCCGACTAATGCAAAGTGGAAAAGGTCTTCGCGATATTGAACTCTCTGCTTGGCAGTGCTAACTTCTTTAGGTGTGGGAGTCACCACGGGTTGGATGCCTTCTTTCAACTTGTGTTCAGCCTCCTCCTTGACAGCATTGGCAGCCTTTATTTTCTCTTCTGCCACTTTCTTCCTCATGTTGGCCGCCTCCTGTGCAGCAGTCGCTTTCTTCTTCTCCTCATCGGCAGCCTCCTGTAGTTTATTGGTTGTTACCTCTGCATTCTGGCGCACTTCTATCTCCTTGAGGGTTGGATTGGGCTTTTTTGGCTGACTCTCAGCACATCCCATCTCTGACTTTGCTCGCGAATGGCAATGTGTTGCCCTGTTAATAGTCACGTCGCATTATTCTCCCATCTCTTGAGCTGAAAAAACTTACTGGTATGTGTATTCTTTGGAAAGAAAATCAGCAAATAACCCTGCTCGCTCGAGCAAGTCTTGTGGGATTCAGGGTAAGAACGAAGAACCCTTGAACCATGGACTGCCATGTCTGCCTTGAGGCATTTTGTGTGGTCCCGCGTGCAGACCAAGTAAACAACTGAATGCGGCCAAACGCTGATCATAAGTCACTCAGGGGTACGGGTTACTCCACATCGATAAGATTGTGTTATGTACGGCAGATCAAGGAAACGTAATTCACTACGGAGTGCTACGGAGCACTCCGTGGCACAATCCAACTCGCTGATGCACCTTTATAAATCATGGTGGGTTGTGTGTACTGATGCGTCTGGCTATCCCTAGAGGGGTCCATGTGCAGCGTCACAGGGTCCATTTACTCCCTCTGTTCACATAGGCTTAGTAGCAGCAATCCTAAACAGAACCAGAGGTAACTCACAAGCTCGTGGGGTAGTGGCAACCTTCTCGCCGAACCCGCTCGCTCCACTAGCCTCCCTCTGGTCCAGCTAACAGACCCTTAGCCTAGGAGACGGATGCCTACGGCACGTACCAAGGAGCTGGTCAGACTCGATTACGCTGTAAGGATCGCATATCCTCTACGCCCAGACCATAGCTTCAAATCAAACGTTCGAGACCGACCACATGCTACATGCTATGCAACTCTCATCATTCATACCGTCACTCATTCAATTTTCATACCTTTCTCTTCATTCTACTTTACCTTGTCAGCAACGCCACTTCCTCCATTTTCACACAATCGTTCGGTCTATTCATACCCGAGGACCCTTACCGTTCCGCAGTATAAGTAGCTCATGTACAGTTCCTTATTCCCCGGCGACGAGAGCGGAAACGAAGCGAATTATATCCTAGATCCCCCGCTCAAAAAGCACCTCAGAAAGTCCTTAAAGCGTCTCGTCTGCCAACTTGTCTCGAAAGTATAGTCCTATTCGTATCCTGACTACGTCGATCTACCCCTTGTCGCTATCGCCTGTTTCCTCTCTTATCTTTCTCTCTCGTTCTGTTCTCTTTTCCCCTTCGAACCCACAACCAGCCTTACAGCGCTCTGTTGGACGCTTCTGACATGAGCTTCGTTTCCATGTCAATTAGCTAAGTCTGCAGTGTACACTGACGTCCTTCGTTCAAGTATCGTATCAATCTCGTTCAATTTATATCAACCCCTACTTTACTTGTTTTCACTGGGACCCAGTGCTCGTACGATTGGATGATATATTACAAACCGATTTATCTAAAACAGTGCGAGTGATGGTAATACATTTAGTGTGGGTGTCTGAGTCTTGTAATACAACGAGGAAAATTGCGTGTCTGTAGTTTCTGTATCAAACATCGTACTACAATTGCTTTTGAGTGGTGATCTTATCACATAGCAGCATTCACTCACCTCAACGACCATTGAGGTGGGTATGGAGATGTCGGTGAATCTCGATGTTTGCTCTGCTTCAATGGATTGAAAAGAGCCGACAATAACACAATCACACAACTTACCTGCATCAACACGCGTCCCGTTACTATGAGTGGCGATCTGAGGCCGACGAATAGAACCTGCACGGAAGATGCTGCAAATGATTCCAGGAGCGATCTGAAAAATTCTGAGGTCTCGCGTCAAACCCTAAGCACCAGCATCTACCTTTGAGAAGACATTCCAGGACAAAAGGCTGGATTACCATATCTACGTGAGCTAGACACACAGACAATCGGTGGACGCACCCAGTTGGTTCCGGAATGACAACAACCTGGCTATCAAGAGTGATACGCAGGATAGACGGCTTTAACGACGCTCAGACACGAGAGTCACGTTGATGCTTTAAGATAACTTACCTTATCACTGGACATTATCTTCACTTGAAGTTAGTGCGTATTTCAAGAGAAAAAGTTGGGGACCAACGTCGATGTCCAGATCTGAATATTTGGTTGTTACATAGCATCTAGGTCACAGTAGATGTAGAGGGCTTACCGAGTGCTTTGCAGATACACCGCAAGACGGCTGGGCTTTGTTCTGACTCTTTGTTTTGACAACCGGAAACAAAGTCTGAGTAGTCTTCGTTTCGAGCATACATGTAGTATTTCACCACAGAAGCGATGACTGTGGAGAACAAGGCCGCAGAAGGGATGATCTCTTCGAACAAACACAATGCTATTTTCTCTATCGAAGCCTGCGGTATGACTTTGAGAACCTCTGAGAGGAAAGCTCCACCTTTATGCGACGACAAGTGGTTTGAAAATAGAAGATCGCATATGCCATTGATTGAAATCTGGTTCATCAATTGAGCAGGGGAGCAATACAGCGAAATGCATAATTACGATGCCATCAGAAATTCTTTTCAAATGACTCTCAAGGTATAACTTGATTAGCTGAGTAGAGCGCATGGCTTTCTGGCGAAGAGTCCAGTCAGAAGCAGGGTCGTTATTCAAGTACAAGTAACTATGCATACGTTAGTGTTGGGAGGTCAACCACAGCAAATAAACTTACTGCGTAATGTTGAAAAAGGCTTGGTACCAAAATTCTGGAGTCACTTGCAACGATGTTTTGTCCACCAATGGTAATCCAACCTGACCAAAAAAAACAAGGTAAACTCCAAGCGGCCAATATTGAGGTATTAGAAAGCGGACCATGATGTCGCCCACCCAATAAACGGGAAGGAGGTTCAGGATTTCGATTATATCAACGTGCTCATCCACTTCGCGTCTCTTGCGTATCAGCTCACATGTAAGGTGTGCAAAATTTGAAGTAGAGGCGGTGTATTCAGCAACTTTACGAGAGATAGTCTTTCTGATCTGAATGAATAGCGATAAGAACCAATAGATAACGGAGAGGGCAAAAAACCTTACCGCTTCGTCCCGTACCCTCGGGGACATGTGTAAGTTCGAAAGTCGACGCTCATAGTCTCTAGCAACGTTCATGTCAGCAGCTGCAGACGCAGCTTGCTGAACTGTCGAGGGTCTGTCCCAATTGTAAAGATGCCGGATCTCGGCAGTGCGCGGCGCCTTGGCCATGCTTGAGGCAATGAACTCTGGGGTCAGGAAAGGAAAGTGAGCGTAAACTGAGCCCGCGGGATAATGATCGGGGAGCAGGCGAAAGAGAAGCTTGGTGAGCATGCCGCCATAGGATCCATCCACCTTGTTAACCATGCAATGCTCATAACCCCACGTTGTCAAGTTGAACGCTACCATGAGAAGCTCAGTATCGACGAATGATGTATAGGCCCGAGAATTGACAGCTGACTCACGAGTGAAGTCTACTGTAAGAAACCTGTCTCCACGGGTCAAACATACGGCATCGGCGAGGATGGCACGTGAAATGGTGTATCCAGGGCAAAGGCCAGCGCCAGGGATGGGAGGTTTTGTTTCCTCAGCCTGCAGCCCCACCTGAGTGCGACTCAGATGCAAACCGTCCAAGGGCTGTTATCGAGACTTACATGCAGTTCCAGGTTTTCAATATCCCCATACAAGCGTTCAGCCGCGATCTATTGACGGTCAACATGCGGGCAACATGAGTGAGCACACAGCAGGATCGATCCCTACATAAATTTCTGGATCTGGATTCCATTCGCTGAAGCTCTTGTATGCTATAAAGGCAAATTATAAATCCATAAACTGACGAAGTGAAAACCATCTCACGTTTCAAGCCAATGAAGCGACGAAATTCGTTCAGCTGGGTTTCAATACTTGGTGTCACTACGAGTCTTTGCAACTTAAATTGGACTTACTGAACAAGTGCCCCAGGCTCGTGCTTGCTTCATTCCCAAAATTTCTACAACTCGCATCACTGCCGGAACGCCCCTCGCACGAAAGGCACAAGCCTGGTCGGCCGTTGCATCCTGTAAGATACGGGCGATATCAGCGTCGCTGAATCGACCATCCTCCTCACGGGTGAGACTGCGACTCGTTAGCTGGCAATACGTGACAAAGGAATACATCATACCCGCCGAATGTCCAACTACGAATGCTAAGCATTCGAGCACTATCCTTGTGGACGGCATCCTTGAACTCTTTGAGACTAATCTAAGGAAGAAAATTCATCTTTTGAAAATTCTGTAAAGGATAGACACGCATACAGTTGAAGGGTCTTTACCAGGGAGAATGCCTTTGAAAGTGCGCTCAATCCAAACTTCGTCTTGACGCGATATCGCTGCATGCCAACGATAGAGCATGTTAAACTCCAGTGAAACGGCATTCCCAGCTCCTCGTTGGGAAACGTCATGCGTTTGCTCGCGAAACCCCTGAACGAAAGTCAAAATGGATGGTCAGCATTACGAACAACGGACCTGAAGTGGATTTAATCGCCAGGTCAGTCCATCCCTGACAAGACCAAGAATGCCTCCAACGTAGTCCGTTAAGATGATCTGCATAAAGAACGCCGTATTGACTAGTCGAGCACGGTGAAAGATCTCATCGCACTGGGCAGTACGTTGCGCGTCTTGAAGAACTGCTGGATTTGCGAATGTCCCTCGCTCGTTGAGGCTAAGGATTTTACTCGCAATATACTGTTTGAGGAATTAGCATCTCTCCATTTGCACAGTAGAACAAAAACGGACATTATGATGGCGACTGAACAGGACTGCGAGGGCACCAACGGAGGGGGGCATGAACAAAAGACGCTTGTCAGCGAATACATCTTCCCAAATATGACCCGTTCCATCTTTCTTGCGTACGCTATTGACCTGCTCTTCATTGTTCCCATATAGGATACTGAGGTCGAGGTAGCTGCTGGTATTATTAATTGTCCAATCGTGGGAGTCGGTATCAAATATGCTGTGAACGATGAGATCTGCAAATGCGAAGAACAGACTGGAGAGGCCGCCAGGATGAGGGACGAAGTCATCCTGACGGCGACGTAGAAGGATATCGAATACGTCACCTGGATCTGGTAACGGATGACGCGAGGGAACGTGCGTAGAAGGCACAGATCGCGCATATGGTTGGCCTGCTTGACCAAGGTTTGGCGCGGACATCGAATAATTAGAGCCATCAGCACTACGGAAGACATATGGCATGCTACTGGAGCTGGACAGAAACGTCGTTACAGGAGTCTTCAAGAAGCTGCAGGGCGGATGAGGAAGGTCCTTGTAAACTAGATGCGCCTGATCAGGACTGTACCCATAACTTGTCAACGAAGGCTACACGTACGGATACCGATCACGGAAATCTCAAGTTCTTTAGCGAAGACTGAGTCGTCGGGAAGGCGTGACATCAATATCAAGAGTTTCTCTAGCTGAATTACAAATAAAGCGGTGAGTTTGCATCCAATGAAAGACAATGATTACACCTACCAAAAACTCTCGGTCATTGATCCCAGATTTGAAGTTCTTAAGTGCATCAACATATGCTGGCTGATAGCAAATAGCTTGCATTCAGCTCAAATTTTACAGCAGGCGATGGCCTACGCACCAGGTCTGCCAGTGTGAAAGGGGGTCCTCGTATGATAATTTGTTCGAAGTCTTCCACTGATATGATGTTGTCAAAGAACGCGGGGATGTCGACCTGGGATATGTATGGGAGAATATTAATCTTCGGTACAAGTGACGCTGCTGCTCGTTTCATGATTTGGATATTGGAAGAAATTTTTGGTTTAGTTAATTTGGAGAGAGGGCGTGGTCAAGGGAGAAGGGCCTAGCACGACTGGCTATATATGCATCGGGTCTGAAAGGTATTCAGTGACAGATGTAAAAGACCGCCAAAAGGAATTCCAATATTGTCCTGGGGGATTCAAATTTCAAATGTTCATGGAGCGCGAGGAGGTCATTCATTCGACTATGCGTTTGACGGCGGCCATGCTGTAACATATCTAGTAAGTAATGTGACACGCGATGAACGCGACTGCTGCGTTAAATGACCGATCCTCTCCAACCAGACGTTTTAGTACCACCTTCGTATTCATGGGTCGATTAAGTAGTTTGCTCAGTCACCCTGTTGCAGGAGGTCACCATATGTCACAACATGTCACACAACATTGTTATGCACAAGTGTTGATAATAGCCTCAGAGGGGTCCCGACGCTATGCGTTATGAGCAAGTGCACTGTAACTGTAACCCTCTTATCCTTTTGAAAGAACAACGACGGTCAAGGTTGCACTTGTATTATTTTTCCCCGGGCCCGCAAACATGACAATGCCAAAAGATAATCCATACCTTGCCCATCGACATCCCACTGAGCGAGCAGTGTCAAGCGCGAGTGCTCTCAATGGTGCCAGCGCCTCCTCAAGAGAGCCTCTCTACGGCTTTGTTCCTCGCATGGTTGATGCAGGTCAAGTCCGTCGGGCATTGGTACGTCATTTCAATACTTAGAGTCTATGCTGGTTAGCTGACTCGGCCATTCGCTTAGGAACATGATTTAAACCCGTTCACAAAGCAGCCCCATACTGTCCAATACAAAAAGATCCTGGAAGCTCGCAAAAAGCTCCCTGTGTTTGCACAGATGACTGAGTTCTATAAAATAGTAAGCTTCTCTTCCTATCCTACTCCATTCACCCCGACTTACGTTCATAGTTCAACAAACATCAAATTATTGTTATGGTTGGCGAGACCGGCTCAGGCAAGACCACGCAGTAAGTTGGCACCCCCAAGACAAATATTCTCCCTTGTCATTTTTGAACAGTCGCTTATAGACTCTTTTTGTCACTGATAGAATACCCCAGTTCGTCGCCTACTCTGATCTTCCGCATACCAAGAACAAAATGGTGGCATGTACTCAGCCCCGCAGAGTCTCAGCCATGTCTGTGGCTAAGCGTGTAGCAGATGAGATGGATGGTCCGTTTTTTTTTTGCTTCGGGTTCTGATTACATCCTGAGCTCTTTCCTAGTCCAACTTGGTCGACAAGTTGGTTGTTCGATACGTTTCGAAGATATGACCGAGCCTGGAACCACCTTTCTCAAATACATGACCGATGGAATGCTTCTCCGTGAAGCTATGAACGACCCTGATCTCACCCGCTACTCCACTATCATCCTCGACGAAGCCCATGAGCGTACTCTCGCCACCGACATCCTCATGGGCATCCTCAAAATCCTTGTCCGACGTCGTTCAGACCTCAAACTCATTATCATGTCTGCCACTCTAGATGCCCTCAAGTTCCAGAAGTACTTTGCTATCTCTGGCGATACTCCCGCTCCGCTCTTTAAGATTCCAGGTCGTACCCACCCCGTCGAGGTGTTCTACACCCGGGAACCGGAGCCAGACTATTTCGAGGCTGCTAGTCGCACGGTGCTCATGATCCATCGCGCTGAGGATCCAGGAGATATCCTGTTGTTTTTGACGGGTGAGGAGGAAATAGAGGATGCGTGTCGGAAAATCAAGCTCGAGGCGGACGATCTCATCAACTCCGACCCCGAGTCTGTAGGCCCCCTCATGTGCATACCACTATACTCATCGTTACCACCACAACAACAGCAACGCATCTTCGACCCGCCACCGAAAGCAAACAGTCCGGATGGCCCGCCAGGACGCAAAGTTGTGATCAGCACAAATATTGCAGAGACGTCGCTAACGATCGATGGGATTGTGTATGTCGTGGATCCAGGGTTCTCCATGCAAAATGTGTATAACCCGCGCATCCGTGTGGAGAGCTTACTCGTGAGTCCGATCTCCAAGGCGTCGGCACAGCAGCGTGCAGGCCGAGCCGGGAGGACGAGGCCGGGCAAATGCTTTAGGTTGTACACGGAGAAGGAATTTATGTCGGAGTTCGAGGAACAGACGCACCCCGAAATTTTGAGGAGTAACTTGGCAAATACGGTGCTCGAGCTTGTCAAGGCGGGGATTAAGGTGAGTGTAACGTGGGTGGATGTTTTCAGATTGGCTGACGCGTGTGTAGGATCTTGTCGAGTTTGATTATGTGGATGCTCCGGCACCAGAGGCGCTAATGAGAGCACTGGAACTACTGAATTACCTCGCTGCATTGGACGATGATGGGAACCTCACAGCGTTGGGGAGTATCATGGCTGAATTCCCTCTGGATCCACAGGTAGGTGACTTTTCTAGTGGCAGAGTTGTTCCTCGCTGTTCTGACGTATATTCCTAGCTCTCGAAGATGCTGATCTCCAGCCCAGAATTCAAGTGTAGCAACGAGATCTTGACGATCACTGCGATGTTGTCAGGTGCGCACTCAGTCTTGACGTTTACTCTCATCTGACGCTCTTGCAGTACCAAATGTATGGCTGCGGCCGAATAGCCAGCAAAAAGAGGCAGACGCTGCTAAGGCGTTGCTTACCGTTCCTGATAGCGATCATTTCACGCTTCTCAACGTGTACAACAACTACCAACAAAGTAGGTTATCCTTTTTTATACACGCGTAACTCACTCACATCTACCCCTAGATCAATACGACAAAAACTGGACCTGGAACAACTTCCTCTCCGCTCGGGCGCTGATGCAAGCAGACAACGTGCGCGAGCAGCTGAAACGGACGATGGAACGATTTGAGGTGGAACTCAATAGCGTGCAAGATCAGAAGAAGATGTTTATGGCGATTAGGCAGGCGTTGTGTTGTGGGTTTTTCATGCAAGTTGCGCATAAAGGGGAAAGGGGGAACTATATGATCGTGAAAGATGACCAGGTGTGTTATAATTGTTTTGGTGGGTTTAATGATCTTTATGTTCTGGTAGGTCGTGGCACTGCATCCGTCGTGCGGGCTAGATACACAGCCGGAGTGGGTGATTTTCAATGAGTTCGTGCTCACGACGAGACCTTATATACGGACTGTCACGGACGTGCGACCAGATTGGTATGTTCTCAAGCATCTTGGCTCTGGATCTGCATTGACATTCCGACAGGCTCCTCAAATATGCATCTTCGTATTTTGATCTAAAGAATTGGCCAGCTAGCGAGACGAAGCGCGCATTGCTGAAGACTGATAAAAAGCAGGCGGGAAAGTTCGCGGCGCCATTTGACCAGGAAGCTCCAAAAAAAGCAGGGGGTTCGTCGAAGAAGAGGAAGAAGAAGAAGAAATAGTAGGGGTACTACAAGGTTCGCTTTCGTGTGTTATGCATACTCTTGTTATTTTAATCGATCTACATAGAATATGCATTGCCTCTGAGAGGCTGTAATCTGCAGGTGTCCTCCGCAGTTTCGCGTTCCAACTGTGTTTGGATAAGTATTGCATGTATTCTGCTGGACAGTTAATTCCGTAGATTTTCTCTACAGGACAGTCAAGAGCGGATGTATTTCTATCATGTCTGGATAAACTGTTGGCGCACGAGTCTGATAAGTGTGGAAACATTCGTGTGTAGAACTTCCTGTTCTCGTTTGGCCCAAATAAGTCTCTCGGGTAGCATTCACAAAAGAATGTGAAACGAGAATGGACCCAACATTTAGCAAGACCCACATTGTCCTCCAGAAGTCTCAGCCGCTCGTCCAACATATTGTCGATGGTAATTCGTCGCGAGCTGCTCACAAGCTTGACACCGCCCACACTAGAATGGGTTTGTTGAGAGAAAAGCACCCCATCGTTTTCCTGATAGTGCGTCGTTGTGAGCGTGCCTGATAATCAGATAGATCATCATCATCATAGCACATCCTGCAGGTATTCCTTCCCCTGCAGGGAATCAAGCAGAGCAGCTAGGAGGATCCTTGGCCTACAAAAATGATGTTAGGTTTTTCAGTACATCTGCAGTTTCCGACAGAGGTGTAGTAACCGCTGGACTTGAAGGTAACAAGAAAAATAACTTGGTCCTTAAGCAACCTCAATAACCGGTCACTGACATCTGCTGAAAATAGCGGTGTCCATGAAGTAAGTATGAACGTGCTATTGGCGCCTTGTTGGCGCCGCAAGATTATTAGTGCTGTGGGCAGAACTATTTCGAGGTAGTTCTGCCGGCAGAACTGGCAGAACCATGTTTTGCCAATGTGGCAGATGGCGGAGTCGCGTGATGTTTTAAAGCGCGCGAGTACTAACTAATCTCGGATGTAAGACCGCTCAACAGCAATATAGAATCAATATTCCATATCTCATCTTCATTTGCATCATGATCTGTGACTATAATTTCATCCTTGAACGCTGCAGGTACCAATCTCTCGTCAACGTGCTGCAGTTCTGCAAAGTTAAATGCTCTCCCTTCCAAAACTTCCTTCCTGTTCACATCCCAGTCCGAGGAAAACTCTGTGCCCATCGTTTTTCCGCATTACAAATATCTCCGAGTCGAGCATCAAATATTATCAAGTGAGATTGATTCCGAGATTGTCACTGGAGACTGCTGAGGAACAAATGCAAAGTTGAGTTCGAGCTGTTTGGCAACCTCCGTATCAATTCCCAGAAGTTCGGTCTAGGTTATGTGCAATGTGCAAGTGAGCGTGGCAGCATTGTGCTGGTTTTCTGTCAGCAACATTGTCAAGATATGACTATCGACGTCACTCTCGTACGTACTCATCCTTTTCTTTTACATACGCAATCACTCTCCGTCTTAATCAGCATATTAATACCTCTCACCGTCGAATATTGTTGAGTAGTCTTTTGACCCAATGTGAAGTCTTCGTTCTTGTCCCTCATCCCTAGTCCGAGCCTCTTCAGATCTTCACAAACATTTTTAAGGTGGACTCGGATGTGATAGCCAGTATCTGTTGCAGAAGTAGCATCCCCCTTTTTGAAGTACGAGGGTGTTCACTGTTCAGAGGCTGGCCTCCAAACTTAGTAGCGATTGTAGAGAGTTTTGAAGTGTTTCAATCACACTATCATACACTGAAATGATACAGCAAAGTTATGTAGTGCATCCTAGAGTTCTGCAGGTGCGGGAGTTCTGCCTGGAATACTTCTTTTGTTTATTGTTGGAGCGAAACCAAACAGAGGCGCTCCATGCTAGCTACTTTTGTAAATATTTAACCTAACTTTGGGCGTCTTGTATCATTTTCTACAATTTTATGTGCAGTGACCTCTAGCATTCCATCCGGTTGGTTTGTGCCACGTCACAATGCATACGTACTGCGGCCTACATACATTGAATTTCTACTGGCACGATGAATCACCGCTCAGACCTTTGGCAGACGTACATTTCCTTACCCGAGGACAAAGCAAGTTCTCAACAGCTGTACCTCCGAGTCTCGCCCACAATATCACATAGTAGAATCGTTCGCATTTGACGTATTGTCAGGTACCCCGACGGATGAGGTAAAGCAGCTGCTCTTCCAGAAGGCCTGCGGTTACTGTTCCCTCCAATTCACTCTACCATTTCGCACTGCGAGGCTCCCAAGAACATGAAAAAGTCGAGAGAACTCGTCCTGATCGAAGTCGCTGCGTGTCCCGTGATGTGTAACATTGCTAATATCCACCCTCTGTGCCTCCTTCAATCTCAGGTACTTTCTTTGCAAGGACGTAGTGACACAGAAAACCCACCATTTGGCAGATGACATCGATGGTATGCCGCTGGAATCAGGTGCCCTCAAAATTCCTGTGGTTTATACCAATCGTATGCAGCAGTGCACATATTCCCTTCTTCGCGTCGCCACCCCAGGATCATCCAAATTTTTCATCACGTATTGGAAACGTGTGCCACTAGAAGAGGACGTTAGGGAATTCGTGCTATCTCTCTTGCCAAACATTTGCATGCCTGGAAGACATCTCTATTCAAGCCCGTAGCATCTGCCGCAGTGGACCCTCGCCTTGCCAGTCCTCCCTTCTGACATTTCATTTTTCGGTCTTTATTCAGGCTTGGAAAGTTGGTAATTGTCGACTTCGATATGGATACCATCCCGACGATGTGTTCATCGAAGACACTGTAGTTACTTGGTCGGATATTCATGACTAGAGGTTTGCCCCTCGGTACACCAATACTTCCTGGTCCAAGTCATGTCAACCTTCGAATGTCGAGAGATGAGTGACAGAAACTGAGAATAAGAGACCAAAGTGTCCTAGCTAGGGTGCGGCGAAAAATGAGCCAGCTAGTTTTTAACTGGGTTATGAATGCAGGGGTTGATCTTACACGACAAGTCTACTGCATGGTGGTACATTGGTGAGTGGTAAGTTGTTAATTAGGGATAACTCCAGATAGCTGAAGCCACAGCAACAACATCTCGCATCTCTTGTACATCATGAACTCTCACAACGCTTGCACCCTGTTGAACAGCACAAGCCACGGTCGCTGCCGTTGCCCACCCTCGCTCCTTCGGCTCAGTTTTTCTCCCCTTGTATGTCCCATCCACATCCGGGCGTTCTAAAATCGCACCGAGAAACGACTTCCGAGACGATCCAATGAGTTGAGGGTATCCTGCGAGTGGATTCATGGGAGTGTTTGCTGTCATTGAAGAAGCTTCCCGAAGCAGTGCGCAGTTTGCTTCGACGGTCTTGCTGAAACCGATACCAGGGTCGACGATAACGAACCACCTTCGCACTCCGCCTTTGCCCTTAATAATCGCCTCCACTTTCTCTCCGAGTTCAACCCGCACACCTTCTAAAACTCCGCCCTTGTAGTGGCTGTAGTCTTTGTTCGATCCTGCATCACCGCGCGAATGCATCAAGATGACAGGAACAGCGAGTCTTCGTGCCACCTCTCGAATTTTCAAGAGGTGCTTTCCTGAAGTTTGCGTAAGGGGGTACTCAGGACCCGTGAAAGAATACACATCATTGATGCAATTTGCACCAGCCAGGACAGCAGCTTCCGCGACTTCCCAACGGAATGTGTCAATCGAAATAAGAGCAGAACTGACGTCCTGATCTTCATGTGACCGTATGGCCTGAATGACAGGCACTACACGTTGACATTCGTCTTCAGCTGAGACAAATGCTGCACCTGGACGGGTCGAATAACCCCCTATATCGATGATATCGGCACCTGCTCGTATGGATATCGTCGAGTAAGCCAGAGCAGTTGACACTGTATTATTAACAGAACCATCCGAGAATGAATCCGGAGTCGCATTCAAGGTAGCCATCAGCTTCACTTTTGTCGGTCGCTGGATGTCATTTGAACAATGGGTGCTCCAGTACCTTCCCATAGAGGGTACCCAATGGATGCCCGAAAGCTGCAGTGTTTCTGCGATCGGATAATCAGCGAAAGGGGTGACTTTGAGCATTGGGAAGTCGCCGGTCGACTGCCTGATGATGTTATCCAGAAGGGTGTGTATTGATTTCTTATGAACTGGATGCACGAATTCCGGAATCATACTGATTTTGCAAATTTAGTTATTACCAATAGCCAAAGCTGTACACACACTCAGCTAGAGGGCGTAGAACGAACTCTCGTTCTGCTAGGCGTGGATGTGGTACAACAAGTTCATCGGCCAAACCATCGAGGGTACCTCTCAGACCTTCAGCACGAGTGTCAATGATCTCGTTATCGTACAATATTATATCCAAGTCAACCACACGAGGTCCATTCTGGATAGAAGGCACCCTTCCCACTGTCGTTTCAATCCTTTTGAGTAATGTCAATAATATCCGTGGCTGGATGTCCGTCTCGATCTAAAGGTCCCCCAACTAAGTAACAGACTTGCCATCAGCTATTGAATGGACGAACTCACTAAGCACGCGCAATTTGCAAATCTTGGCTGGTCGGTGACGTACATAGGCGCAGTTTCATACATGAAGCTTGTGTCAACGACCGATATGGCGTCAGCAGCCACGCTGGCCAACAGCAGATTAGGTTGCTCAATCAAGCGCAAAGCGGTTTCGATGTTGGCGAATCGATCGCCAAGGTTCGAGCCGAGGGCGATTGCTACGCTGTGCTTAGCCGTTGATGAAGAATCATTCCGAATTACGGACGCTAGGAGGCTAGTCATAAATATCAATGAAAGATAGGGACTGCAGCGTATGAGAATGATGCCAGTCGGAATTGTTGATTATGTAACCCTCATATCCTTTTGAGAGAACAACGACGGTCAAGGTTGCACTTGTATTATTTTTCCCCGGGCCCGCAAACATGACAATGCCAAAAGATAATCCATACCTTGCCCATCGACATCCCACTGAGCGAGCAGTGTCAAGCGCGAGTGCTCTCAATGGTGCCAGCGCCTCCTCAAGAGAGCCTCTCTACGGCTTTGTTCCTCGCATGGTTAATGCAGATCAAGTCCGTCAGGCATTGGTATGTCATTCCAATACTAAGAGTCTATGCTGGTTAGCTGACTCGGCCATTCGCATCCGCTTAGGAACATGATTTAAACCCGTTCACAAAGCAGCCCCATACTGCCCAATACAAAAAGATCCTGGAAGCTCGCAAAAAGCTCCCTGTGTTTGCACAGATGACTGAGTTCTATAAAATAGTGAGCTTCTCTTCCTATCCTACTCCATTCACCCCGACTTACGTCTATAGTTCAACAAACATCAAATTATTGTTATGGTTGGCGAGACCGGCTCAGGCAAGACCACGCAGTAAGTTGGCACCCCCAAGACAAATATTCTCCCTTGTCATTTTTGAACAGTCGCTTATAGACTCTTTTTGTCACTGATAGAATACCCCAGTTCGTCGCCTACTCTGATCTTCCGCATACCAAGAACAAAATGGTGGCATGTACTCAGCCTCGCAGAGTCGCAGCCATGTCTGTGGCTAAGCGTGTAGCAGATGAGATGGATGGTCCGTTTTTTTGCTTCATGTTCTGATCACATTCTGAGCTCTTTCCTAGTCCAACTCGGTCGACAAGTCGGTTATTCGATACGTTTCGAAGATATGACCGAGCCTGGCACCACCTTTCTCAAATACATGACCGATGGAATGCTTCTCCGTGAAGCTATGAACGACCCTGATCTCACCCGCTACTCCACTATCATCCTCGACGAAGCCCATGAGCGTACTCTCGCCACCGACATCCTCATGGGCATCCTCAAAACCCTTGCCCGACGTCGTTCAGACCTCAAACTCATTATCATGTCTGCCACTCTAGATGCCCTCAAGTTCCAGAAGTACTTTGCTATCTCTGGTGACACTCCTGCTCCGCTCTTTAAGGTTCCAGGTCGTACCCACCCCGTCGAGGTGTTCTACACCCAGGAACCGGAGCCAGACTATGTCGAGGCTGCTATTCGCACGGTGCTCATGATCCATCGCGCTGAGGATCCAGGAGATGTCCTGTTGTTCCTGACGGGTGAGGAGGAAATAGAGGATGCGTGTCGGAAAATCAAGCTCGAGGCGGACGATCTCATCAACTCCGACCCCGAGTCTGTAGGCCCCCTCATGTGCATACCACTATACTCATCGCTACCACCACAACAACAGCAACGGATCTTCGACCCGCCACCGAAAGCAAACAGTCCGGATGGCCCTCCAGGACGCAAAGTTGTAATCAGCACAAATATTGCAGAGACGTCGCTAACGATCGATGGGATTGTGTACGTCGTGGATCCAGGGTTCTCCAAGCAAAATGTGTATAACCCGCGCATCCGTGTGGAGAGCTTACTCGTGAGTCCGATCTCCAAGGCGTCGGCACAGCAGCGTGCAGGCCGGGCCGGGAGGACGAGGCCAGGCAAATGCTTTAGGTTGTACACGGAGAAGGACTTTATGTCGGAGCTAGAGGAACAGACGCACCCCGAAATTTTGAGGAGTAACTTGGCAAATACGGTGCTAGAACTTGTCAAGGCGGGGATTAAGGTGAGTGTGACGTGGGGTGAATGTTTTCAGATGGGCTGACGCGTCTGTAGGATCTTGTCAAGTTTGATTATGTGGATGCTCCGGCGCCAGAGACGCTAATGAGAGCACTCGAACTATTGAATTACCTCGCTGCATTGGACGATGATGGGAACCTCACAGCGTTGGGGAGTATCATGGCTGAATTCCCTCTGGATCCACAGGTAGGTGACTTTTCTAGTGGCAGAGTTGTTCCTCGCTGTTCTGACGTATATTCCTAGCTCTCGAAGATGCTGATCTCCAGCCCAGAATTCAAGTGTAGCAACGAGATCTTAACGATCACCGCGATGTTGTCAGGTGCGCACTCAGTCTTGACGTTTACTCTCATCTGACGCTCTTGCAGTACCAAATGTATGGCTGCGGCCGAATAGCCAGCGAAAAGAGGCAGACGCTGCTAAGGCGTTGCTTACCGTTCCTGATGGCGATCATCTCACGCTTCTCAACGTGTACAACAACTACCAACAAAGTAGGTTATCCTTTTTTATACACGCGTAACTCACTCACATCTACCCCTAGATCAATACGACAAAAACTGGGCCTGGAACAACTTCCTCTCCTCTCGGGCGCTGATGCAAGCAGACAACGTGCGCGAGCAGCTGAAAC
The DNA here is from genome assembly GCA_016800925.1 of Suillus spraguei. Taxonomy (NCBI): domain Eukaryota; kingdom Fungi; phylum Basidiomycota; class Agaricomycetes; order Boletales; family Suillaceae; genus Suillus; species Suillus spraguei. Next base: position 126,690 of record JABCPU010000007.1, on the reverse strand, counting down.
GGACGATGGAACGGTTTGAGGTGGAGCTCATCAGCGTGCAAGATCAGAAGAAGATGTTTATGGCGATTAGGCAGGCGTTGTGTTGTGGGTTTTTCATGCAAGTTGCGCATAAAGAGGGGGAAAAGGGGAACTATATGACCGTGAAAGATAACCAGGTGTGTTATAATTGTTTTGGGTGGGTTCAATGGTTTTTATGTTGTGGTAGGTCGTGGCACTGCATCCGTCGTGCGGGCTAGACACGCAGCCGGAGTGGGTGATTTTCAATGAGTTCGTGCTCACGACGAGACCTTATATACGGACTGTCACGGACGTGCGACCAGATTGGTACGTTCTCAAGCATCTTGGCTCTGGATCTGGATTGACATTCCGACAGGCTCCTCGAATATGCATCTTCGTATTTTGATCTAAAGAATTGGCCAGACAGCGAGACGAAGCGCGCATTGCTGAAGACTGATAAAAAGCAGGCGGGAAAATTCGCGGCGCGGTTTGACCAGGAGGCGTCAAAAGAAGCAAGGGGTTTGTCGAATAAGAGGCAGAAGAAGAAATAGTAGGGGTACTACAGGGTTCGCTTTCGTGTGTTATGCGTACTCTTGTTATTTTAATTGATCTAGAATGTATATGCATTACCTCTGAGGGGCTGTAATCTGCAAGTGTCCTCCGCAGTTTCGTATTCCAACTATCTTTGGATAAGTGTTGCAATATACTGCATGTATTCTGCTGGACAGTCAACTGCGTAGATTTTATCTTTACAGGACAGTCAAGAGTGGACGTATTTCTATCATGTCTGGATAATCTGTTGAGTGGCGCACGAGTCTGGTAAGTGTGGAGACATTCATGTGTAGAACTTCCTGTTCTCGTTTGGCCCAAATAAGTCTCTTCTAATCTCGGGTAGCATCTACAAAAGAATGTTAGATGAGAATGGACCTAACATTTAGCAAGACCCACCTTGTCCTCCAGGAGTCTCAGCCGTTCATCTAACGTATTGTCAATGGTAATTCGTCGCGAGCTACTCACAAGCTTGACACCACCGGCACTAAAATGGGTTTGTTGAGAGAACAGCACCCCAGGAAAGTCGAATGACTGACCTATCTTTGCTCAGAGTTGTTTCCAACTCAAAAGACACCTCGCGCCCGCTGATCTCAGCATATGAACCTACGGCTACTTCTGCTGCCTTTTGAATGATATCGGCATCCTGTTCACGAACATGCAATGTGACATTTGTCTCCATGAGCTGGAGAAAGCCTTGCACGACAGCGCCTTCGAGGAACTGAGAGTAACGCCCTTCGTCTTCGGCAAATGTCAGAATCGATGTCCGAGCAATAGAGAATAGTTCCTGCAGTTGCTCTTCGCGACATTGGAGAAGCTTCAATCGCGATTTGTTGGTCAAGTTAGATTGTGCGCTGAACAATACTAGGTGATCAGTATGGCAGCCCAACGTCAGGCGAGTGGACACCATACATCTTCTGTGCAACTTCACCACCCTTGCGCTTCTTCTCGAATTGTGCGTCAATGGCCTGTTGTTCTTGCTTCACGAGTTTTGCCTTTCGAGACAGACACATTGCGTATTAAGAACTACGAAGTGGAGCAACGTTACGTACCTTCTCGATAGCAAACTCCTCGTCAGCTTTCACTTTGATCTCGCGTGCTTTCTCCAGAGCTTCCTGCTTGATGAAAGTAACCTATGTACACGAGCTATGATGTTAGATCCGTTTGTATTTCGACCGAAGAGTAAGGTATTGGCATTATACATGCGCAGACGTACCATCTTGTTCATCTCGCTCAGGACCTCCTCATCATTCATCGGTCGTGGAGGCATCTTGGAAGTATAAACTTATAGGATGGACTGCACCAAGACTGCACTGCTGGAAAGTGACAGAGTAGCATTCGTCGCCTAATGAGGAAAGCCGCGGCAAAATCCGCAAACCAAAAAGTTTCTGTCATCGTCTTGCTCATTGTCGAAGACGTCCTTGGAACAGAAAAAAACGACTATGGCTCATCAACGCGTTGCACTGTGGGCTGCCGAGCCAGATCTTGACGATGATAATGATGCCGATGTCGATATTCCCATTCCGATACCCTCGTCAACCAATGAAATGTACGATGACCCAAATCTCCAGCTCGACGAAGGCTCCTTGCAAGCAATGCAACAACACATCGCGCAGCAAGCTGCATTTGAACAAATTCCAGACATCGTGAAGCGCGTGAGTATTCTATCGTTTAGTTTATGATCTTATCCTCAGTAACTCGTAGTTTATCGTACATTTTCACCAAGCCGTCTTGGACAATAACCTCCAGGAAGTAACTCTCGCTTACGAGTCAGGTTGGACTCGGCTCACCGAGAAATACTATGCAAAAACGGAGTGGCCGGAAGCAGAGACCATTGCACCACTAGTCAACGACGATCAAATCTTCCTCATCCTGTATCGTGAACTGTACTACCGACATGTGTACTCAAGGCTTCAACCCAATGTAGACGACCGGTTCCACTCGTACGAGAATAGCTGCGAGCTCTTCAACTACCTCCTTAGTACGTGCATAAATTGCACCACAATCACTCTTTTGATGAGATTTGGCAGACTCCGACGGTCCTGTGCCTTTATCCCTCCCTGCAAACTGGTTGTGGGACATCATTGACGAGTTTATCTATCAGTTCCAATCATTCGCTCTTTTCCGCTCACGTCCTGCGTCAAAAACTGATGATGAATTGACCATGCTCGGCTCAGAAGGCGGAGCCCAAGCTTGGAGTTCGTATTCTGTGCTCAATGTCTTGTATTCTCTTATCCAAAAGAGTCGCGTGAATGAATGGCTCAAAGCACGTGCAGAGGGGAAAAGCGATGAGGAAATAGAGTATGTCACTTCACTCAAAAGTCTGCTTGAATTGACCGATTCTTCTGCTAGAGAAATAGCTGGCGAATACGGAACGAAGCCTTTATATCGTATGCTTGGATATTTCTCCATAATCGGCCTTCTGCGCGTACATGTTCTGCTCGGTGATTTTACGCTTGCTTTGAAGGTCATGGAAAACGTCGGGCTCGGTCAAAAAGCTCCCTTCACGGCACCTACAGCTGTACACGTCTCTACCGCTTATCATGCTGGTATATGTTACTTTATGCTGCGAAGAATTCCTGATGCAGCTCGTGTTTTCACTGGGGTTCTTAACTGGGTGATGCGTGCGCGGCAATATCACACTCGTAGTTACCAATATGATCAGGCAAGGGTTCTCATTTGTTTGTTTATTTTATTGTTTATATTCATTCTCCGTTAGATAAACAAAACGGCAGATCGGATGTATGCTATGCTGGCGCTTTGCCATGTCCTCGCGCCGACCAGGCTTGATGACAACGTAATGAATATTGTGCGCGAGCGATATGGCGACCAAATTGGGCGTATGGGCCGAGGGTATGTGTTTAACACTACTATCCAAATGCGGTCACTCAATATTTTTTTTCCATTTATTTAGCGAGGAAGGTCTGTCGACATTTGAAGAGCTGTTCTTGTATGCCTGTCCCAAGTTTATCTGTGCAAACTCCCCACCATACGATGACCCTGCCGCACTCGCTTCGATGATTATCCCACCAACGCCAACCTCTCCATCCTCGCAGAACCCTGGCGGTGATCCAACCCAACGACACCTCCAGGCTGCGTCGTCTCATTTTATGTCGCTTACACCAGTCCCAAGCCTTAAGAGTTTGCTGAAGCTCTACACAAGTCTTGACGCACAAAAACTTACTGGCTTCCTGGATACATCGGGTGCCGGTGTAGACGAAGAGGAGGTACTCAGTTGGATGATGGTCATGAAAAACGCTGGACGATGTGTTGGACGCGTGAATACTAGTGGTACTGCTGCGAATGGTGAGAAGGACAACGATGAAGGATCAAGACCTTCTGAGAGTTTACTTGGTGGCGAGTGGATGTCCATAAGTGACTTGAACTTCGTGATAGACCAGGCTCGTCATCTTCTTCATTCCACTCACTTTGAAGAGCTCAGACAACCATCTAGAATATGGTCCACATTGCTGAGTCAACGGTTGGCCGGCGATATGCAGGGTGGTTCATCCGTAATTCCGAGCATGCAGCGCGTGTGCTTGATGGCATCAAAGCATCACCATTACCACCACGTACAGCCCCTACTCAGGTTCAGAAAAAGAGTGCTGATGGACCAAAAGGAGAGAGTTTACCGAGAGCGACTGGACAGAAGGTCGCATGGGGTGGGGTCAAAGTTGCATAATAAACTATATTGCCCTGTTATATACTTGCTGTGAATCTCATGATTATTTGCAATGCCGAAGAACTGCGGGAACAACGAGTAGCCTTACATGCTGTGCTCATACAAAACGAACAGGAAAATAGTACAAAAATCAAAGACGCTTTGCATTAAGGGGGAATCGAACCCCCGGCGGGTCGATGGCAACGACCCAGGTTACCACTACCCCATTAATGCGATACGAATTTGCCTCGTGATCCATCTATGATGGATGCGGCTAAAAATAGCAGATTAATGTGAGCTACACTTTTCACATACTATAGATCTCCAACCCTGTAGGGGCCCCACAAATAGATAATTTTCCTAGTCGCACCTTCCAAAAGAGTCCTCTGCTTCTAGTGCTTACCCACAGTCTCACTGGCAAGTGCATTGCCTGCCCTCTAGCTTTCCTATCTGCAGGAAATCTGGAAATCTGGAAGACTCGGAATCTGCCAGTGGCACTAGTAGCTGTTCATTCACTTCGCAAGTTTAGAGGTGACCAGCAAATATGGAGGTATTTCAGGTCCTTGGAAACTCCCTCTGGGCCTGTCTCTTCCAAGTTTCTACGACTCTCCATGGAATCCTCCCATACTCTGAATCAGTCCGAGAACACTTATTGAGCGCTTTGGGTATTGTGACGTATGTCTCCTTGATGCCTTCTGCGCCTCCTGGCTTTCCGAGTTCTGGTAATGGTCTCTGGTATACCGCACCTGGAACGATATGGGTTAAAGAATTTTTACCCATCGGCAATGGGTACTTGGGTGGTGAGTAATGCTTGCTCATAGTCACTGTGATCGCCAAATGATATCCAAAAATTCATAGCTATGTTACCTGGTGGTACTAGCCAAGAGGTCACACAACTCAACATCGAGTCTTTATGGTCGGGAGGTCCCTTCCAGGATCCTGTGCGTGTTACACTTTAACGGCCTTCAGACCAACGTACTTATCCTTCACACAGTCGTACAATGGGGGCAATCACTTACCTTTCCAGCGGTCCAAAATAGCCGGGAAAATGCAAAACATTCGTGAAGCTATCTTTTCTAGTCCTACAGGGAAAATTGACAGTATGTCTTCAATTTTTTGGTGTAATTGCGCAGCTCTCCTCATTCTGCCATGGAGACATCGACGAGATCATGACACCTGGTGACACATATGGTAGGTGGACACATTGTTTTCTTGATTAAATTCTTGCACCTACTATCTATACTCACTGATTTCAATGGTGATTCGCGCATTTTCCAAAGGTTCATACGCCAGCGCGGGACACTTGGTCGCAACATTGGATTCAACTGGCTCTGTTTCGAAGTATGCAAGGTGGTTGGACCTGGATGAAGCGGTGTCTCGTACTACCTGGTCTGATGAGAGGACTACTTTTCTCCGGTTTGTCCTTCCTTACCTGTGTCGAGGGGCTGTCTGACCACTATACTCAGGGAATCTTTTTGCTCTCACCCTCTTCAAGCATGTGTACAATACCTGAACAGCACAACCTCTCATGTCCTACCAGCTGTGACTTACGCCTACACTGTTGCCGGAATCGATGGCCTCCCAGCTCCGAATGTTACCTGCTTGGATGAGAGAACACTGAGTATTAGGAACTACGTCTCCATCCCGGGTATGCTTTATGAGATTCTCGCGCAGGCGCAGGCACCTGGCGGGTTGATCTCGTGTTCTGCTGTATCTGGGGCATCCCCACCTAATGCTACTTTGACCGTCCTTGGTGCATCTGAGGTATGGATCAACTGGGTCGGAGGAACGAACTACGACATGGCTTCCGGAAACGCAGCTGCCAACTACTCCTTTCAAGGACCAGATCCGCACCACAATCTTGTCACGTTACTTTCGTCCGCTAATCGTACATCTTACGCTGATATGTTGAATGAGCATATTGAAGACTATACCTCCCTCGTTTCCCCTTTCTCGCTTTCCTTAGGACAAACTCCGGATCTCCATACCCCCACTGATCAAATTCTTGCTAGTTACCGGACTTCTGTTGGGGACGCTTACTTGGAATGGGTTCTGTTCAACTATGGAAGATACCTCCTAGCGAGCAGTGCTAGAGGCACCCTGCCTGCAAATTTACAGGGATTATGGGCTGATGGGTATTCGAACCCTTGGGGCGCTGGTGACTGATTTAATGCATAGGTTAACCACAATTCTGACCCCCTAATAACAGATTATCGTAAGTACCTCGCTTCCATAGAAGAAGGTATTCTTCTTTCACGTCTAGATTCAAACATCAACATCCAAATGAACTATTGGGCTGCCGAAATGTCTAATCTGGATGTGACTCGGTCACTCTTTGACTACATTGAGGTAATCAGCATGCTGTTATACCTGACACTTGGCTAAAGCTGACCCCTTGTTTTCTGCAGAATACGTGGGGACCTCGCGGCGCGTACACTGCTCAAGTTCTGTATAACATTAGCAAAGGATTTGTGACACACGGTGAAATGAATGTGCGTTTGCGAAAGACTTGTTCTATAATTCAGTGCATAAACATTTCCAACAGATCTTCGGCCATACTGGTATGAAACTTGGTGGGAACTCTGCTCAGTGGGCCAATTATCCAGGTACAATGGCTCTTCTTAGTTTTCTTACTGAATGAACGCCTATGTTTATGTCCCAAGAATCTAATGCTTGGATGGTACGTATTCCCCGTTGGGTCTGCAGCGGGCCCAGTCAATTCCATCATAGATGATACATGCATGGGATCATTTTGACCACACCAATGATATACAATGGTGGAAGACGCAAGGATGGCCACTAGTCAAGGTGCTCCACTATGGGTCTTTTAAAAGCCATGTTTAGCTAAATTTTGTTTAGTCTGTTGCTAGCTTTCATCTGGAGAAGCTCATCGAGGACTTGCATTTCAACGACTCAACCCTTGTTACTGCACCTTGCAATTCACCAGAGCAGGTCCCCATTACTTTCGGTCAGCTGGACTCTGAAAAATTTGCAAATTTCTGACCATTATGACAGGTTGCGCGCATGCTCAGCAGCTGATATGGCAGCTCTTCAATATAATTGAGAACGGTTTCGAGGTAGCCGGTGACACGGACACTGCATTTCTAGATGGTGGGAAAACATTTACCTTTCGTGCTGCCTTTGCTCATGGGATGCACAGCGGTTATTTCAAAACGGCAGCAGATGGACAAAGGGCTGCGTATCGGGCGGTGGGGTCAACTGCAAGGTTGTTATCTTGTCCTTTGTGTATCAATGATATATTAATGTTGTATTCAGAGTGGAAAGTCGATATGGACATGCCAGACGACACTCACAGACATCTTAGTCATCTGATTGGTGTAAGCCCTTGTTTTTACAGCTATCATCTCGAGCTTACAACTTTCATTAGTTATACCCCGGTTATGCGATAGCATCTTATTCCCCTGAGTTACAAGGTGGTCTTATGGTCGATGGGACCCCGACGCGTTATACCAAAGAACAAATTCTGAACGCTGCGGAAACCAGTCTGTTCCATAGAGGCATTGGAAGAGGCCCAGATGCGGATGCAGGATGGGAGAAAGTTTGGAGGGCTGCGGCGTGGGCGCAGCTTGCAAACCAGACTGAATTTTACAAAGAACTTACTGTAAGAGCCGGTGGTATATCATGCCGCTAATGCTAATCCAAATGCAGCACACCATCGAGAGAAATTTTGCGCCTAACCTCTTTTCCATGTACACGTCTGATGGAATCTTCCAGATCGATGCAAATTTGGGATATCCTGCCGCTGTTTTGGTAATATGTTCAAGTTACTTTATCTGGGAAATCTGTCGCTGAACCTTGGATTCAAAACAATAGAATGCACTCCTACAAGCCCCTGACGTTGCGAACATCAACATTCCACTCCAGGTTACGCTTCTACCTGTTCTGCCTCTCACGTGGTCGACCGGCGAACTGAAGGGCGCGCGCATACGTGGGGGAATCACCGTCGACATTGCGTGGACTGATGGTAGGCCAACGACAGCAACCTTCACCGTCGATCAGAACGTTGCAGGGAGGGAGAGAGATGTGATAGTGAATTATGGTGGGCAGGTTGTGGCACAGTTTAGGAGTAATGGGGGATACAGCCAAACCGTTTCTTCGTTTTAAGAATGTCAATCTGAACAAAGTGGAATTCTTGCAATCGTGTGCTATTATTATAATGAGATACGTCATTAACCGCTCTATCGCATTAATGGGGTAGTGGTAACCTGGGTCGTTGCCATCGACCCGCCGGGGGTTCGATTCCCCTTAATGCACGCGGAATTTTTTGAGTTCAAGTTTATTTTAACATGTACTGAGCGCTTATATCTTTTTCATCATCCACCCGGTTTCATGCATGCACATTGACATTAGACACATGCTTATTGCTCAATGCAGCTAGTTTTTAATCCTTCTATGGCTCCACGCATTGTGCAAAGCAAGAACTATCTGTGTAACATGACACCACTGATTCTACGCAACATTCCGACCCAGTATCGGTTAAAATCCTGCATGTCATATCACTCGGTTGTCCAAAGTCCGTTTATTAGTACCCATGTTGGTTTACTGATCGTCTCCGCTGCATTCCCCTCCTGACCACCATCACAGAATCATAATTCATTTGTACCTGGTGTCGCCTTGCATCGGAATCTCCAGCGCGCGAAGATGGCACGAGGATGGATTGTCTGCAGTGGCATCATGACTAGTCTCAAGCCTTTGACACATAGTCGACCGTGTGGTGTGAGCCATTTCACACGTGGTGTGCACACAACCGCTGCGCTTCTGTTGCCTAATAGTGAGACGGTCAAGTGTAACCCCAAAAATGTAATTATCTTCCAAATCTGCATCTTCATCGGCTGACTCCATGCTATTCATGATAGGCCAGCCATTCCAAGAACATTAGAATAGGTGTGTCTGACGAACTCACCGTTTCCTTTTTCACATTAATTCTGGTTATCGTCAGAGTTCCCACTAGTGAATAACACCAACAACGACATTAGTTCAAGTTGGAATGACGAGGGAACCAATACAAGAGACCAGATAATTCGCAAAGTTAGACACATCATCCGATGCAAATTTGGGGCGAGATATTTTGTGCAGCCCTATGGAAGCTCAGTATATATGGCGATGCAAGACCTGTCAAAAACAGGAGATGGAGACCTGGATCTTATCGTGCTTGTGAGTTGTTAACAATCAAGTGGCCACTCATGTTCGTGTTGATTGCTGGCAGGATAGCAAGTGGCCACAAGGTTTTTCGCCGGCAATGGACATGAAGCATCTACCTCGTATGTTTCATTCGTATGACTGAAGTATCAATAATGCTGATATTTAGAAGCCATCTACAACACTAGGTAGCATCACTCACGAGTCGACGTCAACGGAGCTAATCAAATGACAGAAAACTTGCTTGGATAATGCAACGTGCAGGCTTTACTGACGTTAAAGCAATTCCCTGGGCCCGGGTTCCCATTGGTTCGTCACCACGAATTGGCAGGATTGCTTCAGGCTCCTCACATTCCATCTCGATTTTTAGTTAAGCTCACCGATCCTGCATCTGGGCTTCAGGTCGACATAAATGTGAACGAGAGGCTGGGATTGATGAATACTGGCCTTATCAAGACATATTGCGATGCTGTACCTAGCCTTCGTTGTCTAATATCCGCCATCAAAAAATGGGCTCGTCCAAGGGCCCTCAATCAACCCTCTGCTTCTGGAGAACCTCAAACTTTCAATTCCTATGCGTTAGTGCTTATGACGATTGGATGGCTCCAGGTGCAGTTTATATTGTTTCGACTAGATCGTTCGAACCTTAATGTCTAAGAGACAAGGGACTTAGCTCCGAAACTACAAGCTGGCCTTCAGCCAATGGAATCTAACGAGCATATATTCTGGATGCGGTCACTAAAGTCAAAGCAGATACCTTGCGACACACGATATCACAACCCCACGGCGTGGGTAGCACCACGCATCGATGCCCTGGACAACCTCGTAGAGCAATGGTTCAGGTGAGGGACAGCCATGGGACCTTCCATTTTGTGGCTCAGACTTCATTACTCAGGTTCTGGGCTCAATTTCAATTTTCGCGCCATGTGATAGATATCAAGCGGGGAGGCATATTTCCCCGCATTCCACATTTTGAAGGAGCTACGGAACCTGACAATATCACCCGATGCCCTCGATCTGAACCCCACAATAGTTGGTCAAAGTTTCTCGGTCCGGATGTGGATTCGATGACAATGTTGGAGAGTTATCCTATTTCTGTCGTAGATCCATTCATTCGATCAAAAGTACGTACGTGCGTAGAAAGAGACAGCTCTTCTCCTCTGACCCGATTTTTTTTTTCAGAACGTCACCAGGGGTATTAGCGGTCAAGCATTGCGGATGTTTCAGGCTGAGTGCGCAGGCGCTGTTGAGCTATTGAAACTCGGCACCCATATGACGGACATCGTTGACGGATTTGACGTGCTCAAGCAGGATTATGAACATTGGACGGCCAAGCCACAGCAGAGTGAAAAGGACCCTTACGGCCAGTCTGCAACAGTCCTGAAAGCGCATGCGGAGGTTGATGTTATTCCTCACTGGAAGCTTGTTTCACGACAGTCACCTGAATTGGTTGATGTTGTGCGACATAGGGACTCAAAACGTGATGGCCCGCCCATTGATGGACAGATCTCATCATCAGATACCCTCGAGTCGTCTCATATAGCAAATGAGAAAATTAGTGAGGAAGAAGGCTTTGGGCTAAAACCGTCTTACTTTCAGAAGATTCGTCGTGTGTAGAGAATCCACAGTGGTTGACATGCCTTAAAAGTCATTTCATTTGAAAGACACGTGTGCACACGAACACGTCCAGAGCTCTTACTGTTACGATGTTACGACAGTTCTTGGAGCATATATAGACACCTTACCTCATGGCGTGGGGCAATGTTATGATGGGCACCCGTAGGCCGTGGCGCCCAAACCAGTGCTAACTTCATGATGGTCCAAGCGGATGTCATGAGAAAAACAGTATTAATACTGTGAATGCTGTGACGGAGGATATCTAACGGCGACCACATTATATGCGTACAGTGGAGAGGAGAAATCGAGAAATTAGTATATCATGCCACTAATATTTTGATATGTATATCATATTGATCAGAAGTAGGCTATTCTGAACTTCTGCTTATGTATGACATCTTATCTAAACTCATAGGCTACTACAGTCGCCAGACCGACATCACCGCCCCCACTACGTCTCCTCATTCCTTCTCACAGGACAAATAGGTTTCTCTTTATTCAACCTTGTTTCCTTACACCCAACATGTCCTGGAAACTAGGCACTTCCAAAAGTAAGTCCATACGCGCCGGACCCCTTTGCTGATCTCCCATCCACCGGTCACTGTTTTCCATGAGATCTCATGTCCTAACGACCGCACAGAGTCCAAGGACGCCAAAGAAAATGGCGTCGTCTCACGATCCGTCACACCAATACCGTCGCGCCCCACGACTCCCAAACCTCCTGGTGCTCTCGACCAGCAAGCTCACCTTCGATCTGGTATGCTCACGATTCGTATCTTCTCCGGTAAGCCCACTGTCCGACCTTTGAACAATACCATTCTAAATACACTATGATGTCATATACATACAGGACGCGGTCTCTCCTTAGCACCTGGCGTACATGTCCCAGAGGTTATCCAAAAAGCGCTCGACAACCCACCTGCACGAAGGTCAACTAGCAACCGCGAAAGCATGCAGAGGAAGCGATTGTGGTGGCTTCCATATGTTGTCCTCGAGTTCGACAACAATCAAGTTCTGGTAGACGCCATGGGTGGAGATCTAGCCAACCCTGTGTGGTCATACCGGGCAGACTTGTGTGTGGTTTATATGCGACGATTCAGGCATCTCTAATTATCTATGTCACTAGTGATGTGTCCCGTACATCGACGATATCAGTCTCATCATATCTTCGAACTGCCGCTGCGGTACACAGCCAAGAGGATATGGGTAACGACCTGCTCATGGCCCGTGTAGATCTTACTCCTGTACTTGATGGACATGTAAGTTCACTCGTTTGAATTCATGCTGTCTCCTAATGCTGCACTTTGCATTTAGCATGCTTCAGATCAATGGTACATTGCCACTGCTGGCACTGGCTCGTTTCACCTCAAGATCGACTACAGACCAATAAGGAACGAGTCTTTGACTATTGATGCATTCGATTTGTTGAAAGTGATTGGCAAAGGGAGCTTTGGTAAAGTGATGCAAGTGCGTAAAAAGGATACGCAGCGGATATATGCTCTCAAGACGATTCGCAAAGCCCATATCGCATCACGCCCCGGCGAAATTACACATATATTGGCTGAGAGGACGGTTTTGGCACTGGTCAACAATCCGTTTATCGTTCCACTCAAATTCTCTTTCCAAAATCCTGACAAGTTATACCTCGTAATGTCATTCGGTGAGTATTTTACCTTTAATAAGTTGGTAACAACTTACGTCTGCACAGTGAATGGCGGCGAATTGTTCTATCATCTGCAAAGGGAAGGTAAATTTGACCAGGATCGCAGCCGATTTTATGCCGCAGAACTTCTATGTGCACTCGAGCATCTACACGGATTTAATGTAGTTTACCGGTGCGTTCTTAATTCGGGTAGCTGTGCCATTTTATTAATGGTCTCATAGCGACCTAAAGCCTGAAAATATATTACTCGATTACACGGGTCATATCGCTCTTTGTGATTTCGGTACGTACATAATAATCCGGGAGCTGATGTGCTGATTAATTGCCGTCCGGTCAGGTCTTTGTAAGCTGAACATGTCAGAGACAGAGAAAACAAACAGTGAGAATGACTTGTATTTTAATGAAGTAATATAACCGGTCGCTTTAGCGTTCTGTGGCACACCGGAGTACATTGCTCCAGAGCTACTCGAGAGTCAGGGGTACACGAAGACAGTTGACTGGTGGACGCTCGGTGTCCTGCTTTACGAAATGATGGTGTGTCCTTCGAAACAGTATCTTCTGACGATAACTCAATCAAACTCAGACGGGACTACCCCCCTTCTATGACGAGAATGTCAACGTGATGTACCAACGCATCCTTAGTGATCCACTTCAATTTCCTTCAGATATGCCATCAGAGGCCAGGAGCGTCATGATCGGTCTCCTTCAGCGTGATCCTGCCCGGCGTCTGGGAGCAAATGGTGGTGAAGAGATCAAGCGTCATCCCTTCTTCGCTAAATATGTTGACTGGAACAGGCACGTATCTTATTTTTGGACTATCTGTGCATCACTCATGAATTACGCTAGGCTTCTTCACAAAAAGATTCAACCACCATTCAAGCCAAGTGTTGTGAGTAACCACAGTCATTTCCTCTTTGTTATACCAAGCGAATGTGCTTTTAGGAATCTGTACTCGACGTGGCTAACTTCGACCCGGACTTCACTAACGAGGACCCTCAAGATTCCGTTGTTGAAGACTCTGCTCTTTCGTCTACCGTGCAAGAGCAGTTTAAAGGATTCACGTACAATCCCGCCAATGAGCACCTTAGCGAGAGCGTCAACTATGGACACGCAATGGGTTAAGCCCCCGCAGTGATCATTTATTATTTGCAGTGCGCTGGCGTGCTCTCGAAAGAGTTCCGGATAGACTTTTTCGTCCCGGTCCGCTTTGTGTGTATTTATAAATTCGCATGCATTTTCGCTTCGTGCTGTGTCTTTTCTTTCAAATCAGTAGAACTTAACGGCATGTCAATTTTCCTTTCTGTAATCTTCCTGTCTCTTGTACTCGTCTGGTCATGAAAAGTTGATGACTGTATTTTTGATTACTATCATCGCTATTTGATTCCGTAGCACGAATCTTGCAGATGCCAATAAAACTTACATCCCCCTTCAATATTTTGCTGTGCGCGCGGATTCTGGCTTCCTTTGACGCAGGAGTAAGTCCAGACTCGTTTGACAAGATATCCGCGGATAGCAGTCTACTGACATATTCAATTGACAATTGTAAACTTCCCTATAATCCTCCACTACTGTTCGATGTTCTTCACACTCTGTCCCGAGCATGGTGAAATCTCACTTTCATTAAGTCAGTATTTGATCCAACCTACACAGGAAGTTGCAAGTCGAGGAATTGAGTGTGTTAGTGCCTAGGTACGGACTCAGTAACTCGGAGAACCGGGACTTACAGTGCTCTTGCGTTCAGGACTAAGGAAAGTACCTGTATGAAGGAAGGTTTATACACGATTGCATAGTTGGTATTCCAACAAGCAAACTTCGCCTATACACCGCAGCGACGGGTCGCGCCGCCCATTGCATGTCTGCATGTCACATGTTTTGTTTTTCAAAGACCACATGTGAAACTATAACCACCACCATCCTTCAAAACTTCAGACTCCACCATGGACGACCCCACGCATATCCCATATGAATTTCCCCCATTCTACTTTCTCGGTTTCCAGGATGATACAGAAGAAATAGAGGGTTACAAGCCAGGCGGGTATCACCCAGTGTACTTGGGCGACACATTTCCTTCGCGGGATAACCCAAGGTACCGAATTCTCCACAAGTTAGGGCTGGGATCAATGTCAACGGTCTGGCTCGCCAAAGATACGGTAGAAAAGTCAGCTCTAACCCACCCATCTTGTGACCTGTTGATTGATTCATACTTGGGACATCCTCATAGTCGCTGCGTGACGCTGAAAATAGTCATTGCCAATCTTTCAAGCGACAACAGAGAAACCGCTATTTTACAATGGCTGAGCACTAGATCTCGTGATCATCCCGGCGCTAAACATATTGTTCAACTACGTGATTCCTTTCAGATACAGGGTCCCAATGGAACGCACCAAGTACTCGTGATGGACGTACTGGGATCCTTATACTCGCTTGTCCCCCAAGCCGTCTTTCATCAGCAATGGTCGAGTGTATGCCGTCAGGTTATGTTGGGACTAGCTTACTTCACCAGGAAGAAGTAGTACATGGCGGTAAGCGGACGGTAGTGGTTCTTTTATATTCTCCAAGAGTACTGACCGCTGCGATGAGTCCAGATTTGCACTTCGGGAATATTGGTTTCAAGATACCCGGCATCGACCAATACACAGAGATTGAAATGTATCGACTCATAGGGGAACCAAGATTGATTCCTGTATTACCACACGATCACTCAGTACCAAGTGATTCTCTTCCGAGGTACCTTGTGTTGGCACCGCAGACCACGCATTATATGCCTAAAGCGTTCGCAGAGATCCTAAAAGACAACCTGATGGTGGAGATTATAGATTTCGGTAACGGTTTGTCACCCTTTCCAGGGTACCATAACGGTTAACTAACCCTTACGAATACTAGCATTTCGATTACAGAGTGGGAGGCCTCTCAAGCATCCAGACATGCCACGTATCATTCGTCCCCCTGAGCTGACGTTCTACAAGCTATCCAACGGTCAAGTCAAAGATGAATGGGGCTTGCCCAGCGACGTTTGGTCGATGGCCTGCACGGTAAGGTCTCTTCCTTCCGACTGACGTAGAATGATAACATATTCTCGCCATGCTAGATATTTGAGATAGCATTCGCAGATGTGATGCTTGTAGGAGGCAGTGACGACGATAACATGCTTATCTATGAGACGATGAGACTCATTGGCCCATTGCCAGAGCGGTGGAAGCCATATTGGAATTCGAAGCATTTCGAAGACTCTAATGGTATAGTTACGTTGTGGTTGTCGATTACATCACTGACATGTATTTTTAGGCAACTTCACAATTGGTCTTGACGCAGCATGGAAGGAAAGAATCGGTCCTAGTGAGGACGACGACGACAGTCAGGCTGTGGTAGACTTGCTGCGTGGCATGTTGTGCTGGGAACCGATGACCCGTCCTACGGCAGCTGCTTTGCTTCGACATCCTTGGCTCGCGACATAATCATCAAGCTGGGCGAAACTTGTATCTCCAGTCATGAATGATGATTGAGACATTACCGCTCGGGCTTGTCGATACAAACCAGCAACGATGCGATACGTTCATACAGCCAAGCTAATAACTATATTACTCGTAATGCCATGTAATAGATCGACCCGCAAAATACAGTTCTAACTTGAAAAGTATCTTTTAATTCTATCTAGCAATTCCAGAACAAGTTGAGGATCAGAGTGTTCCGTAAAGTATAAAACAGACAGGCGTGAAGTTGACAAACTGTATGCCACGAGTCGATTCTGCATGACCCGTGGCCCATTGGCAGGGAATACGCATGACGAAGTAGGGGTACACCCGGTGGTGTCGGTGAAACTCTGATTATCATGAAGTCTTCAAGTCCAATTCTAAATTTCATGTCCCTGTATATACTTTGCAAATAATCAGTGAGAGACGCAATCAGACGCTCCATTTCAATGGTAATGGGTTTCAACTACCTTTCTGCAACTATCCTGTGGTGCATCCAGGAGGATTTAAATAACGAATTACCATACGAAAAATATTAGGACATGGTGAGTGTGTATTGAGCATAGAAAAAGTACAGGGCATTGCCTCCAGGAAATACCGGGACTTAAACGAGTGTAAGAAGGCAGCCATTCAGGTGAGTTTGGTTCTGTAAATAGGTAGGTGGATGAAAATGAGAATGGGGTGATCCAAAAACAAGGTAACTTGCGTGGATGACCAAGGACAAGAGCAAACGACAACATAAATGACAAGGGTATTTCCAGAGATTGTGGAGGGAAGTGGTGTGATTTTGGTGACTGATGTGATAAGATAAAACGACTGATCAAAAGGAAAGACAGCAGGGAAGATGAAGAAGGAATGGCTGAAGTCTTCCAGTTTCTGGACGTTGAACCTGCAAGCTGCGTATGTCAAGGCATGATACAATGGAATGCCTGAGAAGATGCAGTACATTGCCACAGCCTGTGTTGACATCGACGTAAACATTCTTTCCTTCAAAACCACGGAACGTCACATCACCTTTGTTCGCCTGGTACCCGCAGAATATAGACCCCCTCCAGTTCCACAACATCAGTCGCCTGGGTCGATGTTCTATCATTACACATCCACGTATATCAGAATGGGTTCTCCAACGCCCTCAATCTCAGGAATGACGCATTTGAGATCGAATGCCTTTGCGAGCACAATTTTGAAGATTTTTTGAACGTTTATCGACGCAGATGTTGAACAGAAGACCAGCGAAGCATGCATCGCACGAGCAAATCGTTTTGCCTAATCAAATTTGTCACAAGATCACATCATCAAAATGATGTAAGGACGTACCTGCTTGGTAATCTCCTC
The DNA here is from genome assembly GCA_016800925.1 of Suillus spraguei. Taxonomy (NCBI): domain Eukaryota; kingdom Fungi; phylum Basidiomycota; class Agaricomycetes; order Boletales; family Suillaceae; genus Suillus; species Suillus spraguei. The sequence continues at coordinate 109,238 of JABCPU010000007.1, read as the reverse complement.
CTGCTCGTCTCTTGGGAACGTCGCGAACGTATCAAATTTCGTACCAATGAGAAATGGTATAGCAGTCTGATAAAAGCAATAAGCGATGCCATTGAACAATATCCTACGAAATATGAACAAACCTTGTTGAATCCTCGAGCCTGGCGGTACCACTCCTTCACCGAATTTAGTGTTGACTTTCGAGAAAGATCGAACATGAATAGAATCGCCACAGCATCATTACAGACGAGCGGTAGCATGTTAACGAACTCTCGTTGGCCACCCAAATCCCATATTGAGAACGTGATGGTCGTACGCCGGACAGAAATCGTTTTCTCCATAAAGTTGACACCTGCAGCCCAACTCATTAGAATGGCATACCGCAATGTAAAATATGTCAGGTTCTCACCTAGTGTCTGGATATAATCCTCATCAAAGCTGCCTTCTACATACTTAACCATGAGACTCGTCTTGCCAATCTGTGAATCTCCAACCATCCCAACTTTGATAACTACGCTATTCTTCTCTTCGTTGTTCTCCAGCATTGGATGCGGGTTCTGACCACTAGGGCCAGCAATTGAGGATGAGGATGCCGAACTCGTAGGCGGGGACATTGTTTTGATCAATGTAGAGTGGTATCCAGCAAGAGGGAATAATTTTGATACTGTGGTGATACGATACGACACTGAAATCGATGGGTAACAAGGTATCAAGTTGGGAGACTGTAGATGAATCAAAGGAATCGGAAGAGGGATAGAAAAGAAAGACGTGTTCTGTCGTGCGTTGGAGATGTTCGATAAGCGCCTCAGGTGAGAATTGCAGCTTGCAGGCTCACGTTCAGTACTGTACACTGAGACGCGAGCGACTCAACTTTTGCGTGGTCGCCCGTCAACAGCCAACACAGAGAACAAACAGAGAATGTGAAAGTTGAAGGAAGGATGTAAACTTAAGTAAGGTGCTGTTTGGTTTGTAGACCTCGCTTGCACGGCTTGACAGGCGCGCCGGCTGTGTCACAGGTCTGATTTTGAACTCAACATACAGCTTCAAATCTGTCCTGGTAGGCACACTGGTACCACCATGCTGAGGAGGACCACGAGGTTGGTTGGCATTTAGTCTTTCCTAGTCAGACCAATCGAAGGATGAGATGGTCGTTTCTTCGTATCATTGAAGGTATGTTCAACTGGTTTCACTATTTACAACCTGAACTTGAACCTGAAGTAGATCATTGTAAACCAAACCGAGCCCTAATGTCCAGACGTTCTCTTTGGGAAGCCACAGCTCTGGCAGAGCGCATACCATATGGTAGCCTACTAGTAGTGATACTAATTTGAAGGTTGGTTCAATTTTTATTATGGTGCGGTCGTCACGTGTACAGGTACAGATCTAGGCGCGCTTCGGCTGAATAGCTTAACATCTGGCAGAGCATGTTCAAGTTCTTGTCAATCTTGACTTCTACTTCAAAAACATATCACTTGCGGCGTTCTTGGCTGTTTCAATTGGAAGCATCACTGAAGGTTGCTGTGACCATTAGGTCTTCTTTTTCATGACTGTCTCAACAGCGAACTTGATGTTTGTCTAAATCGTTTCGGTTTTCACGCCTTAATTTACTAATCAATAGATCATAGGACTGGGATGCATTCTGCAACGCCTTTTTGAAGACGAAAGCTACTGAACTGATGCCGCTGAGCCTGCAGCGTATCAATACTATTCAGCTTAGAGCTAGTGAATGCCGTGTCTCCGCAACAATATTTTATTCACAATCCCGGGTCTCGTCACAGCCACAGACGATCGCCCCAATCTTTCGAAAATGACAAGAGGAATAAACGTTTACCTCGATATTGTATTTGGTGACGACATTTATTGGGTGACTCGCTCGTATCCAACGATTACGGTCACGCCTGAACAAATGCACAACATTAAGCGGTAGGTGGTCGATCTACCAGATCAGATCTCTGGTAGATTATTATCCCCGCATCATGATCCCAGCCGACTCGGTGAACAGCGATCTTATATATATATCTATGCCATGGTGATGACAAGAACCACATATCCTTGGCATCACCAAACGGGAATGGTGAAATATTGCTAGCAAGTCTGTCGTATTTGTTGTGCCTGTGATGTCATTTCTGATGAAAGCTGAGTATCGCAGGATGAAGAGGAAATCACTAAGGTAACCAAGTCGCTTGGGCGAGCAGATGACATAGGTCTCCAATGTTCATCATTCAACCTCAGCATGGGCGATTGTCCCTCGTGAAACATAAGCCACACGTGCAAAAAAAAATAGGTCCCCAAGTGGTTCCCTAGTATACGTACTGGCTTTAAGCAATGCCACTAGACTGTCGAAGAGTTGGTTCATGCCCTCACAAGTTCATCAAGGATCAGATAGTAATGAGCATCCGTAGTTTTGCTATCTTGCATTGATTTTTTAATTCTCACAAGCTGCTGGTATTGGGCCGATGTTTTTCACCTTGTCTCTGTTGGAACTTTGCCTGCGGAAGAGGATCATATTGTGAAATTGTCTGCTGCATCGCTATATAGCGGTGGTACTGATACGGTAGCTCACTGAGCAGGATAGTTAATACAAGTGCACAAACAACCAATTTCACTTTTGAGCAACATCTATGATAGCTATGCTTGTCTTCGACTCAAAAACCACAGCCTATGGTTTGTTTGATGTATTATATTTATATTCTACGTGCAGTGGCTAGATTACTAGGGCTGCACATCGTGCCGTATACAGTAGACGGTGAACCCATATACCGTACATTACATTGGCAGCGGAAAAAGTAAACGGTATGGTACGGAGCATTATACAGACGTATGCCGTAGTGTACGGTATATACGGAATGCAAATTAACTATGAACAAGCTCCAGACGAGCTAAATGAAACCTTGCCTTCACAAGTATCAACATTCTGATAGTCTCAAGTTTGAGACTTGCGCGCTGCAGGGAGACTGTCACGACCACCGGATTACAGGTTCAGGTTGTAGCTTCACCTACGAAAATGTGGGTGTCGAGTGCTTGGTGCCGGATAAATAATGATGGGAGGTTGGTGCACCTCTACGAAGCTAACTTATCGACCAAAAATCCAGTAGAAGAAGACAACAAGGTGTAAGTTGATCAGCTTGAGCTGCATGTTGCATGTAGTGTAATCATCTGTAATGGCGTGCATAAGTCACGCTCATTCTTACTAGTCTCATCGAGGACAACGAACTCTGGGTCACCACCAACAAAGGATAAGGATGATGGGGGTGATGTTGATATTGTGCTCGACTGCAAGCCAGGTGCAAGTTTCGTCGAGGAACAAATTTGATTCTTCAGCGAAGATGTCTTCGACTGCTGTCATGAGCACTCGCGTGATTATTCCGGTGCAGCAGACAAGTGGAGAAGGGGGCCTAATAGTACCGAGTTCTTCAAACATGTTTCAGCAGCTGGCCCGAGAGACACCGAGCACCTCACAGATATCTTCAAACTTCTAAACATGATTCCAGAGTATGAGTGCACATTCTTTCAGATCGTTATTCATTCATCGGTTGATCATGGCATATAGGCGATGGCGGGAAGAAGTCTAAGCGTCGTTTTCGATATCTGCTCAGTGCTGGCAACGGCGCGACATCAAGTCAAATGGCGTCCGAAAGGGATTGGTAGTTCAAATATAAATACGTTCAGAGTGCGCTCAATGCATGAGAGAAGGTACTGCCAATACGAGAATTGAGTATTAAATTCAAAATGTCTTCATGATCCAACTAACTGTGACATCCTGTGCTGCAAGTAGACAAGGTCGACTACTTTCCAGAGGTTTTCGAACAAACAGAGTCTGTGAGTCGCAAGAGCCGAAGAAGTCGATTGGCGGCCAGGCTGCCTGACGGCCGCATCCTGTCTTGTGCTCAGTATGGCCTTCGATGTATTGCCATGTACGGAGTGACGGCAACCCACTGCTGTATATGTCGACAGTTTCCGTGCATGCTGATGATGGCGTCGGCAGTTGTTGTATTGGTCCCGAGTACGAGTCCCCAAGCTATGATAACGACTTACAAAAGTGACTTAGTGTGAGCGCCTCTGAGTTGGTATATTGATCCATATTGTTGTCATTGCAGGACTTGGCGGTTCAGGGCAAGAAGTTACGGATAAACCCTTGCCGACTCCGTACCTTCGCGCCGACCGCGAAGGTACGGATGACGGCCGAATACGGTCTTGTACGGTGTACGGTCTGGCCGTACAACGTATCTATTGACCTCCCTTTGCAGGTCTACCGGTACGGCAACCGTATCCGTCGACGGTTGCCATATAAACCGTTTATTACGGTGACGGTATGCAGCCCTAGCACTGAGATGGTCATGCGTAAGACTCAGGTGCACCAACTCAGCCGGTCTAAGCGTGTTGAAGTTTTGTACAAGCAACAGAAAACACGGTATGATACAAGACCAACACAAGAATATTACCCATCCGAATCTTACCACCAACTTGATACAGGATCACGACTCACGACTCAAACTCAGACTGAGTAGCAGACCATACAGTTATTTCTTCATAGAGTCAAGCTCAAGGATTAGAGTCAGGTCAGTCTTCACAGAATGTTCAATGGTCCCAAACTGTTACTTGCTCTAAGATTGTCTCGACTGACACCGCATCAACACCTAGAATTACAGGTGTTCCATCGTACGCCTTTTGTCGTAGCTTATGATGAGTAATTGCATTTTGACGTTACCCTTGATAAGTCTGTCAACGCCTAGGTCTGAGCGAGCGATACGAAAAATCAACACAAAGGTATCATACTGCCAGCAGGTAGAAAGTCCCTTCCAATAAGTCTTACCGTAGCATGTGCGTGATACATGAATGTTGCCCTCATCAGGTCTTAAATACTACAATGAGGATGAGGAGTATTAGTATGAGAAGACCAATCGTGACTGTAGAGCCTAAAGCCAATAGATGAGCAAGTTGAATATTTGCAGGTCATCGATGATGAGAGTTACCATTTCGTTTCGCGCCCTGAGCAACACGTTCAAGTCTGCGCCTCGCACTGGACATGCGGGCATCGGTACTGTCGAGCTCGGTATCTAGGGCATCAAGGAGTCCTGTGTGTACCTCGAGCTCGTCGCCTATCTGGAGCGAAATGTGATGCTGTCGACCAATTGAAGAAGAAAGGTGGTCAAGGTGAGCATCTTGCGCTAGTGAATCGGACGTGAGAAATAAATCTCAAGGTATGTTTTGGAGGTAAGCTTAAAACCTTACCATCCATCATCTGCCTTTGTTGCATCAAAATTCCATTTTCATCTGGATCTGGCGGAGGATCGTCGGTGTATGGTTCGTAGGTTGTCTCAGGACTCGGAACACGTTCAGCTAGAGGTGGGGGTGACGGTGGCATCGGAGGAGGTATACTGCCATGAGTCTTAAGAACATGTGTGAGATCACACAAGGTACAACATACGTATGTAGTCCAGCCTTCTCTGCTGCTTCCTCCCCAAACATACCGCGCAGCCGTTCGTAGTGTGCTCTGAGACTTTCCGCAGCTTCGTCATCAGAAGTGGTGCGAAGGACTATGACACCATCCCTGATCTTGTGTAAATTTGTTGATATTGTTTGCAGATGTAGAGTAGGATGGGAAGCCTGGAGGCGCTGCCTTTCGAGCAGGAGAGAAAGTGTTGAGGTAGCAAGAGATGTCAGCTTCGCAGCAGACATAGTTTGTATACAGATGTGGGACTCCGAGGCCCCTCGAGCAGAGTGTATAAATGGTTGAGAAGAAAGTGAAACTTTGAAGGAGTTTTCTGGGAGTCTGAGAGCTGTAGTTTCGCAGCCCTAAGGCGGGAATGCCAGCCGATACCACGAGTCACATGTCATATCACGTGAAAGAAAAACGCGTCCTGAAGCGATACCAGCGACTGAGTATCATAAACAGAGCATATACACACTAGCGATGTGAAAGCCGCCAGAGGGCTTTGATTAAGTCCTGGTGTTTCATGAGGTATGCATGTAGCTTTATTTTATCAGCCAGCATCTATAAAGTAAGGGGGAATCTTATCTTATCTTATCTGATCGATGATCTGATCAGGTGATTACTAGGAACTTACCAACGTTGACCCTTCACTGCAAGTTATTTACAATTTCCACGAGAGCTTGACACACAATCATCATGTCAGATCAGTCTCTGCCTCCCGGTGTTCTGGAAGCTCTGAAACACCCTTCAAATGCTGGAGGCCGCTCCACAATTCGCAAACTATCTGATTTTGATCAAGGTGTACTAGCAGTTTCTGCATCTCACGATAAGGATCCGGGAGAATTGACACACAAATTTGACCTTCTATGTCCCCGTAACGGATGCGGTAGCCTAATCCTGAAAGCGGGGGTCGGCCGATGGGTAGAGCGTGACAGTGTCGAGGTCCGACTCGTTTCTGATTAATCCATATCATCGACGTCACTCAGCGATGTCGTTAGCTCGATATTACAAAGGAGCCTCTTCACCCAGACCTGCCAGCACTTCCAGTTCCACCTGCAACTGTGCACTGGTGGTTAGTGACTCCGAATATGATGGCATTTGAGAACATTGGTTTTACAAGGCCTGTCCAGCAAGACGGTCAGTATGACGCTGGTTTCTATTCATTTTCACCTGCCCTGATAATGGAATTCCAACAGTTTCAGCACAGAAACTCAAGTACCTGACATGCGCAGAGTGCGACCTTGGCCCACTGGGGTGGTGCGAAGAAGGGGGTAATGAATTCTGGCTAGCTTGTTCGCGGGTGGGATATCGCTGAGACACCTTCTACGTCCATTGGGAACAGTGTGTGTTTATAGACCGATATCAGACAGGTCACGAAGCTAAGAAATTGTAATAACAAACTGGGATTTGCTTGTACTACACTTCGTGGACCAGGTGACAACTTCGGAAGGCGGCTTGACTCTTACTTGAATCGCTGAAGAGGCCTTGATGAATAATCTTAGACATGAAATACCCGACGTGTCTATTGCCAGTGAATATCTCGATCGGTTTCATGTATCATGGCCTGGTCATGACACGTCATAGTTGAACGCGTGAAATTCGGAGCTAAATTCACACTCGGTCTACTAGCTAGGTTTAACTATTTTATTAAGACGTGGTAAGTTCCAACCTCTGTCCTCGTCATCTTGAAGTCCAGGGGTTCTGATTCACGTTGTTTCTCCGTTGCACTAGCGCCAACATTCAAGTTATATCATGGTTGATTGATCAAGTACGCACTTGGTTAGAGAGGCACGAGCAAGCCTGAGCCCACCAGTGTTTGAATGATAACTCAATATCCTATTTCTCGTGTTTCCAGCTAAATCTTCGTCGCCCACTTTGTATCATACCACAAGCAGTCATAAAGGGTAAATACTCATCCGTGAACCGGCGCCGACGAGATATGTTTAATTGTCTAGATGAACGCATGACGGATGACAAGTAGATATGATATTCCAAAGCATCTTGAACTTGTATAGGCCCTACGTACGACACTGTATGAGTTCTTAATACATTCTGTTACTTGTCAATGATAACTTCGAGACATATTGCTCATTCTACTCCCATGATACCCCACATTGCCTTTCCAACGACCGCAATTCCATCATTTTGGTTGCCCGCACGGCTTTGGCCATCATCGACAACTTCAGTGCCCAGGAGTTCTCGCCGTGCGTCGAGGAACATACGCATGATGGATTCTGTGAATTCAGGATGGCCTTGGCTACTGAGAATATGAATATCGGTCAAGTGGAAATTCAAGGGCGGTGCATCTCCCAAGGATTCGGACTGGGAGAAGCGGACCATCCCATGATTTGGTGAATGATCAGACGAGACGATGACATGGAATGAGGGAGGTTCGGTGGGAACGTGGTCCCGATTCATCAGATGAAGGTTCTTTATGCAAGTATGAGCACAATAGCAACGGAAACTGAGAAACTCCAACCAAAACACCAGATTCGACCCCATATACTTTCTTTCCGAGCTCATTTAGTCGCAGCTTTGTTGCAGAAACTTCACGCGTGTTGCGAACACATGTCCCGCCCATGGCAAGCGCAATGACCTGATGTCCGAAGCATATACCTGTCGAAGCTGATTTCAATGCTTGAAGCGTATCATAAAATATATTCACTAACCGAAAATCTTTATCCGTGGTTTCTCTGTGGCGATATACCTCACGTACTCGATCAGCTTTTTGATCCATTCCTTGCCTGGCTGGTCATATTCGTAGGCAGTAGCAGCTACGCATGTGACAAGCAAAAATCAAATACACGCATACATCCAAGTAATGTCAACGCGCCAGCCTAAGTGATTATCATTGCATCGTATCCATCATCTTTAGGATAAATTTGTGCGTACACGTCGAAAGGTTCGAGCGTGAAGGTCGCTTGCGAGTCTGCATCCATGTGCAATTGAGCCTACGGAGTCCTGTTAGAAGTGCATAACGAATCAGCTGAACGAGTATGATTTATGGGCTGAAGTGATTTCTCTAACAAGGTTCCAAAAATCTTTGTGTAGTCACCATGCTTTTCCCGAATCGCATCCAAAGGTACGTCACATATGAGGAGTGCGATACGGCGATGTGGACTCGGCTCGCGCATCGTGGGGGGCAGCTTATCAGCCGATAAGATCGTTGGCTCCTACTTTAAGAAAATGTAAATATTCACCTCTATCCCCAAATTTCTGCAAAGTACTTATACAGTCACTTCTAAAAGCGCTAGATGGCCGAGTATCGCTTCCGAGCAGAACACGATCGCAAAGACAAAATACGTACAGCGCGATAAGAAACCAGACGTCGACTGCAATCTCTTGAACGGATCCAGATAAGATCGAATCACTGCACCTGAGATATCAGCAGGACGTTTAGTCATTGAGAAAGTCAGATGACAATCGTCAATGCGAAGAATAACCGATGCATCTGAAATGAATGAAGTGGTGAGAACACCTAAGTCTGGCAGGCAACATGGCATGTAGTCTACGCCGGTATCACGTATGTGTGTTGAGTTCAAAGACATTTCGCGGGCTCGATATAGATGAATATCATCTTATCTAAAGAGACAAGTTCTCTTGGGAGAATTATGTTACACCTGAAGGCTCCCAAATAAAAGTCAATAAAAATTTGTCATTCTACCCCCATAACACCCCATATAGCCTTTCCAATGACCACAACGCCATCGTTCTGGTTGCCTGCACGACTCTCGCCATCATAAGCAAGTTCAGGGCCTAGAAGCTCCAGCCGCACACGGAGAAGCAGACGCATTATGGATTCCGTGAATTCGGGGTGGCCTTGACTGGTGAGGATATGGATATCAGTCAGGCGGAAATCCGAGTGCGGTGCGTCTTTTTGGGACTCTGACTGGGAAAAGCGGACCATCCCATGATTGGGTGATTGGCTAGACGAGGAAAGAACAAGGAATGATGGTGGCTCGGTGGGAACATGGTCGCGATTCATTAAATGAATGTTCTCGAGAAAGAATGAGCACGATAGCAATAAAAGATAAAGATTTCTAACCAATATGCCAGATTCGACACCGTACACTCTCTTCCCCAGTTCAGTCAATTGGAGCTTTGTCGCAGAAACTTCGAAACGAGTGTTGCGAACACATGTCCCGCCCATGGCAAGCGCGATAATCTGATGTCCAAAGCATATGCCTGTTAAACGTGTATCAGCACTTGTAGACCTTGCATGAAGCGTGTTTATCGACCAAAAATCTTTATCTGCGGTTTCTCTGTTGCGACAACCCTCACGTACTCAATCAACTTCTTCATCCATTCCCTGCCTGGCTGTTCATATTCATGGGCGGTAAATGCTACGCATGACAGCAAGGTTCACACTTATGGCATACACATCTGTATGTTTCCACGCACCAGAACCGGTGATTAGAAGTGCATCGTATTCATCCTCTTTAGGGTATACCTGCGCGCGCACATCGAAAGGTTCAAGTATGAACGTCGTTTGTGAGTCTGGATCAGTGATGTGAAGTCGAGCCTTATAGCGGATCGATAAATAAATGTGCAACGAACCAGCTGAACATGCCTCGTTAATGGGCTTCAGTGATTCTTCTAGAAATGTTCTGAAAATCCTCAAGTAGTCTCCATGCTGCTCCCGAATCAAATCTGCGGGTACATCGCATATGAGCAGTGCGATGCGGCGATGTGTTCCCGGCTGATACATTGCAAAAAACAAAGGAACACGCTAAGTGCAGTCAGATGATAAGCCTAGAATTCGAAGTAGTACTTGTGAGTCTGACATAATAATATTGTTGTGATCACTGAAATAGTGAGTCACAGCCTGTTGGAATGGAATGACCGCCGGGTTTTAATACCCGAATTCCGATGGTAAAACGAACACTGCCACTGACAGCGCATTGAAGCTTTTACATACTTCAATCCGTTTCAAAGTTCTCGCAGCAGCAGCATCCGTGGTTTCTTTCAATGGGCGAGGTCGTAAACGCTATCGTCGCTTTCGCGGTCATCGTGATCATCTTTCGATGGGCAACTTCATGTGAGTGATGAGTCATCGATTCTACTAATATCTACGCTTCTAATAAGTTTCTACGGTAGCCAGCGACTCTTCCAGTAGGAGGTCAGCGTCTTCAATTCTTGGTTTCAGGCCAAAGAACGTGACACAGGAAATGGTGGGCTGGAACATTTTATACTGAGTCATTATGCTGAATGCCTCTTTGCAGGTCAACCAGATACATTCCATGTTTCCAACTATACCACAGTATGTGCATGCTTAACTGCATTTTTTTTACTTATAACTGTCATAGAGATAATATTCGTTATGACTTACTGAGGACAGGGAGCGTCGAGGTAACTTCGAATAAAATCCTGGAGCGTGGATATCTTGATGCAGTATGTAAACATCTCACTGATGTCATCTCATGCATTCAAGCATTCAATTTCATAGCCTCCTCCAGCATATTTCACTGTTTATCCTCGCACAGAAGTTCCCCCACAACCCCGGCAAGTTGCTTCTCAAGGGCAGACGACAGGTTTAGCACCAACCTCAAAAGAGAACCTCATATCCCGTTACAAGCTACAAGACCGAGTGGCATCTTCCACTTTCTCACCTGAAGGCGATCTTTCCTTCGGAAAAGCCAACTGGGAGGACACGTCGGAGAAGCGCGAGGCTAGTTTGCAGGAAAGGAAAGCACAAATGATTTTGGCAGCCAGACAGTACGTCTCTATCCTTGAGTCAATGCACTTGATTAATTAATTATCCTCAGGCGAATGCTGGCACAACAGACTCAGAAGGAAGGGACAGACGTGGCGCCGGAATCCTCGTCGCACTAAATATCTATATCTCGCCGAATAATATGTCCTCACAGCAATGATTTTGATGCCCTGACTCCTTGCATGATAAGCGTTACCAAACTCTGCTTTGTACTTATTATTGTCGTTTTGCTCATACATCCCATGTCTTATCACATCCTGGACCGACTGTCATCATTTGCAATTCTTCCCTCTGCAGGATCCAACAATATTGTGACATAATACCTGTTCATTCCTATCCACCGTATCTTTTGAGGCTATCCGTAGCATGATCAGTCCCGATGCCGGGCTTTCAATCAGACGTTTGAGCCTGCCGCTGCTGGTGAGTAACAGTGCCTCGCATTTTGATTAACCCACGAAAAGTCATCTCTAGTTGCTCACGACTGCATCATGTGGTACGACAACTATCTTCATCTCATAACCTAGCCGATGACTCACGACATTGCGTTAGCGGTCTAAGAAAACCAAATATATTAGAATCATACGTTGAGACACCTGCTCAAAATCGACACGGTCCTACGTAAAATGGTGATGGCTCACAAGCGACTGAACGGCCTGAGGCTACCCTGAGCTCACAAAGTTGTGACAGATTTTCGGGATGCGGTTGCCACTTTTAACTCAGGCACAGTACGAACTTGATTACGGGTCGTAGATATATCCCGAATCATCACATACATGTATACGGCTCGCAATCAGGTCTGTACTATGCTAGCCATCTGCGCATCTTGTCATCCCAGCTCGCAATCAATTAAAGCTACAAGTGAACGGCATAAAAGTATCCGACTTGGCTTCAGGAGATGACCCTCGACGATGTCTCCCAGTAGTTTTAACGATGCTGCGCATTATTTCTGTTGGAACCAATTAGAAGGGGCACCATGACGTTTTCGGTTCTCGCGCCACTGATCACTAGCGACCCTAACCGGGGTACGCACAGTTAGATTCACCTGAGAATGGACTTACCTCATCTGAATTGACGCAACGCTTGCATACTTATACCGTCAGGTAGCAGAACATCGATAAACAGACAGCGCAGTGGAAGCAGAATGGTCTACCATGGAAAGACAGTCGTTCCTTGATTGCAAGCAAAAAGTGCTCGACCGCAGCGTTCGGCAGGAGGGAGCAACTGATGATCGATTGAAAAAAAAATACATTTAGTCTATCAGTAAGTCCGGAGTCCTTCATCTTCATAGGGTGACGCGTCTAAAACAGCGGGTGGGAACGGCGGACTCGTCGGGGCACACCTCACACAAGGACATTCACAAACTCTTGGGTGGGGCAGGGTACAGGGTAGGTAGCACGTCCAGCGTAGAGTAGTTCACTCTCATCAGATGAAAAAACAAGTCTTGAGTCCTGAGATCCCGGCTGCCCATTAGAAAGGAAGTGCCGCGACTATCCAGTGCGGGTCAAACGTATGCGCCGTCGAGTAATTCGAACATTTGAGCATTTTTAATCAAAGAGTTATCATGGGTCTGAGTAGTGGAGCAACAAGCTGGGCTTCCGCAGCTTGTTCCTACTATCTCGCTTGAAAGTCCAATCGTGCACTAATCTCGCATCGCTCCGAGTTTGTCGATATCGGTTTCGACGTGGCAGATGATGACAAGAAGTGATATCAAAAGCAGAAGGACATAAACGTACAAAGCATATGAGCCTGCGTTGTACTGTAATCTGCGGATGAAATTACAGGTTTCGCTCACACTGACCTGCTGGGACATGGAACTTCCTTGTCCTCAGATGACAGTGTGGGACGAAGGCGGTGTACATAGGGCGCTCGGCGCATCCTCCCACCGAAACTGGGAGACTGTCTGGTTTCAGTGAGGGAATTTCTATATTTCCATACCAAGGAAGCTGTCAAGATGCGGTGCGAATGAGTCTAAACAGCAACAAACATCATCATCGGCGCGTAAACTGGCTAACATTAGCTGACTGCTATTTCCGTTACAAAGGGGTCTCCATGCTCACCCACGAATCCCCACGATGCTGTAGTACCTGTGCAAATATGAGGTATCCACTGTCAGCAATTTTTTCCTTGTGCTACCCTCAAAAATTTGAAGTACGCACGTTGCTCCCGTCGCATTCAGGATCATCATGACCTGAGAAACTATTAGCGTTAAGTTTCGACTCAGTCACTGGGAATGTCGAACGCATGCACAATGTACGTAAGGCCCACACCATCATGAGGTCGGTCGCGAAACGTTATATGATATAGTTGGCTACGAGATGTTACGACTGATGCATCAGATGTATCATGTGGGTCGACTTTTTTCGTCCGCGTTAAAGACGCGAAACGATTCAGAGACTTTGGCTGCCGGGCTACTCGCGCAGTCAAGTCAACATGGCTTATCGATGCAACAGTCAACCGGTCATGTTCAGTGATTCCCGTTTGCACGATACAAACCACCGGGAAAGTAATCGACTTTCAACAGGTCGAGAACACCGGTAACGGTCGTTTTTAACACGTGAAATCCTCGTGCTTGGAACGATACGGCATCAGGATTACAAGCATTACTTCAGGGGTTATCATATCAGTTCTAATGGACATGAGGTGAAAGCGCCAGGGTCATGTGCAGGTTCGTTTCCGCTCCACATGTGATCTACTCGTTGAACATTTCCGCTGGACATTTCGATGAGGTAACGCACGTGTAATCCGATATACCACTGCCAGGTACTCAACGACATGTTGTTCAGGTCTCTTTTGACCTGATTAAGCTTTTAGAGTTCCGGGTAGTTTCTTGGGGAAATTCAAGTATTATTTTCTGACTTGCTTTCTTGCTGTGTGCGATTATAGCGTGTATTAATACTGAACAATCGGTGCGCATGCAAGCACTGCAGATACGGGCGTGCGGCGCTGCAGCATAGCGGGATACTAATAATAAAAGGGGGGGTATTTATTTATAGGATACCGTAATCGGAGACTGAAATCGTGAAATTGTTTATGTCGGATTAATTTGACAACATTGTGCTCTGTTCGTTCGTTGTCGTTATGGATGATGGTGAGCGAGAGCACGTACGGAACTGGTTGCTCGCTGAGGATAACGCACGCATCGTTCTACTCACTGTCTCTTCTCTTGCCCTCGCTGTTGCATCCATGCTCCTTTGGCGGGCGAAACACGTGGAGGACAATCCCGGGAACGACCACGGAACTGACTCACACCGTTCTGCTCAATCCATAATCACCGCCGCTCTTTCTACTTTTCATATCGCCAGTAATACTCCTGGTGAGTGCGATATGACCGAACCAGAACGCCCGAACACTCCCGAAGCATCATCTACGTCTGCCGACGCGGAGCAGAAAGCTTCTCGCTCCAAGGAGCGACGCAGAAGAGGAAAAGTTCCGCACAAAGAACTTCTCAAGGGCGGGAAGAAGGCAAAGTCTACATTCAAGACCACACACCCTAAAACACCTGTTCACCAGGATAACAGCGGTAGCGAATCCTCAGTATTCGAGTCAAAGTTCAAGTTGACTACAAGTAACGATAATATCGCGCCAGTCGCGCCATCCACTTCTCGTTTACCTTCACCTATTCTAGATTCTCCTGAAGAGAATCCGGTATCCCGTTTGAGCGTAGAGTCGCCGCCAGCAGTTGAACCCCACGAGGACCGCTTGCTACCTGCTTGCATGTCAGCATCGAGTTCTGAGCCAATATCCGTTTCGCGTCACATCACCTTCAATAACCCCGCCATGCGTATTTCACGCTCTGAACATACGCACCTGCATACCACCATTGACAACATTCAATCTGCTGGCAGCCCCTGTCACGACGTCTCCGCTTCTTCCATATCAGAATCATCCTCCCCAACCACTCCCACCGAAGATCACGACAGCTATGAGCGTGCATCATCGTCTTCTTATCCTCAATCTCGGTCTATGCCACTCCGTTTATCCACGTCTACCCACGCGTTGGATTTGGACGAACAATCACAGGCCTACAGGGCAGCTGCTCACACCGAGCTTCCACGATTAATGTCCAAGCAACGTGGAGCTGACAAAGCCAATGGGAGTTGCGTGGTTTCAGCCTCTATCTCGCATAACACCCCTTTAGCATCTTCATTTACCTCTCCCGCACGAATTACGTTATCTACGTCTGCATCCGCATCCAGTTCCCCATTACATCCAAATCCAGGATCGAATATTGAACCACCACCATCTCCTTCCGGTTCCTCCCCTCAGCTTGCTCCTTCACCAACACTTCCACATGTCACATTTCCTACTTTGAACTCTCTTCAGGCGTCTCCTAATGATCACACACATACCCACTCGAGCACAATTGAAAGTCCTATTATGAATGAAAACAAAGTCGCAGGTCCGCCTATACCAACTGCTTCGCGAGGCTCGACGCCTCCACTAGGAGTATCTGTCCATACTGTCCATATAGGCTCGCATGTTGGCCCATTAAGTGCTCAAACCCAGCTCGCGTCCATGCGTGGTGCACTGGAGGCTGCGAGACTACGAGAAGAGAAAGCTCGTGCGGAGGTCGAACGCGTGGGGAAGGAAAATGAAGAGTTAAAGTGGCGATGGAATGAGGATATGATGGCTTGGAGGAGGCGAGAAGCTGAAGTGAGTATTTACTTCTCACCGAGCCTCCCATTATGTGGTGGCCTGGTCTTCTTTATTATCATTTCACTGACTATGTTCTTCAGCTACAAGCCCAAGTCCATCATTTCATGCAGCAGCTTCAGGCAGCATACTCTGTCCTTGCAACCTTGCAATCCCAGGCACAAGCCCAAGTCCAGCCTCCCTCATCGTCTTACTCCTCTCCCACATCGCCATCCCCACGTCTACAGCCTCACAGCCCCAACATCTCTCACAACGGCCTTCCCACAATTTTCAGCCATAATCCACCCGCACATGTCCAAGCACTGCTTGCATCATCCTACCACCCATACCCCGGCTTTCCAGGTACTTATGGAAGTGCAGGAATGTCACCTTTATTCTCGGGTCTAAGAATGACCATGAGTCCGGGAAGCAGCGTGCGGAATGGCAGTGGCAAAGGCCAATATACTCCCGATACGACTTCTTCGGCGGGATCATCGCCATCGCGTGGGAGGCGACGACGGCGTGATTCGACATCTTCGCCTACTCAAGATAGTAATAGTGAAGACACGAGCATCAATGAAGCAGAGGAAGATGACCAGGAGGACATGTGGCAGAATAGCATACTGGCCGACGCGATTCTAAAGCGCCCTGAAAGCCTGCGTGTACCTAGTCGAGGAAGTCTTCGATCTGATGGTCGCATGAGCGCCATGGAGAGCGGGAAAGAGGACGCAGGACGTGTGCCTAGCAGGATGAGTGAGAGATCGGATGTTTCTGCGAGCGGAGGCAGTTACGGGGTGCTGAGTATGTCAAGTTTGTCATTGGGTAAGAGCGAAGATGAGACGAGTGGCGTCGACGCAGAGGGCAACTCTACTCTGATAGAAGATATGAACGCTGGCGGCGAGGGAACGTCAGATCCTGACGTACCCACGCGAGTCAGCTCGTTCTGGGATCCATCAACTCCCGCTCCTACAAAAGGCGTTCAATAACCATCAGATGTCGGATTTTGACTTATAGTGTGTTATGTCCTCCCTCTACCCCCCACGTTTTCTTCCACCACTTTCGTTACTTTTATACGATACGATTGATCCATGGGGACTTGGAATTTGGATGTCGAGTTGTATAATGTATATTTTCAGATTATTGTCATAATACACGTTGCATGGTTCTTCCGTCGCGTCTAAACTGCTTGCGTCGACACTTGGTGATTGTAAATGGCGGCTCTCCAGACTTCATGTTATATCTGAGGTCCGGCAAAACTGAACTGAGATCAAGTTCGACTTCACAACGGGCTGAATCTTCTTAGGACCATGTTTCACGAGCCGATCTATTACATGGTGTTACGAATAATATAATTATTACCTGACTGTGTAAATGTAGTGAAAGAAATTAACGTATTGTATCGTTGCTGGTTTGTGTCGACGAGCTGAGCGGTAACGTCTCAACGACCGTTCATGCAAGACCGCTTCAGTCAGATTCATCGCGGCACTGGGTGACATGTTGCGCTGGAAATCGATTGCCCGTCCCACAGCAGTTGATTTGCTGCGACATCCTCGGTTCGCGACCTTACTTCCGTGGAACTTGTCTCCAGTCATGAACCCCAGTCAAAACCCAACATGATGGGAACGGGCGCCAGCGGACGACATCTGAAAAAGGTCGCGAACCGAGGATGTCGCAGCAAATCAACTGCTGTGGGACGGGCAATCGATTTCCAGCGCAACATGTCACGCAGCAAGTCCACCACAGTGACCGCACTGTGGTCATCGTTCTCAGTAGAACACCTTTCCTTCCATGTGATCAATCGTGAAGTTGCCTAAAAATACATGCAATCGACAACTACGACGTAACCATACCATCAGTGTCTTTGAATTCCAGTACAGTTTCCACCGCCCTGGCAGAGTTTCATCGTCTCATAGATAAGCGTGTTACCGTCGTCGCTGCCTTCTGCAAGCATCACATCTGAGAGTGCTACTCCCCAATGTCGAGATTCTACGGCAGTCGGGAGGGAAGAAACCCTACCGTGCACTGATTCGGGCTTCCTTCTGAATAAACATGCATTGTACAGACACAGTCCATGTCTAGAAGGATGACGAAGCTGTCCAGTACACGCAACTCTCCGTCCAGCAGACTGGTAAGAGAGAGACCCGAGTCTATCGTAAACAAGACCAAGCGTCGTGATATATATGTAGACATGCACGATCTATGATGTCATGTCTGACGCGTGTGTGTATTGGTAAGCACCCCTTGTTGAATCCTTTCAGCGCGTCTGTATCTTCAACCTCGCTGCTCGGTAATCTGGTCTGTACCCACGCCAGCGCACCAGCCGTGTGCTCTCTTGTCGAGGATATGTTCTATCTCCCACCCTTCGGCGCCGGACATCGTGATGATTGGGTATGGCCTTTGAAGTTCGCGTATGGGATACAGGTTGGGGTCATTGCGTACGTGTTGTTTCAGTTCCGAAACATGAAATGTAGGATGAATGTTAGTATGTGCGGGCAAATCGACAGTACAAGTGGACGACTCAGGATGTGCTAAAATGATCTTGTAGGGACCATCGTAGCGGGGCATAAACTTGCCGACGCGTTTGCTGTTCCAGTTTAGATATTCCCGCCGCCGGTATGCAGTCGATAGGTATACAAGGTCGTCAACTGCGAATTTCGGTTCGTCTGCCCTGTGGGCATTAGCCAAGTTTGCTTGACTTATCTTTGAAGTGAGGAGTGTGTCGTAAGCATTCTTGAGTGCCACGATGGCATCGAGCACGCAGCTAAGTCGCAGGAATTCTTCCTTGTCTTTTGTACTACTGTGGAGTCAGCGGGGCAATAGTCTCGGTGAGCAATCTCAGTGTAATGAAAGTGTAAGTATCCTGTTGATGCATTGACAGTAGACATGAGATTGAACCTGATGCATGGAGTGCGTCTACCACCTGATTGATGTTGGTCTACGAAGAATCGCATTCAGGCTCTTGTTAGTATATTCACTTGAGCCATCTGTTTGTGGGTAGGCAAATGCACGGGTTGGGGTAACGTGTGCGGGTCACGGGTATGGGTACCAGTATTAGCCACGGATCTCATTTGGGGTACACCCATCTCGATGGAAATCAAGGTTGTCGCCAGTCTATTGGCAGAATACGTGTCTGATTGCTTGTTTAGCCGAAATGGAGATTTTTACCTACAGAATGCCATTTCTCGCCTGAGACTGTCGCTCTGAAGACAGCAACGTGCAGATTTTGTGCTTTAAAATGGAACAAGGGGGTTTCGGTACGACATATTGTCCCTTGGACCTCTTTTCCCGCAATGAGGCGCGTATTAGAAGGGTTCTGGGTGCTTTGTGGGCTGGGTGGTATGAGAGCAATGGGTCTCTCAATAACAAATAACTTGCGATTCTTCGTCGAGGGCAGAATGGCAAAACCAGATGATGTACGTCTTCATTATATCGCGTTCACATATTCCTGATAGGTTTGGATAGGACCACTCGATGCAATTGCTGGCACTCTTCACTGCGAACAAATTGACCGACATCCAGAACCTCGGGAATCATCCATATCTGTTCTTTCGCAGGCACTCCTTGATAGTCCGTTCTTCCCGTTCTTTTAAAACGAACACTGGATATCCTTGGTGTAGAGGGTTTATCCAAGTTGTACACACAAACATTGTCAAGTTTCCCATATGATGGTCTTGGGTCTTCAGTTCCTGATCATTCCATAGAGGAATGGGAGGACTTCATCAGTCTGATTATCACTCCTGGCACTACACAGTCCTAAATCCTGGACATCTCCGGCATTATCTAATGGCATACCTTCTTTCAGTGACATTCAAGGATTGCTCTATCATTATCCGGCCTAAATCTTTGCAGGTAGGTTCGTTTGACGCGACAATCATCGACACAGATATCAAGAGCATGAATCGCTTAGGGAAGTAGAAAAAGTTAGACATGGAACATTACAAGAGTTCAGGCAGGCAGCGGCGTTGCATCGACGGTCAACGTGTTAGTTAATCAGGGTACATGTATGTGCTGTCACTCTCTCGCATTGAATGTCGCTTACAGATAGATACGAAGAACTGTAACCGTTGTGGCATTGACAAGATGTATCATAGGCTACTTCCGAACACTTCCGGGGAATATCTCGGATGAGTGATTTGTGTTCGGCACTTTTCTTTTTGTCACTTCAACTGAAAGAAATTTGGCTGTAATGCATATCAACTTGAGTCTAGCTCGTACATCTCCATAAAGGGCTGTTCGAGTCGGACTCAGACTCGACCAACAATCCGCTAGTTTTTTCCACAATAATTGAAAGGCGAGCGTTATATTACAGATAGTGCCTTCTGCAGAGCTTCTTGAACTCGTCGGACTAGAGCTGTTATGACTACTCTCCCGTGATTGGCCCGAACCGAGGAAACCGTGTTCTCGGAGACAACATCGAGTAGTTCGGCATTCGTGAACCCATCTGCTCTCGTGCGGCATCCCTACCTGTTCGACCTGACTGCAAGCAAGGCGCAGGCGCTCGTCGAAATCGAAATCTTTCCCAATCCCCCGTCAAGCTGACCGAGACACGTGATGCTTAGCCTGCTGAGGGGCCTGCACCAACTGTCATTGTATACACCGATCCAGCGAGTGCGACAACAACTGCCGACAGCACTAGCCCGGGGGGCGTACTTCTAGAGCAGGGTTACGTACAATTTGAAACATGGAGGATGCCCGAAGCATATCATGTCGAAGAGTGTGTTCAAGTTGGAGAAATATTTTGCAGCTACCTAGGTGGATTTACGTCTGGGTGTCACGTTGTCATTGATTATCATGGTATCAATACATATTGTGTGATCTGGGATACGATTTATCGGTCTCTCTACTACACAAGAGGGCATCTCTCCTTGACCTTCGAGTCTTAATCCTGGGAACAGTACTGCACCGCACCTTCTACCTTTTCCTCCACGTATTTTATTCTCTGTTGAGCGTCTGATATGATCAACTCCGCAATCAAGGAACGACTGTATCATCAAGTATGAGACTAGATCAACTCAATACATTTTCCCCCTATTTATTTAACATAACTACGGGCCTGACACGACACGGGGAAGTGAGACAAATTTATACGAAAGACGTCAAGGTTGCTACACAGCTGGTTTGCTGCCCTAGTAGACGTCGGTGAGATCACTATAAATGTGACCTGACTCCAGGTCCTTGCGCTTGTCTGGTGTAAAATGTATGATTTGTAAATGAATATAAATGATGGATATATTATATCTCACCTCCAATTGTGCCATACTTTATGAATGCTGAACCGAGTTCCTCGCGTTTCTTGTCTGGTGTAAAATGTACGATTCGTAAATGAATATAAATGATGGATGTATTATATCTCACCTCCAGTTGAATCATACTTGAAGTATGCTGAATCGAGTTCCTCGCGTTTCTTGTCTGGTGTAAAATGTACGATTCGTAAATGAATATAAATGATGGATGTATTATATCTCACCTCCAGTTGAATCATACTTGAAGTATGCTGAATCGAGTTCCTCGCGTTTCTTGTCTGGTGTAAAATGTACGATTCGTAAATGAATATAAATGATGGATGTATTATATCTCACCTCCAGTTGAACCATACTTTAAGTATTCTGGAGAAAGCTCCTCTCGCTTGTCTGAGTGGTGTATTGCAGCTCATCTGAGTGAATATGATACTGCTGACGATCATGAATACTCACAAGAATGTTCAGAGATGGCTCCTGGCACGGGTGACGCTGCACCAAGAATGACAAGAGACACAAGTGCGCTCAAGAGCAAAGAAAGCTGCATGTTTAGGGATAAGAGGAGTGACTATTCGTCAATGCCCTCTACTGAAAAACCGAGAGGACCTTTTATACATTCTCGCAGGTCCGATCTTCGCCTCTTCTACCAACAATAATTGAACATATGCGCAGACCATGATCTGCAGACAACAGTGGTCAAAATTTTCAAGGTGGGTACCGCCACGATACAGCACACGATGTCTGACTCGGACGAATTGCGTGGCAAGTGTCTGGTGACTGATACAAATGATTCCATTGAGAAAGCTTCGTCATCATAATGCATCCACCGTTGGCCGACGTTAACCAGTGGTAGAATGAGGAGTCGCCACGTCTTAACCAAAGCTAAACATGCATAAAGATTCAAATATGCTGTCATGATTCTCTTGCAATCATTAAGTGTCATTTCACCAACCTACAATGGAAGAATGAATGATGAAGGCCGAATGTTATGTACTTAATCTCCACACCTTGCCAGAGTGCTACTGATAGACATGACATATTAACGGGCAAGCCCCACTCATCTTTGACTTGACCGTCGGATAGCTTGTAGAACGTCAACTCAGGGGGACGGATGATACGTGACATATCTGGATGCCTGAGAGGCTTCCCGTCTTGTAATTGAAATGCTAGTATTTACAAGGGTTAGTTGACCATTACGATACCCTAGAAACGAGTGACAAACCTTGACCAAAATCTATAATCTCCACCGTCAGCTTGTCTTTTAGGATCTCCGCGAACACTTTAGGCATGAAGTGTGCGGTCTCCGGCGTCGCCACAAGATACTTTGGCAGAGAATTACTTGGTACTGAGTGATAGTGCGGTATCACAGGAATCAATTTTGGCTCTTGGATGAATCGATACATTTCAACTTCTGTGTATTGGTCGATACCGGGTATCTTGACACCGATGATTCCAAAGTGTATATCTAGACTCATCGTGGCAGTCAACAATCTCGGACAACCTAAAAGAACCACTGCAGTCTGCTTACTGCCATGCACTACTGCTTCCTGGTGAAAAACTCTTGTAAGTTTTCAGATTATTGTCATGATACACGTTGCATGGTTCTTCCGATGTGTCTGAAACTGCGCAGGAGGTCGCTTGCGTTGACGCTTAGTGCCTGTTGTGATCGGAAACGGCGGCTCTCCAGACTACATGTTATATCTGAGGTCCGGCACAAGTTCTGAACTGAGGATCAAGTTTGGCTTCACAACGGGTTGGATCTTAGGACCATGTTTCAGGAGCCGATCTATTACACGGCGTCACGAGTAATATAATTATTACCTGGCTGTATAAATGTAGTGAGAGAAATTAGACAAGAGAACATATCGTATCGTTGCTGGTTTGTGTCGACAAGCTGAGCGGTAATGTCTGAATGACCGTTCATGGCTGGAGATACAAGTTCCGTAGAAGTAAGCCCAGCTTGATGATCAGGTCGCGAACCAAGGATGTCGAAGCAAATCAGCTGCTGTGGGACGAGCCATCGGTTTCCAGCGCAACATGTCACGCAGCAAGTCCACCACAGTGACCGCACTATTGCCATCGTTCTGCTCAGCGGGACACCTTTCCTTCCATGTGGCATCAGGATCAATCATGAAGTTGCCTAAAAATACATGTCAGTGATGCAATCGACAACCACAACGTAACTGTACCATCGGAATCTTCGAAGCGCTTGGAATTCCAGTACGGTTTCCATGGCTCTGGCAATGGGCCAACGAGTTTCATCGTCTCATGAATAAGCGTGTTATCGTCGTCACTGCCTCCTATAAACATCACACCTGAGAATGCTATCTCAAATATCTATGACGCAAACATGTTGTCATTCTACGTCAGTCGGAAGGAAGAAGCCTTACCGTGCAGGCCATCGACCAAACGTCGCTGGGCAAACCCCACTCATCTTTGACTTGACCGTCAGATAGCTTGTAGAACGTCACCTCAGGGGGACGGATGATACGTGGCATGTCTGGATGCTCGAGAGGCCTCTCATTCGGCAATCGAGATGCTATTATTCACAAGGGTCAGTTGACCGCTATGATGCCCTAGAAAGTGTGACAGACCGTTACCAAAATCTATGATCTCCACTGTCAGCTTGTCTTTTAGGATCTCCGCGAATACTTCAGGCATAAAATGTGCGGTCTCCGGCGTCGCGACAAGATACTTTGGAAGAGAACCACTTGGTACTGAGTGATAGTGGGGTATCACAGAGATCAATTTTGGCTCTCGGATGAGTCGATACATTTTAACCTCTGTGTATTGGTCGATTCCGGGGATCTGGAAACCAATGTTTCCGAAGTGTATATCTGGACTCATCGTGGGTCAACAATCTCGGAGAACCTAAAGGAACTACTGCAGCCTGCTCACTGCCATGCACTACTGCTTCCTGGTGAAGGTATGCCAATCCCAGCATAACCTGACGACATACACTCGACCAGTGTTGATGAAAGGTGTCTTGGAGAATAAGCGAGTATAATGATCCAAGTACATCCATCACGAGCACTTGGTGCGTTCCATTGGGACCCTGTATCTGAAAGGAATCGTGTGACTGAACAATATGTTTAGCACCGGGGTGATCACGAGGTCTAGTGCTCAGCCATTGTAAAATAGTGGTTTCTCTGTTGTTGCTTGAAAGATCCGCAATGACTATTTTCAGCATCACCCAGCGGCTGTAATGTTCCAAATATCAGTCAATCAACATCACAAAATGGGTACGTTGAAGCTAACTTTGCTACAGCATCTTTAGCGAGCCAGACCGTTGCCATTGATCCAAATCCTAGCTTGTGGAGAACTCGGTACCTTGGGTTATCCCGCGAAGGAAATGTGTCGCCCAAGTGTACGGGGTGATATCCGCCCGGTTTGTAACCATCTATTTCTTCCACATCTTTCTGGAAACCGAGGAAGTAGAATGGGGGAACTTCATATGGAGTGTACGTGGGCTCATCCATGGTAGAGTCTGAAGTTTTGAAGGAGGATGATAGGGGGGCTGTCAAATTTCAAAGGTGGTCTTCATTCAAAAAACAAAACATGTGACATGCACATGAGTGGCGCGACGCTGCACCGCGGCTGCGGTATGGACGATGTTTGGAATACTAACTGTGCAATCATATAGAAACCTTCCCTCATACAAGTACCTTCCTTAGTCCTGACTCAAGACACTTGAAAATTGACATGCTATTAAATCCTATCACCAGGCGTTGTAAGAAAACCACACGGGCGAAAACGAAAATGACAAGTGAATGTGAATGCATAAAGCCAGGGCGTGACATAGGTCGACCTGGGTCATACCCGCACCCAACCCGCGAGTACCAAAACTTGTGGAGGAGTCTGGGATCGGACATAGCAAGCCCATCGGCGGAGTACGAAAGTTGCTGTGTCACGGTTGCTCAACAGCGCCAAACTTCGATGGACGTTGTGTATGGAAAGCCTTGCAAGGCTTTCCACTTCTCAGAATCTTTCTAGTAAGGTAAGTGCTTCCGTTGGCCTCCGAACACTCTGTGCTCTAATGTGTCATGTAGATTTATTCCCGCTACAAGGGAGTGGGTTATATCGTGTTTTACCACTAGCACTGGGACCTCATTCAAATCGGTCGTCTTCATGCGTCTGTTTCTTAATCGTATTCTTCTCTCGTATTCTTCGATTGCTCGTTCGCTCAGCCATTTAGGCCCAAGTTCGCGTTTCGCTAAAATCCCCAGGGCCTCAGTGATTCATTGCGGTGCTCTCACTACCGATGTCGAGATCGAGGTCGCGTGTGGTCTCAATATTATGTTTGGGATGAACCGGATTGCTGCGTGGCCACCGTTTTGTGGGAAGATGAGACTTTCGTCTCCAATCCTCCATGTTTCGCCTTCAAGGTGATGTCTCATTGTCCTCATTTTTTAGTATCTGCTGGCTGCATTCTGTTTTTTCTAGAAACTCATGTATACTTAGTGGTAATGTCGATCATATTGAACCTGCTGCTAATGATGGTGAATTAGAATTATCTAAGCTTCGTCCCTCTTCAGGGCAATTTTATTGTCTCGCAGACGTTCAGACTTGAACTTTATCGTCCATGTCATCTTTTTTGGGCCGCGTCAATCAGGGTCCCATAAGTTTTCAACTTAGGAAGTCTCGTGAGTCATCAAGTGAAAGAGTTAAAGACTTCAGCCTGGCCAGTGTGGTTACCACAACAGAATCAAAATCTGTTTCTCTTGGACTAGGCAGGTTCGAAACCTGCTTAACTGCAGTGTTTTTTCTATCGGAACACACTTTGGCATTCATTCATGAATGGTTTCTTTAGAAGTTCATCATGGCTGGTCTCAGCCAGGTGGTTGCTACAACATAATCAAAATCTGTTTCTGTTCGACTGTACAGGTTCAAGACCTGCCGACGACGAGTTTTTTTCCCATAGGAACACATCTTGATATTCACTCGTGGATTTTTTGAAGTTCATCGTGACTGGTTGCCAGGTGGTTGCTACAAGAATCAAATCTGTTTCTTGACTGTGCAGTTCAAACCTGCCGACGAGTTTTTTCTATCGGAACACACTTGATATTCACTCGTGGATTTTGGAAGTTTACCGTAACTGGTCTTGGCCAGGTGGTTGCCACAACGGAACAAAATCTGTTTCTCTTGGATTGTGCAGGTTCAAAACCTGCCGACGAGGTTTTTGTCTATCGGAACACACCTTGACATTTACTCATGGATGGTTTCTTTGGAAGTTCCCCGTAACTGGTCTTAGCCAGTGGTTACCACAACAGAATCAAAATCTGTACCTCTTGGACTGTGCAGGTTCAAAACCTGCCGATGACGAGGTTTTTTTCTATCGGAACACATCTTGATATTCACTCAAATATATTTGATACATCTAAATATGTCATTATTGACTAACATCAATCAACCACAGTGAGGACTACCTTTGCCATCGGCTTGTGTAACATGGTCAGACTGCCGCCTGCATAACCATTACACCAAAAGGTGAAATACTGAAAGCTTGACCATGATATGTACTGATTATGGGAACTCAGGTAAACCAGCGTGCTTACAGCTTGTCCCAGTCTCCGTGCAGGTCGCTTCGACAGATCGAAAGAGCTTTAGGCTGCTAATAGCGCCGCGCATTCCACTTCCGCTATTTTAGTTGGCTTGGATGGGTAGAAAATCAATGAATGGAAGCGCCGGGGCCCGGAGTCTGCACAATCAAGAACGGCGCAGATTGCTGATGACACAGAAGCTGGTAAGGACAACGTCTGCTCATTGCAACGAAGACAATCACGGTTGTCATATATTCTCCAACTCCCATCTATTATTGAAGTATCCCAAAGTTAAATTTTCTTAAGTTGACCATGGTGTTTAGGTGATATAAAAAGTCGACTTCAGAGTGTCCTAGTGTTGTGAGCGGCCTCTGAAAGGCATATAAAAACTGTCCCAGCGCCCATGAGCTTCTAGGACACATCGCAAACTCGTGTTGTTATCTTAATTTCCCTTTCGGTCAATTTGCGAATGACATTAGTTTTGCAAATTTTAGCCGTAACATCACGCCGGTTGCACAGTGCAGCATTTCTCAGCAAGGGAGGTTCAAAGACTCAAAGCACACGATCAAGCAAGACGCGCAGGAGCTTAGTTGTAACCCGTTGAAGCGAATAGGAAGACACGGGTGGTGGACGAACGCAGAGAACAGATCACACGGGCGTAAGTTGGTAGAGGTGGCACATCTCTGACAGGCGAACACTCGGAGATCCCACTGTCCAACCACGGAAAGTCACCAACATCTCTTGCATACCAGGAGCCGATCTACAAGTATTATCCCACAGACTGCTACTCAGGTCTGCTTGCATCTCGAGATACTCAGTCTTCGCTGACCAAGTCAAAGAACCAGTAGCGGTCAGGGTTGAGCCCGGATCCCCAACATAGATCTAGAGTGACGTTGGTTATGAATAAAGCCAGAAAAGTTCAGCGAGGAAAACGAACTGGTGATCCGTCTGTGTGATCTTGGAGGTAGCACATAGTGTTTGTGTCCTGTTGTTGGATCCTGCGGGTCAAGTAAATTCTCAATGCATTTAGGACTAAAGACTGCACTCACGTAAAGCCATCGTTTCCCGTGGGTGACAACTGGAGCACCTGGGGATCGGTGTAGCCCGCGACTGCCTGTTCCTACGATTTCATACTGTCAGGAATCTCGCATCCGTCACAACAGTCAAACTAACCACCATGTCGAACCCAATGTACATCTTTGAAGCAGTGTCAAAGAGAGTCGCAAGACGCGTATCTTCATCTTGGACGTTGACTTGAATCTGCGGGCATTGATGAGCACGAGAAGCACGTCGCCGTAATGATGCACGCGTACGAGGTCAGCGTACTTGTCGGCGAACACTGTATTGTATTGCATGGCAAAGGACATGTCATAGTAAGAGGTACTGGTGATGTTATAAAATCCGCTGGAGATCATGTTGCTCATGGTTGACTGAAGCTTTTGAAGTTGAGGGAGCAATGTTGATAGAAACCGACTGCAAGCCTGAGATGATACGCTGCAACGAGCTTTATACGTGGCTGAAAGTTCCATAATTACTAGTCGGCGGGCCACGCCCCATCTTCGGCTCTTCGTCTTGGGGATTACGAGTCAGTCAAACCACTGAAATGAACGCCTAACTTACGCGAGTTACAGACACTTACCAACGCTTACAACTTCACTGGTAGCGCACTCTGAAGATAACATGAGCCTGATTTGATCTCTAAAATAATATAGACGACATGGTGCAGTTGAGCTGCGACTAGTGCAAGTGGCATTGATAGACCCTGCAGTGGTCACGTACTGACATAACCAAAAGTGTGTGCTTACGAACGCAAACCTGAGCTATGCCAAAAACAAACTGGTTTAAAGCGCACTTCACCCAATCGGCTTTTCAGATCGGCGGCTGGCTACTAGTAGCATTTGCAATATTAATACTCACCTCATCTGACTGACAATACAAATACTTAGCCACTGTCTGTACTCAGTACTGAATGTATGATAACTCTCCTTGTCCGCGAAGAAAAAGAAATGCTCGTAAGCAAGTCGCACACATAACCAAAACCAAAATTTTAGTTGAACTAAAACGGAAGCCTGAAAGTATGCGAATCGGCTCCTCGGAGTTGACTTGCCGACTCTACTACTATAGCCCCATACATATGTTGATGAGGACTGTCAACAGTACACGTACCAGTGCAAGTAAGACATGATCGGATACGGGACTATCCGAGGCGAACTCTTCGAACGACAAACGACTGTCACTAGCGTATAATAGCCTCTAAAGTGATTTGCATATATCCTCCAACTCCCATTCATTTCGAATTGCGCATTCTTTAGTTGACTATGGTATTTAGTGACAGAGAAAGTCAGTCTCCTGGACTCCTGGTGCTGTGAGCCGCTGCTGAACAAATAAAAGCTGTCCCAACTCCGCCTATGATCAGGGTGCGTGTTTATTATCTCAATTTCCCTTTTGGTCAATCTTGCGATTTGCACGGTGCAGAGGGAGGAGGTCCAAAGACTCAAGAACACACGATCAAGCAAGACATGCAGGAGCTTAGTTGTTACCCGCTAAGGCGGGTAGGAGGACAGACAGTAAGTTGGCACATCTCTGACAGGTGAACACTCGGATATGCTGTCTAACCACGGAAAGCAACTAACATGTCTTGCATACCAGGAGCCAATCATAGCCGACAGCATTCCGACAGCCGGGTCAGAGCTACAGCAGCTGGCAACTGCTACTCGGGTCTCCTTGCATTTCGAAGCACCTATGCTACCAAGAACCGCCATCTCTGGTTGCTGTCCCCCGACTCTTCTCCAACATCGATCTGGAGTGACGTTGGTCATAAACAAAGCCACAACATGTCAGTGATGAAAACAAACCGAAGACCCTTCTGAGCCATCTTGGAAATAGCACACCTGTGCTGTGCTTGGATCCTGGATCCTGGAGGTCAACGTAACAAGTGAGTTTTCGATGCAATTGGGACCGGAGACTGCGCTCACACAAGTGAGTTCTCCCATGAAGTGCTCAACTGGAGCTTCTGGGGATCGGTGTAGCCTGTGACTTTCTGTTCCTACAATTTCACACTGTCAGGAATCTCCCATTCGTCAACACCAGACAGACTAACCCCCATGTTGAACCCAATGTACAGCTGTGACGCAGTGTCATAGAGGGTCGCAAGAGTTGTATCCTCATCCTGAAATTTGACTTGGATCTGCGGGCATTTATAAGCATGGGAAGCACGTCACTGTAATGATGCACGCGTACAATGTCAGCAACGTCTCTCCCGACGAACTCTTTGTTTCCTGACATGGCAAAATACAGGTTTGGATACATAGCATTGCTGATGTTGTAAGCTCCGCTGGGGATTATGCTCATGTTTGATTGAAGATTTTGTCGAGTGTATATTAGAAAGGGGTGTTGATAGAAACTAACTGCAGCTTGAGCCTTTATAACGGCTGAAAGTTCCATTACCAGTTTCAGATGCCACTTCGCATCACGGCCCGTCTTCGTTTCGTCTTGCAATCAAAATTACCGAGATGAACGCTTAACTTACGCGCGTTACGGACGCTTATGAACATTACTGATGTCACTATGCAATGTTACTCACTAGTACATTAACTAATAATGTAATAGAATACCACTGCAGGTGCATACACACTGGATGCTGAATGTATGATAACTCTCCTTATCACAAAGTTATTCAAAAAATTACTTGTGGGACACGTTTAGGAAATTGTCGAGTGAACAGGCGAATCGGCTCATTAGCGTAATGAGCCGACTAGGCTAAGGAGCCGACTCGGAGTCGACTTCGGTGCAATAACGACGAACCGACTAGTGTTGCTGGCGCAGAGGCGAATCGAGGTGGAAAATTCTGGTAAATCGACACAGTTCGGACTAACGAGTTGAAACGGATTGTACCTCGTTCACCTCGCGATTTGAAAACGAGTTCGGGAATGATGGTCCAACCAATGAGAACGGTGACGATTATTTGTATTCGTAAGTCACAAGTACACGACCGCTGAGCGCTGAGATGGAGCAGCTTCGCTTCCACTCTCTTCCATCTACAAAATCTCACCCTCCAGGAGATTAGCGATGACACTCGCGATGAGCTCTACCACTTCATGACTTACTAGCCAACTTAGTAGGGCAGCACTGGCATGTCCCGGCAGAAAGTCACCACCGGGGATAGCTAGTTTATCGCCAAAAGCAGGTGGTGCAATAGATGCACCACAACGAAGGGGGACTTATCAGGACGTCGTCCTGGAGCAAAGAAACCACATGTATCATCTCCACTATCTGTGTTGGGTGCGACTGGGTAGGAAACAATGAAAGGTGAGTGCCTGAGAATGAGTTTGACGGAGAAGTGGGGGTGATGAGATATTTGATGTGGGGTATGTGACATGTGTGCCCATGATTGCCAAAGTATGCTCTGCTTTCTTATGGTCA
Organism: Suillus spraguei; assembly: GCA_016800925.1. Taxonomy (NCBI): domain Eukaryota; kingdom Fungi; phylum Basidiomycota; class Agaricomycetes; order Boletales; family Suillaceae; genus Suillus; species Suillus spraguei. The sequence goes on along the minus strand of JABCPU010000007.1, from coordinate 78,281 downwards.
AGGACGGCGAAGTACGAGTCTTGTGATTCTGAGTCGCTCTGTGTACGAACGAAATGCAATTATATAATGTTATGACAGTTTATTTGCTGTGAAGAATCAGGATTGTTATAACACTCTTGGAGTTGAAAAGTCGAGTCACTCGATGGACGATTATATTTTTCATATGCATTTGATCTGAGACGTAAGGTGCGGCAATAAATATTATTATTTACCTTTAATTTGCCTCAACTTCAAGCTATATATAGAGGTCTTTACTCAAAAGCTTGTACTGGTAATGGCCTGTTATTTTAGATAAATGACGTGAGACCCTTCGACTTTGTTATCTTGCCTGCTATTCACAATGAGGAAGGGCATCCTATCGAGTCGGAGGCATTCAACTCAAAAAACTCACACTTCTAGCGAAGCAACAGCTCTTGCTAAGTATGTGGCTTAGTTCACTTCAAATACTGACATTGATGCATCCTTCGTCTAGCACCGACCCCGTGGCAGAATCGGCCGTTTCAGAAGAAGGTCAAGGACAGCGTGAACAAGTTAAGGGTTTCGGTGAGTACGCTTATTGAATGTCCCGCCATGGAATACGGCTCCGGGCTAAGACTGTCATAAGCGCTCGAAGGATTCCCGCAATCGTAGTCCTGTTCCCCCGAATGTCTAACATGAACGTGTTCCATTGACCCCGAATCTCGAGGTATGTAGGTTCTCATACTTGCCCTCCAGTCTCTGCGCGCTCTCTAATTTCCGGATTTTCAGGATACATATCTCAAACCTCTCAGGATATTCGGTAATGTTATTGGGTAGATCACGGATGTATGGACCCTCCTTTTAATCGGAACAGAACTAATATAGTTTTATAGGTACACCCACATGCACAGATGGCACTGGGCGTGTTATCTCGTGCAGTTGAAGTATGTTTTCTTTCTCTCTTCCTATTACTCAGCAATTGTTTGTGCAGATTATTCTAGCTCAAGTGGATCGCAACGCAGCGATACTCAATTTTCTCGAGAAGTTTGTGAAGTTTACGGCTTCATGACACAAGACGAGATGCTTAGCAAAATCTCGTCCATGTCGATGCGCACTATACTTGGAAAGATTTCTCAGCAGACTCATGAATGTAGCCATTTTATCAGACGTTACTCAGAGACAAGAAACTTTTGTGAGTGTTACAAACTTTGCGCTCTGTAGTATCTGGAGCTTCTACCATCATCGCAGGGAGGAGATGCGGAAAGAACGTCGTCTCGGAAACAACAGACACAATCCAAAAGTACAGCGAAGTGTTTGATCGGCTGATGCAAAACTTCCGGGACAAGGTTGCCCGTGGCGTAGCCATACATGTCCACCATACGGATGAGTGTTCGGACGTCCTTGTAACTTGACATATATTCATACTTTTTCAGAAGAAATACTAGACCTCAGCGGTATGACTTATGGAGAGGGCACAGGACTAGATACCAGAAAACAGTGCCTTCAAGAGACCCGCACGGAAATCCTTTCCCAGATCACGGAATGGGTTAACAGCACTGAGGACAATGTTCCACGCGTACTATGGTTATCTGGCCCTGCAGGCAAGGGCAAATCGACCATCCCTCACACCATTGCTAAGTGGTTCGACAACGTGGGAGGGCTTGGTTCGTGTTACTCTCTTGACCGCCAGCAAGAAGCAGAGCGTCGCCACGAAAGGATCTTTTCTACGATCGCGCTCGACCTGGCTGACCATGATGACCTGGAGATGAACTGGTCATTGGCAGATACAGTTCAAGCCTCTATTTCGCTCAAGAGGACGGCGGATATAATCCAGCAGTGGCAGAAGCTTTTTATTGAACCACTGGGGAAGTCATCTGGGTCAACTGGAGAGCCCATCATGATCTTGATTGATGCACTGGACGAAAGCGGTGGAGTAGAAACACGAAGAGACCTCCGTATTCTAGCTTGTAAAAATCAAGACCCCTCCGTTCCAAAGATCACTGACCTCCCAAATAACTTTCGCTTCCTCGTCACCTCTCTCCTACTTGGTGACATCAATGACGAATTTCACGGCGTTCAGCATATTCGACAAATGCCGATGGATGATATTCTAACAGTAGTGGCGGAGAGCGTCATCCATGCTTATGTATCCAAGGAGTTGGAAGGGTTGCATTTCCAGAATAGAGAGCTCGCAATCCTCGCTAAGAAAGCTGATGGACCTTTTGAGTGGGCGCGTCTTGCCTGCGGATACATCAAGGAGTCTCATGTGGGACTATCTCCAATTGATTGCTACAACTCTGTGGTGTCACCCGATCCTGCTGAGAGAAGCATGTATGACCTCATTTTAACAAATGTCATGCCCAGGGATACATCTAAGCATGTCCAGCATTCGCAAAAAGTGAAATCGTTGTTCAACCAAGAGTGGCTGTTTTTCTGGCTCGAGTCACTTGCCCTAATCAATACCTTCAGTGGTGCAGTTGCTACCATTTCGCACATTGCCCAGTGGATGAAGGTGAGCACGCTGCTATTAGCTGTCAGATAAAGCACTCATGCGCAGCGACAGGGGCATCCAAAATTCGGAGATATCTCCTCGACCACAATGGACGTACAGAGGTTCATTCAAGTTTTCGGCGGCATCATTTTACATAGTATACCACATCTATATGTATCAGCATCCATTCTCACCTGCCAACTCTCCGCCATCGAGAAAGTTTTCTGCACGGTTTCCGAATACTCTTCGTATGGCATTCGGACGTGATATGAACTGGCCGGCGGTTCAGACCATGCTCAGCGGGCACACTGGTCCAGTTTACTCGGTCTCGTTCTCATCGGACGGTACCCGCATCGTCACTGGTTCAAAAGATAAGACTATTCGGGTGTGGGATGCTGCGACGGGGGAGCAAGTCGGCGAGCCCTTGCGGGGAGGGGGGGACACTAATTCAGTCAGGTCGGTCTTGTTCTCACCGGACGGCACTCGCATCATTTCGGCTATTGGATGCTGTGGCAGGGGAACCGGTTGGTGAGCCCTTTCGGGAGCACTGATTCAGTTTTATCGGTCTCGTCCTCGCCAGATGACACACTCATCGCCACTGGTTCCTGGGATAAGACTGTTCGATGTGGGATGCTGCGACGGGGGAGCGAGTTGGTGAGCCCTTTCGAGGGCACACCGATTCAGTCTGGTCTGTCTCGTTCACACTGGACGGCACTCGGATCGTCACTGATTCAGAGGATAATACTGTTCGGGTGTGGGGTGCTGTGACGGGGGAGCAAGTCCGTGAATCCTCGCAGAGGCATACTGATCCAGTCAACTCAGTCTCGTTCTCACCGGACGGCACCCGTATTGTCACTGGTGCCTGGGAAAAGACTGTTCGAGTGTGGGATGCTGCGATGGGGAAGCAAGTCGGTGAGCCCTTGTCAAGGCACACTCATTCAGTTTGGTCGGTCTCGTTCTCGCCAGACGGTACTCGCATTGTCACTGGTTCAGAGGATAGGACCTTCCGGGCGTGGGTGCTGCGATGGGGGAGCAAGTCGATGAGCCCTTGCGGGGGCACACTGATGCAGTTAGATCAGTCTTGTTCTCACCAGCGGCACTCACATCGTCACTGGTTCTTGGGATAAGGCTGTTCGGATGTGGGATGCTGTGATGGGGGAGCAAGTCGGTGAGCCCTTGCCGGGCACACTCATTCAGTTTGGTCGGTCTTGTTTTCGTCGGATGGCACTCGCATCGTCACTGGCTCTTTGGATAAGACTGTTCGGGTGTGGGATGCTGCGATAGGTGAGCCCTTGCCGGGACACACTCATTCAGTCTTGTCGGTCTCGTTCTCGCCGGACGGCACTGGCATCGTCACTGGTTCGTGGGATAAGACTGTTCGGCTGTAGGATGCAGCGACGAGGCAGCCATTACAGCAGTGCGCAGTATCAGATCCTTCAGATGAACATAGCATGATCGAGGCCATCGCTACCATGTCATCGAACACTTGGAACAATCACTTCATTTGCTTTTCGTCCCATTCCATCTACGCGCTGTGCATCACGTCTGAGTTAACAGAGGGAGCATCCCATGATGACCGCAATTCGACGCCTTTGTCCTGAATGTTGACAGTGGATGGGCCCAACCGTCGGCTGTTATTTTGGGTACCGTCCGCTTCCCGACACACATTTTAGAGTCCTGGGATTGCATCAGTGATACCCAGAGGTCCTGAGCTTGACTTTTTATTTTTATTTTTTTCAAGTCAATTTTTATGTCCTATGGAGAGATGTACTCTAAGGGTACTATATAGTCTAGGGGACCCCCAGTTTCCCCAACGCATCTCTGGGCGCACGAATGCCCTGGTGTAGGGCGTGCCGCCCTTCGAAGATGAGATGACTTGTACGTATACAGGATCAATATGTTATTCAACCGTTTTGCACTATATTAACGCCGCTTTCGCGGGCAGGTACAGGAGTTGGTTTGGAAGTATGTAGAACGTTTATGTGACGTGGACCCGGGAATGAACAGTGGGTCCTTTGTTCCGGTTAGTGTGTTCCGTTAGGGCTGAGAAAGCGCTGGTGACTCCATGTAGACGAGTGGATGAGGCAGGTGAGATGGGACAAATATGTACATGACAGGATTTGACGAGGCTTTGGCGTGCAGATATCTGTGGTTCGGGTGATCAGTCTGTCGAGGTGCGCGGGGTAGGTACTTCACCGAGTATAGCTCTCATTCGTCCAGTAGCATTGACATATTCGGCGAGGTGACGGGTAGCTTCGGCTCTGATAGGAGGAATTGGATGAACGAGGCTGTGCGGCCCAGAGCTGTGACAAGAAGATGTCGTTCCCGTTGGTAGTGTGGACAGACCAACAGGAAGTGATGCACGGATTCATAAGTGCCTGGGCAATGAGGGCAGGAAGGGCTATCTGATTTCTGGATGCGGTGTAGGTGCTTGTTAAGCGGTGCATGTCCTGTGCGGAGGAAGATGTAAAGGCTGGTGAAGCATTTTGGGAAGTTGGCGGATAGTTTGATGAAATAGCGTTTGAGGATGTGGGGGTCGAGGCGGTTGATGTGGTGGAAACGGGGGGATGTACGCCATAGATGCTTCCAATGCTCAGCTGTGTTCTTACTTTGCGATTCCTTCAGAGCCGAAATGCTTAGGGGGAAGGTGCGATGTCGGAGGTAGCGGTGTATGCGGTTGATTGGACTATACCATCGTTGTGATGACCTTCCGAGGCCAGTTTGGCGTGCTTGTCCGCCTCTTCATTTCCGTGCACATCAGAGTGCCCTGGTACCCATCGTACCGTCACATCGAAATCTTCATAATCCCGCGCTCTGAGCTTGACTTGAGTCGCATGGCACATGATGGACAACGCTGGCAAAAGTGCCAAGAGGGGTGAGTCTCCTCAAGACCGTTTCCGTTCCTTGCACTTACTAAAGTCAACACTAACCAGTCAGTGACAATGATTCATTATGGATGTATATATACCAAATTAGTTCCTATCCTTACTTATTTCAAACTTTTCCCACTTATTCCAAATGGATCTACTTTTTTCGTAAATTACCACTGGTCCAACTGAACTATCAGGATCTGTTAGCCATCATTATAAATGTGTGCTATAAAATTATTGGACTTTAATTTGCAAATAGTCCTCAGAGAATATTTGAGAAATAAAATCATCACATTAATGTGTCACTCAAGCTTCATACTAGTCACTAATTGTTGGTCTTATGCAATGAAACTTGTCTCTCAGGCAACAAACATATTGGAATACTCATGATTTTGATGCATTGTCAAATTTCAGAAAAAAGTAGGCATTGAAATAATGGAAAAGTTTGAAATAAGTTAGGTGTAAAATGTACATGGATCATACTTGGTATTCTATTCATTCTGGGCTGTTCAAGCGAGCTGACTGTGCCAAGAACTGACGTGCGGACTTACAAAAGACCAGCGGCACAAGACGAGATTTAGATTTATAACAGCGTTGCGGGAAGTCATCCATTGATCTGTAAATGAAGCAAACCTTGTTCAACCGATTTTCGAATGTCCAAATCTTCGAATCGATGTCCTTTCATCTTCATCACCAAACATTAACATTGCAGGGTCTGGGGCTATCTCTGCGATATGATTCATAAACATCACACGCCGTTCCTCATCTCGCTCAAGAGCACAAGCCGAGATACTCTTATTACATTAGCCTGCGCAGGGTGCGAAAAAGTGTGTAGCGACGAATGGTTGTAGTGAGAAAGGCGATATGAAGGTTGCGATGACGGCCACGAAGACCATTGTTGCATGCTAACACGAGGTGGCACTTAGCCTATATACCAGATGCCAAGTCAATGACAAATACTTGTGACAGAATGTGTATGCGAGCTTTCAGATCTAGTGATCTCGCATTCAAAACCCTACAGCAATCATTACTTCATGACCTTTGCTGAACAATCTGCAATCGTCCATGAATGCCGTTTGGAGGAATTACCTTCATAGGTTTGAGAGATTTTTGGCAGGTCCCAATGCCAGCGGAACAGGAGAGACGTGACTGTCGGTAAAGTCATCGACATTATGGTATAGCATTCCCATCTCGAGTCTCATCACGGGGGGGGACCCGCAATTCACAACTTTCGTAGATGACATTGCCGACCATAGAATCTCAGTTGACCCATCCCAGAGTACCTCCTCATCGCCTAGATCTCAAATAAAACTGCATCTGTGCCATTCAATGAAACCTGTGTAAGCGAGAAGGAGCAAATACTGTACAAATATTGTGTTTCCTCACTTACCTCAGTATCTTCATTCATTTGGGTGGGTACAGCTAGAAACGCGTCAATTTGTAATTAGTTATGCCAGCAGGCCCCGCTAGGTATATGGGAACACCAGGTGGTTGGGGAAGTAAACCATCTCTTGCCACATATTATCGGGAAATCAAATCCTTCAAGTCGCACTCGTGATGACTCGGATCGCAACTATCTCGTCATCACTTTTTCGAGGGAGACTCAGGTTCCCGAACGTTGCCATCGCGTTCTCTAGCACATATATAATGGGCCACCAAGTATGATATAACTTTCCACTAAACTATCATGATGTTCCCCGCTGCATCCTTATGGACACTCCTGGCTCTGTCAATCTCAATCACGGGTTCGCCCGTTGAAGTTCGCAATTCCCGCATCACCCTCCCCATGACCACCAGGCTACATTTCTCCAATGATACCAACCCGGTGCAGCGCGACGGTCCCCAACATATTAGTGTTCCTTTAGATAACTCTTATGTGGTGGATAACTTTTATTTGGTCTCCTGCGTAATAATTGGCGTTGGCGGTAACCCCACATCATGTAAGTTCAGCACTGAGAAAATATGCGGTTGCTAATGTATTATTGAAGACCGCTTGGTCGTCAACACCGCGATCGCGATCACATGGATTGGCGCCGCCACTCCGTACAGACCAACTGGTACCGCCATCGACACTCAGCTTCAAATGGAGGAAACATACTTTTCTACCTACTTCAGCGGTATGACATACAACAATGTCATAAGTTGAAAATACCTACAATCATCTATAGGAACACTATACGCCGATACCGTCTGGATCACTAATGAGCTCACCATCAACAAGATGGCTATTGGTGCTGCCACTGATCTAACACGGGAGTACTACATGCCTTATGACGGTGTGCTTGGCATCGGGCCTCAAACCTTGTCACGCGGGACCATTCTCATGCGACCGGAAGCAATGCTTTACACTGTCACTGAACGCCTGTTTAGGCAAGGCAGCATTTCTCGGTCCCTTGTTGGTCTCTTTTTCAAGCCCTCCATTATGAATAGCGATCATGATGACGGATGGCTCATCTTTGGTAGTGAAAACCCTGGTTTTAACATCGGCGACATCGCATACACGTAAGCTACCTCAGCTCCTGGATCAATCCAGACTGATAGTAATTATTTTGTTTCAGTCCTCTCACCCACACGGGGGATGCATCGGTCTATTGGGGTATCAATCAAACCATCAAATACGCCCACATATGGATCTTACGACTCACCACTGGTATCGTGGATTCTGGCACCACCTTTATTTGGATTACCGCCGGTGTGTATTTAGAGTCAGCGAGTAATAATGGCCTAATCAACGTTTGATAGATGCCTATGACAGGTACAAGAGTGTAACCGGCGCTGATTTAGATCCGAGCACTGGAATGCTCTCTATCAGCCTTGACCAGTACAATAACCTGCGGCCCTTGGAATTCCATATTGGCGGAGTACGTCAATTCTGTCAGCCCTCACACCCCTTGTTCACCATTTGCATGGCAGCAAATCTACAATCTGTGCCCTAACGCCCAAATATGGCCTCGTTGGCTCAACCACAAGATTGGGGGTGCTGAGGGTGCTATATATCTCGTCATTAAAAGGCTTAACAGATTCACTGCTAATAAGCAGGAAATTCACTTTCGTCTAGGCTACGTATTCCTCCAGCGCTTCTACAGTGTGTATGATGTCCACCTCTCCCGTGTTGGTTTTGCCACAACTCCGTATACTGATGCCATCACCAACTAATATGGAATCCCCAAAGTATACAAAGCATCATTTTTTAGACGCAAAGCAGCACCTGATGTTCCTACGTATATGATCTAGTTAGATATGACAGTGAGGCCTGATTCAGATGCGGCATATGTTGGACGTAGGCAACGACGAAGGGCTCCGTTGTAGTTACTGTATTCGGCACATATTAGTCATCCGGGATTTTCCGTTCTTTCCTTTACTTACTCTCGTTCATGGTAATACCGCTTTTGGCATAAGCCAAAGAAGCATAGGTGCAGCTACTTGTACTTGACCATCTCAACAGAGTCTTCAGATGATGAAGATAGGCCACATTGGACACTGTTAAAATCAATCAATGAATCCCGCTACCATAGCCTCCTCAAATTGCCTCGTAAGTTATTGCCCTCAAACTACATCACCTGTATGACAATGATAGAATCAACCCTTGAAACTGCTGGCCTATTTGGCTACTGTACTGGAGAAATCAAAGTCTTGAGCCTTGACCAAAATAAGGTTCAAAGACGCTGGGCAAAAGCCAACTCTCTCATCACTTGATTCTTGAAACAAACATGACTGAGGAAGTGGGAGGGCAGATAGGGCATATAAAGGACTCGGGAGAGATATGGAGTGAGGCTCGTCGGTTGTTCACAGGACAAACGCTCACAGATTGGACCCTGTTAATCATGAATATGATAACACTAAGGTACCAGGAGGGGGAAGATGCAGCTATGCACATTGCAAAGCTATGAGGTTACCATCGCAACCTAATTCTCATGCGACGAGATATTGATGACACCCTATTTGCTGCCTTCATGCACATATCCATGCCACTGAGTTGGAATTATGTCTTCGCAGGCCTACCTCCATTCTATAGCTCGTCTAAAGTAGAACACTGCATCAAGGATGAATATGGAACTCAAACCAATCAGGCAGGGGGCACAACAGCTTACCAAGCACAGTATGTGTCAAAAGGCAAGGATAAGAAAGAAAGCCAGCCCTTCTGCACCAATTGCCAAAAATCTGGACACACCATTGAGAAGTGTCATTTGCAAGGGGGTAAAGCTGAAGGCCAAGGGCTGAGGCAGAAGCAGAGAGACTCAGAGAGCAGGACAGATGATGATGGGTGTTGTCATATACCGTACATTCAGGTCTAGATCAAATCCAATCCATGGACATCCAGACACCCAACCTACACATATCTGATCCACCCATCCAATCCAGTTCACATATCCGATCCACCCATCCACTCCAATCCATATCCATCCGTGTCCATATCCGATCCGTGTCCATATCCGATCCATGTCCATATCCGATCCATGTCCATATCTGATCCGAGTTCATATCCGAACTATTCCCGCGCACCTGCGCATTACCCCTTTTAGAATATACCTGTGTCTCCGGCTTCTGGGTATCTCTGTGCTTCTGGTTCTCGGTGATCTCTGCCTCCATCTTGATAAGTATTTCATATGAGCTTCATCTCCGAGTTCATAGCCTTATGTCCCGCTGTACTTACTAATGTGTTTCCGTATGCTTCAGACATAGCCTCGGACTATCCATACTTACCCTCCGGCATGCTCCTACAGTATATAAACTTGTAGTACAACTCCTGCAGACCTTAGTCTGATTCATTGTTCCTACTTCTGTATATTCCTTTGATTACTCTGTATCCTGTTATCATGTCTATATAACTCCGTTTCCATTCTTGCACTTGGGCTCCGGCCCTTGTAAGCTTCCGACTCAGGCCTATGGGATCACTCCCTAGGCCGGAGCTTTGATCCTATGTCCTATAATCTTTTCGGACTTTGTCCATCTCCGTCTATCATCTGTTTCACCTCCGACTCTACCTTTGGTAGTCTTATACTGTCTGTTTCTATTCCGGACCTTGTCCGGAGTAGTCTATACTATCTCTACACCATATCCGGACCTACTCCTCTCTAGTAGCCAACACTTCCTCTAAGATCCACAGAGCTATGCTCCTCCGCTCCTCCGCTCCTCCGCTCCTCCGCTCCTCCGCTCCTCCGCTCCTCTGCTCCTCTGCTCCTCTGCTCCTCTGCTCCTCTGCTCCTCCGCTCCTCCGCTCCTCCGCTCCTCCGCTCCTCCGCTCCTCCGCTCCTCCGCTCCTCCGCTCCTCCGCTCCTCCGCTCCTCCGCTCCTCCACTCCTCCGCTCTCTGGACCTTTGGACCCCTAGTCCTCCGGATCCATCCTATCCTATCCTCTGACATCTATGGATCATCTTTCCCTCTGGAGCTCTGCTCCTATCCTGCCCTGGGCTTTGTCCAGCAGTCCATCTTTCATCCGTTCTACTTGGAGCTTGTTCCAGTAGTGTTACCATTACTCCCTACCTTCCGGAAATAGTTCCGGTGCATTCCCGCGCTCATCCAGAAGTCCATTGGAGCTCTGTTTGAGCTATCGTGCTGTCACAACCCACAAACAAATTAATGCAAGGGCAGAGACTAGGACTCAAACTAAGGTTATCACAAGAGGAAGAAGAGCAAGGACATCTTGGATTGCTACAGTTGTAGATACAAGAGGTTTGAACTAAACAACTACTACAGCGAAACTAGCTAACTATATACACATATTGAAACTGAGATATAAACTGAGATTGAAACTACTAGCCAATCATAAAATAGAAATGAGAATCGTACAATGTGATGGTTGTGACATTGTTATGACATCATATTCTAGAAGGTTCTAAGATCACATGACACTATCTTATCTTATCTTATCCGATAGCATCATAAAAGATCTCTTCATCTTCATCAGGAAGTTCGGTTATAGAAGCGGTTATAGGGATTTCAATGGAATTTGTGTTTGTTCTAGCGTTGGGTTTAGACGCTTTAGGGAAATTGAGAAAAGAGTAATGATTTGTATTTGGAATTCGTGACACCTGCCTTAGAGTTCATCCAGACCCTCCATCCGGACTTCACCAGAACTCTCCCTTGGACTTCATCCGAAATTAAGGGCACATACTCAGGTAAGGGGCACAGCATACGAGCTGAGGCCAAGCCCCTTTGACTTTACAACCCTCCGATACAACCCCATGTAAGACCAGGACTTCTTACTAATCTCCGGTTTTGCATGGTCGTAACAGGTGTGAGAAGTGCAAGAAGGCCAGTATGAAACACCAAGCCAATCAGGTTGTAGCTGCAAGAAATAGATCATCAGTAGAATCGACCTCAGAATCTGAAGAAAATAACTCGATGTACATAGCATACAATGGAACACAATTGCACTCCACATCCAGATGGATATTGGATGGGGAATCAACCACCAACCTTTGCAAGGACCACTTGGCATTCACCTTGTTCCAATCAGCCAAAAGTATCATCCAAGGTATCAATGAAGGAGGACCACAGCTTAAAGTTGAAGGTATCAGCACTGTTGACATTCTTGTCAGTGTCAAGGACTGAGCTGATAGAATAGTCACCCTCAAAGATGTGCACTACACACCAAACACACACAGAAACCTGATATCAGAAAGCCGAATGGACTGTGCAGGGCTGTCCATACTGAAGGAAAGAGGGAAAATAATAATGATCAGAAACAAGACCGGAAAAATCGTAATGGAAGGCATGCTCCGTCAAAGCCTCTATGAACTTAACTGTGTCATTGCATCCCCATCTACACCTGCCCCTGACATCATGCTCACTGACCAAGCCTACCTAGCCCATGACCTCGAACTTCAGCACCATATTTTTGGCGACCCAAATATTCGAGATCCCACTCTTAGCGAGGGGGTGACAGAGGAAGAATCTGCTAAGGTTGCCATCCATGTTGACAATGCTGAACTCTCTGTTAGAATCTGTGTCCGATAGCCCCTATCCGGAAGAAGATAAAGATATCCAGAAATGATATCTGGAAGTATTTCCAGTCATGTGACCTGTCATCTGGATTAGGTTACTCCTCTTAATCACCGGACTTCCTGTCAAGTAGCAGAGTAGACTAGCACTCATCCATAGTAATGATAGCATAGTGTACAGCTACTTACTCCAGACTCTGTCATATCATTGGAGATGATGATGGAGATACTCCATACATATTTAGTATAAGAACAACATGTAAACTACAAGTTAAAAGGGTCGAAATAAGAAATCTATTCTGTACTGAAGTTACTCTACTCCTATAGACTGGATTTCCAATTCTTTCCAGTTCCTAACATAGTCCGCTCTTCTGAAACCCCTATTTTCTGGAATACCTCTGGAAAACATCTCAGAAACCTCCTCCAGAAATCCTTTGGATTCCTTTCAGAAACTTTATTGGAAACTCATATGGAAGCCCTCCGGATTCTTTCCCCCTATACTCTGGCTATAACATTATCACTCTCACACACACATCACAAGCTACACCAACTCTTCAAGATGAAGGAAGAGGATCCCAACTGGCTCATGGGCTTCTAGCTCATTGACAATGTGCAGGATTGCACTGTCACGATCTGTCATAAACAGTACATCAGCACCATCCTCAAATGATTTCGCATGAGTGAGTGTAACCCCACATACCTGCCAATGGGACCCAAACTCACACTATCAAAGGATGATGGACCAAAGACAGAGGAAGAACAGCATGAGATGGCAAATATACCATATCGTGAACTAGTCGGTGCACTAATGTGGACTTCATTAATCTCAAGACCAGACATTGCATTTGCGGCAGCTTACCTTGGCAAATTCAATGAAAACCCAGGCAAAAGCCACTGGAAGGCTGCACTGCAGGTCCTGTGGTAAATAGCTGGGATGCTAGATCATGGTCTTAGACTCGGCGAGGACAGTAATGATGCCTGCAAACTTACTGGCTATACCAACTCAGACTGGGCACATGATTCCAATGACTGTCGCTCCATATCTAGATATGTGTATAAGTTGGGAAAACACACCATATCATACAGCAGCAATAAAAAAAATGTGGTGGCAGCATCATCCATGGAGGTGGAGTATATGGCTCCCTCATATGCCATCAGGCAAGGGATTTGGCTAAGACAATTCTTACAAGATATTGGCCTAGACATTCAGGGGGTGACAACAATGATGTATGCAGACAATACTGGTGCCATTGCATTGGCAAAATCGACGAAATTGCCAAGATGAACGAAGCACATTGATGTCTATCACCATCTCATCCGAGAACAGGTGGAACTTGGCATCTTCAAGATTTTGCACATTCCCACAGCTGAGATGCTTGCAGACAGTCTCATGAAGCTACTATCACGTGTTGGACTAGAAAGGATGATCAAGGAGCTAAGATTAGTCGTCATCTAAGGGGGTGTGTTGGACATAGGCAACGACGAAGGGCTCTATTGTAGTCACTGTATTTGGCACATATTAGTCATCCAGGATTGTCCGTTCTTTCCTTTACTTACTCTCGTTCATGGTAATACTGCTTCCCTCAGTCTTTCTATCCAAGACTGAGGGTACATTTATTCTCTATTATATTTATAGCCAATACTGATTTACTGTAGTATACTTACACCTCTGTGTGTCTAGGTACATACTAATACAGTCTTTCTATCTGAGACTGAGGTATACTTACACCTCTGTGTGTCTAGTATGTTTCTACAGCATATGTTTCTGGCTTCCCCCACTCAAATAAATAAATAATAGTCAATACAGGTTCCAGGTCTTTAGGGCTGCTGGGTGCATCAGGGGCTCGGCTCTCTGCCATATAAAAATGTCAAAAATGCAAATTTCTATTCTTTTGTTCCTGTAGAAGGATCCTGCATGTGCACTGTGCTAGCTATAACATAAATATACTCTAAATATGCATAGGAATAGACCCCTAACCCTTATTGAGATCTGGTCCTGCAGGAAAAATTCACAGGCACTAAACCACCAGGGGAGGGGGTACATCGTGCAACATGGAACTATCCTATGGTCTTGGGCCACCTAATACTGGCAGTATGATATATCATATTGGCCTATAAGCCATAAACTGCAATACATTGAGGGATGTAGCTATCCATGCCATGATACATCAGTCCTGTAAGGTTGTCTATAGCTATGGCACATGTATGCAATTTCCAGGACATCATTGACCTCTGTACAACAGCCAATGTGTGCCTCACCGCCAAGTATATGCCCCAGCTGAAATTCTTGACTGTGGACGATTTGGTCTTTGATCTTGATCCCTCACTGCTTTTGGAATATGTTATGACATTGAGGTGTTCAATCTCAATCCCCTACATAATGAAGAATGGGATGTTTGATAGGCCATGGAACCAATTTTTGGGGCTCCACAGCTCAATTGTGTTGCTTATCATAAGAACCATACTAGATACAATCAGTCAAAAATATCAATATCTTTGAGAGGGGGAGCTTCTAGTTATGAACCCTCATCACAATCAAAGGATGTGTCTTTGGCAATGTCCACATTACCATATGCAGATTCTGACAAAACTAAGTAAAAGTGGCATATACCACACTGCTACATAGTCAGATGTAAAGTAAATATTAATGACAATAAGTGCATACCTCAGCCGCCATCCAAAGGAAGGATGAGAGAACAACTGAGGGAAAATTACATGACAAGGGTCCATTATATGATAAGAAAAACAAGCTTGCTAAGACACAATGAGGCTCACTTGAGAAATCCCTAACCTCTCCACTATTATGTGTGCACCCGAGCACCTCTGAGGCATTGTAAAGATACAACCTAACCTGGGCTGTAGATAAACTACCTCCTAAGTTAGTATGTGTGGTCTTGCGCTCCATCTAGTTCTGCTTCACTTGCAAGGCAAGAGTGTTCGACCCTAAAGGGGGATGCCTATTAGTATGGTCAAGTTTGAGTCAAACCAATGTGCGAATGTAGCGTTGTGGTCAGCGGTAAGTTGCTGCCGTCAGTGATGATGTCGCTGGAACTAGCATCATATGTAGCGGTTCTACCATGGTTGAGACAATACTTGAAACATAGTGTTGAGCGAGTGATAATGAGTGGTAAAGTCAGCGGTAGCAGTAAGGTGCAAGTGGTGCAAAGAAACAGTAAAGGAGTCTGCGGTACTCTCAGTGGTAGAGTAGCGGTGAGCATGAAGTTCAGTCTCAACAGGGGTCAAGAATCTAGCGGTGTGCCAGCAGTAACGGTGAATGAGCGTAATTGATTAAACGAGTGGTAAGGAAACTTTAAAGACTAAGTCTACTACTGGGTAGATCCAGAGCTAGACACTAATCCTGACCTATAGTACATGCAATGGGGTAAAATCAGGTACTGTATCATGCGGGGTACGCAGTGCTTATATCCTAAATTGTATGTACTTGGAATGCTCTAGACGAGATCCGTAGCGCTCGAGTGCAGTAACCGCTGTATGTAAACATAGCGCAAGGCGGCTGCGGCACGAGGCAACATGTAATAAGGCTTGCCATGGGATCAGTGATAAATGGTCATGTATAAACTATGCACCAAATGGATCTATGCAGATGCAGCAAGGACATGGAAGGACATTGGTACGTGGAATGAGGTGCGGCAGTCGGTACGGTGTGTGGTAAGCGTGGGATGCTGCCGGCAATGCTAAAGGAGTAAGACAGCCTTTGGACTGGTGGAGATTCCTATAGACATGAGACGTGCGCCAAAAGATAGGGTTTTAAGGCCAGTGCCAATATGTTCATTACAGTGTGCTTAAGCATGCACATGCTAGTGCACACACAGTAGCACTGAAGTGTTGTAACAAACATATTGGCGCTGGGCTTAAAACCCTATCTTTTGACACTCGTCTCATGTCTATAGGAGTTACCACTTGTCCATGGCTGTCTTACCTCTTTATCATTGCTGGTGGCATCCCATGCTTACCACACACCATACCGACTGCCACACCTCATTCCATGTACCGATGTCCTTCCATGTCCTTGCCACGTCCGCATAGCTCCATTTGGTGCATTGTTTGTTTTATGTTCATTATCACTGATTCCATGGCAAGTCTTATTACATGTCGCCTTGTGCCACAGCGCCTTGTGCTATGTTTACATATGGCGGTGTAAAGATACAACCTAGCTTGGGCTGTAGATAAACCACTGCTTAAACTAGTATGTGAGTCTTGCGCTCCGTCTAGTCTGCTTCACTTGTAAGAACAAGAGCATTTGACCCTAAAGGGGGATGCCAATTAGTATGGTCAAGTTCGAGTCTAACTTATGTGCAAAACAAGTGTCACGGTCAGCAGTAAGTTGCTGCGGTCAGCGATGATACCGCTGGAACTAGTGTCGTGTGTAGCGGTGCCTCCATGGTCGAGATAAGGTCAGTAACAGTTGCATCGTGCGAGCGATGTCGAGCAGTGGTCTCAGCAGTAGCGGTAAGGTTGCAAGCGGTGCAAGGAAACAGTAAAGAAGTCCGCAGTACTTTCAGCGGTAAAGTAGTGGTACGTGAGAAGTTCAATCAAAGCAACAGTCAAAAGTCCAGCGGTATGCCAGCGGTAACAGAGAACGAGCGTGATTTATTAACGAGCGATAAGGGAACTTTAAAGACTAAGTCCACTACTGGGTTGATCCAGAGCTAGACAATAATCCTGACCTATAGTACGTGCAATGGTGTAAAATCAGGTGCTTGTATCGTGCGGGGTATGCGGTGCTTATATCCTAATTCATATGTACTCGGAATACTCTAGGCAAGATCAGTAGCACTGGAGTGTGGTAACCGCCATAAGTAAACATAGTGCAAGGCACTGCAGCATGAGGCAACATGTAATAAGGCTTGCTGTGGAATCAGTGATAACAAACAGAAAACAAACTACGCACCAAATGGAGCTATGTGGACGCGGCAAGGACATGGAAGGACATTGGTACATGGAACATGGTGCGGCAGTCGGTATGGTGTGCAGTAAGTGTGGGATGCTGCCGGTACTGCTAAAGGGGTAAGACGGCCATGGACAAGTGGTAACTCCTGTAGACATGAGACGAGTGTCAACATATGGGGTTTTAAGCCCAGCGCCAATATGTTCATTACAGCGGTTACTATACTTGAGTGCTACTGATCTTGCCTAGAGCATTCCGAGTACATACAATTTAGGATATAAGCACTGCGTACCCCACACGATACAGTACCTGGTTTTACCCCATTGCATGTACTATAGGTCAGTATTATTGTCTAGCTCTGAATCTACCCAGTAGTAGACTTAGTCTTTAAAGTTTCCTTATCGCTCGTTAATCAATTATGCTCATTCTCCGTTACCGCTGGCATACCGCTGGACTCTTGATTGCTATTTTGACTGAACTTCTCATGCACCGCTACTTTACCGCTGAAAGTACTGCGGCCTTCTTTACTGTTTCTTTGCACTGCTTGCAACCTTACCGCTGTAAAGATTCAATCTAGCCTGGGCTGTAGATAAACCACGGCCTAAGCTAGTATGTGAGTCTTGCACTCTACCTAGTCTGCTTCACTTGCAAAGCAAGAGCGTTCGACCTTAAAGGGAATGCTAAGTTAATATAGTTCAATAATGCCCAACCTGTGGTGCAAGACTGCGGTCGGAGGTAGCGAGATGCTAGCAGTGACCTCCGGTCCATGGGAAACTTGCGGTAAAACTAGCGGTAAGCGTGGGAATGCGGTAGGCAAGCAGTAGCATGAACAGTAAAACTGCGGTAAGCGTGGGAACTTCTGCAGTAAAACAAGCGGTAGTGTAGTGGTGAAGCGTGAGAAAGCGGTAGCGCTAGTGGTGAAGCGTGGGAAAGCGGTAAAGAGCAGTAGTGCATGCAGCAGTAAAGCAATTCTTAGAGAGACAGTGACTTCAGTAAAGGACTTTATTTCGTAGTGACAGTAGTGGTGACTATTCCTAAGTACTGTGTGTACTATAGGAGGGAAATAAGGAAAGAGTAGAGGTACCTAGGAATTTTATACTAAGGAATAGCTACGGAAATGGAAGGGATAGGATAAACATGCAGCAGACATGTAATAAGACTGCACTACAGTTTACAAAACATCACGTACCGGTGAGACTGGATGGACATAGGACGGACGGTAAATCTTGCTTGAGGATGCCAAATGGGTTCGCGGAGATTGCCAAAGATCACCGCTTCATGGGAAAGTTGCTGTAGTACAGCCGCTAAGCTGCAACAAGGCTTCCGGAGTGTGGAACGATACCATTAGATAGGGGTAAATGCATGGTAAAGTAGGACAGTGAAGCCAAAGGGTAAGGATAATGATTACCAGTTGACACCTATACAATGTAGCGAGAAAAGTCACGCTGACCGTCAAAACCTTGTTTTCAACAAGTGTCTCATTAACATCTGCAATGGCAACCAAAGGATTTCATTATAGCAATGAAATAGCCTTTTCGCTCCGCTAAGGCGGAACTGTTCTTCTCCCGTGAACCCTTACTGGATCCTTGCGCCGATGCCCTCATGTCCCATCCTATTCTGTCTAGAATCCATTAGTCCGTAGTTACCTCGCTTCTGCTGTTACTAAACCTACGGCAGGATTTACCTTACATCTCAAGGGGCCGCTGCACGCTGTGCACCTCATTATTAAGTACCCTGTTGATTTTCTTTCTCGCTACCGGACTCGCATAGCTATCTCGTACGCGCTCGCATATGTTAAAAAGGACTGAACATACATACCGTTACTTTTACTTCCCATTACATCCCTTCACTAAGACTTAGTATCTGAAATGCTCGCTAGTCGCAATCCATTTGCTTTTGAACTCTCCTCCATTCGAACATTGCTCTTAGATTTAACCGCCAGTAACTTTACCGCTCAAAGTACTGCATGACTTTCAACTTCGCTACTTGTAACTGGACCGCGGCCAGTGATCTCACTGGGTCATTTTCTCTCTCTTCTGCGCTCTCACTCATATGGAGTTGCTGCTACCGCTACCGCACCGCTGGTGGTAATAACATTGTTGTCTCGCCCAAGTAACTTTGTTCTTGCTCTCGCTAGCTAACCGTTGCAGCTATCCTTACCACATGTGTACCGCTGACACCGCGCTGGTACCACTGCTAACCTCAGAAGTCGGAATTCCCGTTGCCATATTAGTACTTCATTGTTTCCTTTGCACTAACTTTGAAGGCATTGCTTCTATTTGCAGTCCTCTTGGGTTGAACATCTCACTCGCGCCTTCAGTAGGATTAATGCTGCACTTATACTTAGGCCAGCACTATTTTCTTCGTTTCAATCAAAATGTGCTGTTTCAAGCCCAGTGTGAGTTTGTCCATCACACCGCTACCGCTGACATTGTCACTCGCCACCACTTGCTCGACATTACTGATACTGACTCTGTTTCAACGATGCTAGTACCACTACATACAACGCTAGTTCCAGCAGCATCATTGCCGACCATGGCAACTTACCGCTGATTACGATGCTACATTCGCACATTGGTTTGACTCAAACTTGACCATACTAACAGGCATCCCCCTTTAGGGTCGAATGCTCTTGTTTCGCAAGTGAAGCAGACTAGATGGAGCGCAAGACCACACATACTAACTTAGGAGGTAGTTTATCTACAGCCCAGGTTAGGTTGTATCTTTACAGCATGATGAAACACAATGAAATGTGACAAAATGTGATGAAGTGCGACAAAATGCGAAAAGCGCTGTCTCACAAGGATGTGATTGGTAAGAAATTTACCAGGTTTCACAGTCCTTCCATGGTCAACAGTTGATAATGTGGTGTTCATTGGGGGTTGCAGAAACAGAGTTGCAGTTTTTCCAAGCAATTTACAATTGACTAAAAGGGTTGAGATGGTATGAGAAATCCCAGGGGTTGGTATCCATTAACTGGTGTGATCCAGTGCTTAGGGTACTTAGATGGGTTGGTTACCATTAACTGGCTTGATGCAGTACTTAGGCAGATTAGAGACAATAGTTACTGTTAACTGGCTTGATGCAGTACTTAGGCAACTTATAGAGAATGATTACTGTTAACTGGTGTGTGTTACGACCATGCAAAACCGGAGATTAGCAAGAAGTCCTGGTCTTACATGGGGTTGTTCCGAAGGGTTGTAAGTCAAAGGGGCTTGGCCTCAGCTCGTACGCTGTGCCCCTTACCCGAGTATGTGCCCTTAATTTCGGATGAAGTCCAAGGGAGAGTTCTGGTGGAGTCCGGATGGAGGGTCCGGACGAACTCTAAGGCAGGATAGCTCGACAGAGCTCCGATGGACTTCCGGATGAGCGCGGGAATGCGCCGGAACTATTTCCGGAAGGTAGGGAGTAATGGTAACACTACTGGAACAAGTTCCAAGTAGAACGGATGAAGGATGGACCGCTGGACAAAGTCCAGGGTAGGATAGGAGCAGAGCTCTGGAGGGAAAGATGATCCATAGGTGTCAGAGGATAGGATAGGATGGATCCGGAGGACTAGGGGTCCGAAGGTCCGGAGCTCGGAGGAGCGGAGGAGCGGAGGAGCGGATGATCGGATGATCGGATGAGCGGAGGAGTGGAGGAGCGGAGGAGCGGATGATCGGAGGACTGGATGAGCGTAGCTCTGTGGATCTTAGAGGAAGTGTTGGCTACTAGAGAGGAGTAGGTCCGGATATGGTGTAGAGATAGTATAGACTACTCCGGACAAGGTCCAGAATAGAAACAGACAGTATAAGACTACCAAAGGTAGAGTCGGAGGTGAAACAGATGATAGATGGAGATGGACAAAGTCCGAACAGATTATAGGACATAGGATCAAAGCTCCGGCCTAGGGAGTAATCCCATAGGCCTGAGTTGGAAGCTTACAAGGGCCGGAGTCCAAGTGCAAGAACGGAGATGGAGTTATATAGACATGATAACAGGATACAGAGTAATCAAAGGAATATACAGAAGTAGGAACAATGAATCAGACTAAGGTCTGCAGGAGTTGTACTACAAGTTTATATACTGTAGGAGCATGCCGGAGGGTAAGTACGGATAGTCCGAGGCTATGTCGGAAACACATTAGTAAGTACAGCGGGACATAAGGCTATGAACTTGGAGATGAAGCTTGTACGAAATACTTATCAAGACGGAGGCAGAGATCACCGAGAACCGGAAGCACAGAGATACCCAGAAGCCGGAGACACAGGTATATTCTAAAAGGGATAATGCGCAGGTGCGCGGGAATAGTTCGGATATGAACTCGGATCGGATATGGACACGGATCGGATATGGACATGGATCGGATATGGACATGGATGGATATGGATTGGAGTGGATGGGTGGATCGGATATGTGAACTGGAGTGGATGGGTGGATCAGATATGTGTAGGTTGAGTGTCTGGATGTCCATGGATTGGGTTTGATCCAGACCTGAATGTACGGTATATGACAGTGTGATGCAGTACTTAGGTGACTTATAGAGAATGATTACCATTAACTGGTGTGATGCAGTACTTAGGCAACTTATAGAGAATGATTACCATTGTCCTGGATGATACAGGAATCATGCAGGACATGACTGCTAGGTGACCCACAAAAGACCATGTCTGTTAGCTTAGCTCTCAGACTAGTCAACCCATACCTTGGTACCATACCTTGGTTCAAAACACTTCCAGACATTTCTGCTGATTCACAAATCTGCATTGTTTGAAGAAAAGTCATATGTGAGATGGGAATCACATAATGACCTAGTTGATGTGAGAAGAAGATTGAAGGTTTAGGTATAGCCTTACCTTTGGCTTATCCACTTTGGCTAGAGAAAACCATAGAGAAAAGTTCAAAGCCTACAAAAACCTACCAAAAACAACCTATGTTTCACCTGTTTCCATTGTATTATTATTCTTGTCTCTTCTTCTCCATTTTTTCCTTACTATTTCTTACTATTATGATGCCTTGACACCCCAAACACTTCATATAATTGTACCCACAGGGTATGATATCATGATGATGTCATAATGATATCATACTGATGTCACTTCATTCTGGACAGTTCCGTTTCACTTGTAGAACATTCTGCTCCACAGAATAGAATGTTATAGAATGTTCTGCTCCACTATGATGTCATATATGATGTCATGGCTCCACCTTTTCCTTTTATTCCTATTCTTTTGAGTTTGGATGAATATTTTGATTGGTTCTCTCTATATTAGCTTACATAACTATTTTCCCACGCTACATGTATCAAAGGAGAGCCCATTCTCTCCCCAAAAATAGGATCTCCCACTTGTCACTATATCTCAGGAGTAAATATTTCTCAAGGCTTGCAAAGTTAGTCACTTTGAAGCATTGTTAAACCAAGTGCAGGGTAACAAATTCCCTTGAGAACATTGTTATACTATTTTCAAAGCTAGGTATACGATATACCTAGGAAAATAGTCAGTTATATTAGAGACCACGTCTCTCCAGTTCATATCTTTGACCAGCCACTATCTGGTCCATGTATTCTATTCTCATATCTTTGAGAATACTATCCCAGTTCATTGTCTAGAAGGTTCATTCCTAGACAACTCTACCCAAGTTCCCAAGTCTAGTGCCTAGAAGGATCATTCCTAGGCCAATCTATTCAAGTGCCCAAGTCTATTGTCTAGAAGGTTCATTCCTAGACAAATCTACCCAAGTTCCCAAGTCTACTGCCTAGAAGGTTCATTCCTAGGCCAATCTATTTTACACCCAGTTTATTGTCTAGAAGGATCTTTCCTAGACAAATCTATCCACGTACACCCAGTTCCCAGCCTAGACAGGCTACCCTAGGCTCAGTTTTCCAAGAGCAGATTTCTGAAAATAGCTCCAGCTAAGTTAATCACTAGATTGGTTTAGTGGGCCTCCCAAGAACTCACACGTTATCTACCATGAAAACTAGAAAAGTCGTAGACCGTGTTAATCGAGGACTGGCAAGAAGTCTTATCCCAGTGTAATTGTGGTGTCATTACATTCCTTACACGCTTTTATATAAGACCCTTGGTTATCAAGACAATGTGCGGTAACAGTTTGAGCGGTAAATGTTGCTTCTGCGGTATGCATTGGCGCTTCTACTATACTATACCTTTCCAGTGATACTTCCATAATGTCTTCGCTATCAGCGCTAGCGGTCTGCGGTACTTCGTCTTGAGAGCGTGTATGCTCCGTGACCATCAAGAGTTCTGTCAGTAAAATATCAGTGCTAACCAAGTCAATTGCCGTTTCGTCTGTTTCTTCTAGCGAGCGGTATGCATTGCTGTCTATATAAACGGTGCAAAATGTAGTGTTGTCAGTGTAGTGTGGTTCATTCAGGGACAAACTTTTGTCAAGCGCTTGGACTGGCAAGGGTGCCATATCCTCGTGCAGTAGTGCCATAGGTGGCGTAGTGCTGTCTGTACTTGGTGCTGTTAATGATTGCTGAACCATCGGTGGTGCGGTATCTTCGAGCGGTAGCGATACTTGCTCAGCGGTAGTGATTTCCAATGCCGTAACTTGTTGCAGTATGTCAGCATCAGAGTGCTCAATAGTGTTTCCCTGATAGGGGTCTACCAGTGGAGCGACTGCTTCAGTGGTAACTGTGCAGTTGAATGTAATGGGACCACATTCTGGATACAAGTGCAAAATAGCATTAGTGAAGTCTACAAAGCTGTTACCATTGTATTCGTCAAGACATTCCCATACTTCTGCTTCGTTGGGGTCTGCATAGTGTATAGCCGCCTTGATGCGTGCTTTATCAGCGATGCCAGCTAAGTCTGCCAGCCTATCTACAGTAGCGAGGAACATTAGCAATTCTCTTGGGTTGCTGTCGAAGTATGGTGCCGCTGCCATGTGGTGCTGTAAAGATACAATCTAGCCTGGGCTGTAGATAAACCATGGCCTAAACTAGTATGCGAGTCTTGCGCTCTACCTAGTCTGCTTCACTTGTGAAGGCAAGAACATTCGACCCTAAAGGGAATGCTAAGTTAGTATAGTCTAATAATGCCCAACCTGTGGTGCAAGACTGCGGTCGGAGGTAGCAAGATGCTAGCGGTGACCTCTGGTCTGTGGGAAACTAGCGGTAATACTAGCGGTAAGCGTGGGAAAGCGGTAGACAAGCGGTAGCGAAAGTGGTAAAACTGCGGTAAGGCGTGGGAAACTGGCGGTAAAACAAGCGGTGAAGCATAGTGATGAAGCACAGGAAAGCATAGCGCAAGCAGCAAAGCACGGGAAAGTGGTGGTGCATGCAGCAGTAAAACAATTCTTAAGAGACAGTGACTTCAGCGAAAGACTTTATTCCATTAGAGACAGTAGTGGTGACAATTCCTAAGTACCATGTGTACCATAGAGGGAAAAGTAAAAGTACCGGAATGTGCGAAGAGTCCTTTTTAACATGTACCGTGAACGGCCGGAATACATAGCGAGAATGGTAGCGAGATAGAGATATTTAGCTAAGAGGCACGCAGCGAGCAAGCGGCATCACGGAAGGTAAGGTAAGTCTTGCCGTAGCTTTAGTAATGGCGGAAACAAATATGCTACGCACCAATGGATCTTAGACGGAAATGGAATGGACAGGAGGACATCGGTAGCGAGATTCAGTAAGGGGCAAGGATCCACGGAGCGAAAATGGTACCAGCGAAGCGAAAAGGGGTAATGCTCACTATAGGGGTTTTCTCAGTAGCTGCTGTAGACAGTAACGAGACACTTGTGTAAAACAGCACTTTCATGGTCAGCGTGACTTTGTTCGCTACAGCGCAGTGGCATGCAAAATCTGTCAGACATACTTATCAGTAGCGTAGCGGTGCGGTAATAACTGTGGTGACGATCATGTGGTAAGCGATTAAGACAAGAACAAAACTATACCAAAGGACCCCCTCGCAGTGGGTGTTACAGTCATATGTACATGCCCCTATTCATTTTCCTTTCTATTCTCGTATATCACGTGATATGGAACTTATTGTTCGGACACTTCCACTTCCATCAGACATCACATGACTATATGATTCAACTAGTACTTCATTGATATGTCATATCATGTGATGTCATGACTTCCCATGACTCCGTTCTCGGACTTAACCGGTTTAGCATACGCGTATGCTAAACCTATGTCTTTATCTCTGACTCATGCATCTCAACATGCTTGTATGATACATGCCTTCCTTACTAGGATACGCAGTTATATTCTCATGGTTACCTGGTCTGTGCACACATATGTACCTATATAAGCACAGTGTACTTGTAGAAGATTCTTTACTTTAATCTTACTGGGTTTTACCTGGAACGTCCTTTGCTTAGGTCTCCAACCTAAGTCGTCTTGAATCATCTCTAAGTCTAAGCACTCCTTAGCCTTAGTCTCTATTCTCATCAAAAAACCTCTTAGACTAGTCTTTGAGGCCAAACCATTGATAGTACTCAGAACGTGTTCCTTGTACTTTCACCTTGTCCTCTTCTGGACATTGTAGAACTTCCCAGCAGACCGTCTGTGTCTTTTCACTGTTGCTGGTGATGCCACCCCAGTTCATAACAGTGGGCTCCAATTGTAAAGATACAATCTAGCCTGGGCTGTAGATAAACCATGGCCTAAGCTTGTATGCAAGTCTTGCGCTCTACCTAGTCTGCTTCACTTGCGAAGGCAAGAATGTTCGACCCTAAAGGGAATGCTAAGTTAGTATAGTTTGATATTGCCTAACCTGTGGTGCGAGAATGCTGTCGGAGGTAGCGAGATGCTAGTGGTGACCTCCGGTCTGTGGGAAACTTGCGGTAAAACTAGCGGTAAGCGTGGGAATGCGGTAGGCAAGCGGTAGCGTGAACAGTAAAACTGCGGTAAGCATGGGAACTTCTGCAGTAAAACAAGCGGTAGTGTAGCGGTGAAGCGTGAGAAAGTGGTAGTGCTAGCGGTGAAGCGCGGGAAAGCAGTAAAGAGCAGTAGTGCATGCAGCAGTAAGGCAATTCTTAGAGACAGTGACTTCAGCAAAGGACTTTATTTCATAGTGACACTAGTGGTGACTATTCCTAAGTACCATGTGTACTATAGGAGGGAAGTAAGGAAAGAGTATGGGTACCTAGGAATTTTATACTAAGGAATAGCTACGGAAGCGGAAGGGGTAGGATAAACACGCAGCAGACATGTAATAAGACTGCACTACAGTTTACAAAACATCATGTACCGGCGAGACTGGATGGACATAGGACGGATGGTGAATCTTGCTTGAGGATGCCTAATGGGTTCACGGAGATTGCCAAAGATCACCGCTTCACGGGAAAGTTGCCATAGTACAGCCGTTAAGCTGCAATGAGGCTTCCAGAGTGCAGAACGATACCATTAGATAGGGGTAAATGCATCGTAAAGTAGGACGGTGAAGCTGAAGGGTAAGGATAATGATTACTGGTTGACACCTATATAAAAATGTGCCGTTTCAAGCTCAGTGTGAGTTTGTTCATCACACCGCCGTATGTAAACATAGCGCAAGGCGCTGCAGCATGAGGCAACATGTAATAAGAGTTGCCGTGGAATCAGTGATAATGAACATCAAACAAACAATGCACCAAATGGAGCTATGCGGATGCAGCAAGGACATGGGAGGGCATCAGTATGTGGAACATGGTGTGGTAGTCGGTATGGTGTGCGGTAAGCGTGGGATGCCGCTGGTAATGCTAAAGGAGCAAGACGGCCATGGACAAGTGGTAACTCCTATAGACGTGAGACAAGTGTCAAAAGATGGGGTTTTAAGCCCAGCGCCAATATGTTCGTTACACTGCATCTGATAGCCCCTACCTGGATGAAGATAGAAATATCTGGAAGTGATATCCGAAAGTATTTCCAGTCATGTGACCAGTCATCCGGATTAGGTTACTCCTCTTAATCACTGGACTACCTGTCAAGTAGTGAAGTAGACTAACACTCATCCATAGCAATGATAGCATAGTGTACAGCTACTTACTCCAGACTCCATCATATCATTGGAGATGATGACGGAGATACTCCATACATATTTAGTATAAGAACAACATGTAAACTACAAGTTAAAAGGGTCGAAATAAGATATCTATTCTGTACTGAAGTTACTCTACTCCTATAAACTGGATTTCCATTCCTTTCCTGTTCCTATCTTAGTCTGCTCTTCTGGAACCCCTATTTCCGGAATACCTCTGGAAAACATCTCAGAAACCTCCTCCGGAAATCCTTTGGATTCCTTTCGGAAACTTTGTCAGAAACTCATCTGAAAGTCCTCCGGATTCTTTCCCCCAAAACTCTGGCTATAATCTTGTCACAGGTTTCTCATGTAAGGGGGACAGAGTCCCATCTACACAGAGAAAACCTCCATGCCATTCATGACACATTTTGCTGTCTACATAAGTTTTTGTGTGCTCTCGTTCAATTTGATCCTCATGGTCAAGTGGATTGAAATGGGTGGCTCAGTCATGAAGTTGCAAAATTACAATCATCACACATTTGTAACAGTTATAGACAGTCCCTACAGACACTCTGGCCCAGTCAGATATGTCTTCAGTGGTTGCAGCATTGCCATAATGGCCAACACCATTTAGAAAGATAGCGAGCTGGACTGTGACTGGTAGTTGGGGATTATTTGAGTGGCTATGGAATACAGGATGATCTTGAATTAACTTTGTGAGTTCATCAAATATATCTGTGTCAACACAAAGCTTGTGGCAAAACTTATCAGCCAAGAACAGAGCCCACTCCTCCAGCAAGTGTAGCTGAGGTGCACAACTCAGACATGGACAGACATCAAGTACTCGATGTTTCTCCACTTCATCATGCAGTGCTCCAATCACATCAACAAACTGGGTAAAGACTCATGCAGACATGTCTGGGATGTCATACAATATGAATATGAGGTCTGAGTACACTGTTGAGAGCAATATCAGAGAGGAGGCAGATGTGATTAATGATGCAGGGGATAGGGATACCAGAGACTCAGGCCATGTTGGCAACACAGTCCATATGCTGATATCAGAACTATGGCCACTGGAAGTGTCATTGAGTTCTGACGAGTCCTCATCATCATCATCTACTAAGAGCTCATCCACCATAAACTTGATTAATTCCATGTATCGCATGATGGTAAGGTCATCTCTAGTTTGTTTGAGGCTGCGAAGGAGCCTCAAACAATCTGATTCCCAAGGCATAGTTATATTGATAGGTGAGGTTGCAGACTGCAGTAGATGATGACGGTCTGAGTATAAGGTTGATGTGTCAGCATCGGAGCCTCAATTAACCAGCAAATTCCAAAATGCTCAATGTTTGAAATTTCTATACAAAGTTAACTTTGAGAACCATCACTAAGTAACTAAGTAACTAATATTCTTGTCGATTTTTACAGGGTCTCTGTACTTACCATGGATGACCCGACACCATATCCATGAGATCTCATGTCCTTGCTGTGACGCAGAGTCTAATGACCCCAAAGAAAATGGTGTCATCTCACAATCCACTACCCTGATACTGTCCTGGCCCACAACTCCAAAGCCTTCTGGTGCTCTTGACCAGCAAGCTTGCCTTTGTTCTGGTATGCTCATGATTCTTATCTTCTCTGGTAATGCCACTGTTTGACCTTTGAACAGTACTATTTTGAATACACTCTAATGTTATAGACAGGACGTGGTCTCTCCTCAGCACCTGGCCCACATGTCCCAGAGGGCTGTCCAAAAAGTGTTCGACAAACCCACCTGCATGAGTGTCAACTGGCAATGGCCAAATGTGGTAATATGTTGTCCTCCAATTCTACAGCGAAAACATTCTGGTAGATGTCATCATAGGCGGAAATCTAGCTAAACCTGTGTGGTCATACTGGTCAGACTTGTGTGTGGTTCATGCATGATGACTCAGGCATCTTTGATCGTCTATGTCACTGGTGACATGTTTTGCACATTGACAATATCAGTTTTATCATGTTTTCAGACTGTACTGCAGTACAGTTCTTATTCATGTACTTAACAGACATGTAGGTTCACTTATTTGAGTCCCCTGAATGCTGCACTGTGCATTCAGCACGCTTCATACCAATGGTTCATTACCACTGCTGGCACTGACTCGTTTCACTTCAAAATCGACCGCAGACCAATAAGGAATGAGTCTTTAACTATCGATATATTTATGGAAGTGATTAGAAAAAGGAGGTTCAGTAAAGTGATGTAAGTGTGTAAAAAGGATACACAATGGATATATGCTCTCAAGACAATTCAAAAAGCCTGCGTCATGTAAAATTACACATTAGCTGAGTGGACGGTCCTGACATGCTTCAACAGTCCGCTATTGTTCCAATCAAATTATTGTTTCAAAATCCTGATAAGTTATACCTCGGAATGACATTCGGTGAGTTCCCAGGAGGGATAATCCTGCATATGCCACAAAAATGTAATGTTCTCATCTGCTCCCGGTATGGATCACGCAGGAGATCTCAAGTCCCTCACTCAAGCAAACTGTAAAGGCAAAGAAAACCCCCCTCCTGATACTAACGATCACATTGACCCTTCAATGATTGTTGACGATGTCCCCCCTCCCTCTGACGTCGATGGCAAGCTTGTCAATCCTCCCCCCAACTCTTTGTACAACACCGAAGATCACTTACCGGATGACATCATTGACCCTGTTGTTGACCCCATTGTTGACTGTTACAGTCGTACGTGCCCCTATTCATTTTCTCATCTCCTTTACTTTGTATATTACATAACGTGACTCTGACTCATATGCTCAATGCATCTGTACTATAGTTGCCTTCCTTCTTTGGATACACACTTACATTCTCACGTCTCTCTTGGTCCGTGCGCACATATTTGCCTATTAAAGCACATTGTATTATGCTTGTATACTTCACTTTAATCTTACTGGGTTTTACCTGGAACATCCTTCGCTTAGGTCTCCAACCTAAGCCGTCTTGAATTGTCTCTAAGTCTAAGTCAACTGATACCTCTGGACAAAAAGTTGGTCACAGGATGTTGCAGGATTTTATGAAAAGTTTCAAAGACGCCTTCGAACCAGTGGATACCAAAGGAACCGCACTAACAAAACTCAGGGACCTCAAACAAGGAAATGGTGATCTCCATACCTACATCGCCGACTTTGAGGCACTTGCAGCTAAGGCCCACATCACCGATGATGCAACCAAGATTCAATTCTTTCAAGATGGCCTCAATCTGGGCATCCTTACCAAACTTTTTGCACCAGGAGATGTCTCAGAAGTATTCCGTGAAATTGTACTGCAATGTGTTTCCATCGACAACTCCCACCACCATCTTCAAGCATTACGAGCACGTCATGCTCCACAGCAGAAGAAGGAAAACTATGGAAACGCGCGTTACATACCTAATCGTGATTCCAACGCAATGGTTGTAGATTGGATCTCCGACGTGGAGAGATCCGAATGCATGAAGAAGGGACAATGCTTCGGATGTAAGAAGACCGGACATCGTATTCACAACTGTCCTGAAAGAAAGAAGAAAACACCACTCCAACAAGCCGAAGTCAAGGATGAAGAAGAGGAAGAAACCGTGAGGCGGATTATAGAGGATTTTTGAATTGGAGAAACAAAGATTTGACATATGTTTCTCCCAATGTATTACTAAGGCTTGTACGTGCTGTAGGTGAAAGAAAGGAACTTCGTGTCCCTATTACCCTTCACTTGCGTACTCGCTTAAAATCCGTCGACACTACTGCCGTCATCAACTCAGGCGCAGCAGGAACATTTATTTCTGAAGAATTTGTGAAACTCCACAAAATCACACAGCAAAAACTCAAAACACCATTTCGAGTTACTACAGCGGATGGAACTCTTATCAAAGGAGGACCAATCATGCATTACTGTCTCCTAGTAGTTAAAATCGACGAACAAACCATGTATGGAAAATTCAACATCACTAAACTAGGAAGAAGAGATTAAATCCTTTTGGGAATTCTGTGGTTATGTGCAATGAACCCAAATATAGATTGGGCCGCTGAAACACTCGTCCTCACTTGAACGACGAAATCAGACAAAATTGAGATCGACGTAGATACTGATCGGAAGAAGAACAGGTTGCCCTCAGCCTTCCACTGCCATCCCAAGAAATGGCAACATTCACAACTTCCAAGAACCCTCAGCATCCCTCCTATTCCTAAAAATCCCGAACCGGAAGTACAAATGCTGTGTACTAAAGACCTCACTCCCCATGTACAACTGCCATGAGCAGTATCACTGATTTCTCGCACAGAAAAGCGCAAGAATGAATCCAAGCCCGAGTACCAGACTGGACCAGAACCTGTTGAGCAACAGCCCATAGAAGAACAAAAGTATGGGGAAAGAAAAGCAGAGGAAGAAATTCCTGGATGAAATACAAATGTACCAAAACTATCCAAGTTCTACGTCCCTCCGAAAACCCTTCAACATACTCCCTCAGCTTCGATTGAAGAAATCCCCGATGAAGAAGAACCAATGTCTGAAGACATTGCTGAAGAACCCGTGCCCTCATTGATCCAACAGAGGATGATGACCAATTCAACACAATGCAAGACGTCTGGTATGCGCCAGAAGTACGCGAAATTTCCTCCTACGAGCTTGGAGATGGAGAGTTCCTTGTGGAATATGACACCGATGGAGTGAGCATGAAAATCATTGAGGAAGTATCCATGGATACACCCCTTACATGAGATGGAACTTCCCGACTCGAACAACTTCCTAACTACTCCACAGTCTCTCTTCCTCCCCCGAAATACAGTAACAAAGCTCAAGAATTCGCCACAGAAGAGAAGGAAAAGAAAAAGAAACCCTTCAAAGAATTGGTCCCGGAATATTTGCATGACTTTGCAAATGTCTTTGCTAAAGACGGATTAAACAAACTGCCTCCTGAACGCCCTGGTATTGATCATTGGATTGATACTAAACCTGGTTTTATTCCTTGCACGTCAAAGGTTTACCCACTATCGGAAAAAGAACGCGCTGCCGTCAAAACATTTATTGATGAAAATGTTGCGAAAGGGTTCATCTCAGAATCGAAATCGCCCCAAGCTAGTGGTTTCTTCTTTGTGGGAAAGAAGAGTGGAGAATTGCGCCCCTGTCAAGATTATCGCTACATCAATGACTGGACAGTCAAGAATGCTTACCCACTCCCACTTCCTGTTTCCCTCGTCGCACGCCTTCACAATGTGCAGTTCTTTATGAAAATGGATATTCTGTCCGGATATAACAACATTCACATCCATCCCGACGATCGCTGGAAAGCAGCTTTTACTATGGAATTCGGCCTCTTTGAACCGAACGTCATGTTCTTTGGTCTTTGCAATTCCCCGGCAACTTACCAAGCATACATGAATCATACCTTCCAGCAGGAAATCAATGAAGGATGGATGGTCATATACATGGACGATATCCTGATTTTCTCTACAACAATGGCAGAACACCACGAACGAACCAGACGGGTTTTGATGAAAATACAAAAGGAACAGTTGTTCCTGAAACCGGAGAAATGCACCTTCGATGCAGAAGAAGTGGAATACCTCGGAATGATAATTCACCCCGGACAAGTTGCTATGGATACCACTGAAAACAAGGGAATCGCCGAATGGCCAACACCAAAATCTGTAAAAGAAGTCTGGTCATTCCTCGGTTTTTGCAACTTCTACCGCACGTTCATTTCTCACTACTCTGACATTGCCCGACCCCTTATCGAATTAACAAAGAAAGATAAGGCCTTTGATTGGTCAAGTGAATGTATGGACACCTTCGAAGAACTGAAACAATGCTTCACATCCCAACTGGTACTCCGTAACCCTGATACTGCCTGACAATTTGCTATCGCTACCGACGCTTCACTTGTAGTGACTGGTGGAGTTCTCTTGCAGACCAATGAGAATGGTGTTTATCACCCATGCACATATCTCTCAGTCTTTGAACCCTGCAGAACACAATTACCAAATCTTTGATTGGGAACTCCTTGCCGTAATCTGGGCATTGAATGAATGGCGTCATTATCTTGAAGGAAACCCACATCCCGTCCTGGTATTCACTGACCACAAGAACCTTCTGTACTTTAGAAGTGCACAGAACCCATTGGCAACTGATTTTGTCTATCTACGACATTGAACTACATCACGTTGCAGGTACCAAATTGGCAGTACCTGATGCACTATCTCGCCGGCCTGACTATGACTCCGGCAAAGACAATAACGAGGACCAGACTCTCCTCCCTGACGCTCTATTCGTTCGTCTTATTGACACCGACCTGAAGGATGTTTTGTCATCCTCTGACCCCCTCGACGACCCTGTCTTCAAGACAGCATCCGATGCCCTTGATGGCGTGTGCCTTCCACCTATGAAGTCAGCACTCACTGACTGGAAGATTGAGGATAATGTCCTCTATTTTAAGAATCGTGCCTACATTCCACCAGCACATCATCCCGATATCTTGAAAAGGTATCATGATCATCCTACTGCGGGACATCCCAGTAGATTCAAAACTGAAGAACTTGTCAAACGGGAAGCACGGTGGCCCGCTATTGGTTCTTATATTCGGAAATACGTGGAAGGTTGCGCCCTTTGTCAACAAATGAAAGCAGATACACATCCTGTTCGACCCCTGCTTGCCCTGATTCCCTCGTCTGCAACTCGCCCCTTTTCTCAGGTCTCTGTCAATCTAATCACTGACCTTCCTGTCTCTGGAGGCTTTGACAGTATTATGGTCGTGGTAGACCATGGCCTTATGAAGGGGGTAATTATTATCCCTTGTTTGAAAACCGTCACTTCTGAAGGCATTGCCAAACTATTCTTGAAACACGTCTATCGTCAATTTGGACTCCATGACAAAGTCATCTCAGATCGAGGTCCGCAATTCCTATCTCGCTTCTCCAAAGAGCTTGCCCAACTTCTCGACTACGTTATCGCCCCATCTACGGCTTATCACCCTCAGACTGATGGCCAAACTGAGAGGCTCAATCAAGAACTAGAAACGTACTTGCATATCTATTGCCACAATAATCCTGAAGAGTGGGTGGAACACCTACCAATCGCTGAATTCATCCACAACCACTGAAAACATGATGCAAGAAATGCATCACCTTTCTATCTCATGATGAGATACGAACCACGTGCCATCCCTCACCTGATCCCCGACTCATCTGTCCCTGCAGCAGAAGATCGAGTACAATCCCTGCAGAAGAGAAGAGAAGAAGCAATCGCCTGCCATAACATTGTGATGCAGACAATGGCTGAGTGATCCCGAGGAGAGAAGTACATTCGATGGAAGATCGGAGATAAGGTCTGGCTATCTGCCACTAATCTTAGACTCAAACTTCCATCATGGAAACTTGCGCCGAAGCAATACGGACCGTTCCTGATCATCAATGTCTTATCACCCATCACATTCACGCTTAAACTCCCTCCACAATGGAAAATTCATCCCACTTTCCATGCTTCTGTTTTATCATCCTATAGCGAAACAGACGTACATGGCCCGAACTTCCCCAACCACCACCTGACATCATTGAAGAAGAAGAAGAATACGAAGTAGAAGCAATCCTTTCCCATAAAGGAACTGGCACTCGCCAATGCTATCTTGTTTCCTGGAAAGGATATTCATCGGGAGATAACGAGTGGCTCCCAGAAAAGAACTTGAAGAACTCCGCTCGAATCCTGAATGCTTATAAGAAGCAACACTCTCTCTGATTATTCTTCAGTCAGTCAAAATGCACAAAGCACTTGATCAACTAACACTGTTTGAAATGTCTTTTCCCATCGCATACATCACCCCCGTCACTATTGCCAACAATGACTTCAACTCCGATGCAGAAAACTACAGAACCCTTGCCACTGAAATCGACAACACCTCCTACATTGAAGCCGCCCTTCTATGCGAAGGACATGCTCTCAAAATTGAAAGAATCCTCACCGAAAGGGGTGCCTTCCCTGCTTTACTCCTCGTTAACATCATCCACACCGCTGCCCTCATTGAAACTACCATCAATGAGACCACAGAAATCACGTATTGCCAGCGTATCCTGCATCTACAAAAACGCATTCATTCTTACGCTATGCTGTTGCTTCCCTGTTCTTTTAAAAGCGATGTTGAAGAAGCTATTCACATCGTGGCCGAACGTCGAGCAGGTGTTGCTCGACCTCCCACTCCGCAAAGAGATACGGACCCACTTCCAGTCCCTCCATCCTCATTTTCGTGCATGTATTCTAATCCTGATGCCTTTACTGGCTTATGTACTGCTGTCCAAGAGATCGGACAGCTCACCAATGCAGTTGTCGAAACCATCCAACAATCAGTCGCTGAAACAAGAGCGGCCAGAAACCTAGTCGAAGAAGCTATTACTGATCTGCAAACGCAAGCCGACCTCACCTCTCCATGAACCCCATCTCCTATTGAGCAACCAACCTCACCGCCCCCCGTTATAGTCTCCCACGATCACCCCACATGGCTATACGAGCCCTGCACAGAAGAGCAGTGTGAAGCTGCAAAAATATTAGGAGTTCCTGTCGCTGAGTTGGTGGGACTCGGTCCTCGACTTTGCAACCTCCATATTCATCCCCCTATGTCCATCCCAGCATCATTTGGTCCAATGGACCCTGTTTCACCAGTCCTAGTAAAGGACTTCGGTATAACGTCCCCCTCCTCCTCTAACGAACTCCTCGCAGTTGCTGAACGAGCAACTACACCCGACCTCCCAATATCGGCATACACTCTTACCACTAAACAACAGGCACAGCTCAGATGCGACAATACCTTCGCTTTAAGTCGTATGGCGTGAAAGAAAGGAAAGAAGCGCGCCAGATCCACCAGTCCCAAACCCATTATTTCGCCATCACCCTTATGCATATCCACCTCTAACACTGATGAGAATATGAAGTGTCGAGTCTGTGGTATTACCAGGCATCGGCAAAAGAATTGCCCCGACTACCAGTGCCAAATTTGTCTGCAACATGCTCCTACCCATCTTTCTATCTACTGTCCCCAAAGAGTCGGGACTACTCCGTTTGCGTTAACCTGGAAAGATGACAGGTTCTACGAAGCGCTTTGTTCTTGGGAGCAACAGCTTCGTGATGAATGAACTCGAGCAGCAAGAAGGCGGGATTCTAAATGATGTGCTGGTGCTGAAGAAGCCGCATACATGAGGAGTGGGTCATTCCTTGATGAGGACTACGAGTATAGCGACGATCCCGTCTATTACACTAATCAGGACGAGTAAAGTCGGTGACTTTACATGTAAAACGGGGTAATGTTACAGTCGTATGTGCCCCTATTCATTTTCTCTTTGACTCCCTTACTTGTATATTACATAACATGACTCTGACTCATATGCTCAACGCATCTGTACTATAGTTGCCTTTCTCATTAGGATACGCACTTACATTCCCACGGTTACCTGGTCTGTGCACACATATGTACCTATATAAGCACAGTGTACTTGTAGTAGATTCTTTACTTTAATCTTACTAGGTTTTACCTGGAATATCCTTCGCTTAGGTCTCCAACCTAAGTCGTCTTGAATCATCTCTAAGTCTAAGCACTCCTTAGCCTTAGTCTCTATTCTCGTAGAACCTCTTAGACTTGTCTTTGAGGCAGAACCCTTGATAGTACTCGGAACACGTTCCTTGTACTTTCACCTTGTCCTCTTCTGGACATTGTAGAACTTCCCAGCAGACTGTCTGTGTCTTTTCACTGTCGCTGGTGACGCCACCCCAGTTCGTAACAATGCCATCCCAGTTTGTAACAAAAGATTAAAGTCCACCTGATCGTCGACTATCTAGTCTTTGACCCTGAACCCTGAAACCTGATAAAGCCCTAACGGACAGCAAGACCGCGTGTGTCGGCACCGAGAAAGTATAACTCACTAGACGAATCACCATCATGACGACCACCAAAGAATTTGAATACAAAATCGGTCTTCCAACCAGTTTTGATGGAGATTGTGACAACTCTCTGGAGTTCATCCAATCATGCAATCTATGCTTTGATATTAACGAAAAGCTCTACACCACCGACAAGCAGAAGATCATTTTCATTACATCCTTCATGACCGAGAAGAATGCTAAATCTTGGAAAGAACAATTCCTTGCTCATGCCCAGTCAACCGACTCCTCTGGACAAAAGGTTGGTTATGGGACATTGAAGGATTTCATGAAATGCTTCAATGAAGCTTTCGAGCCAGTGGATACCAGAGGGACTGCATTAACAAAGCTCAGAGACCTCAAACAAGGAAGCGGTGATCTTCATACTTATATCACTGACTTTGAGGCACTTGCAGCCAAGGCCCACATCACCGATGATGCCACAAAGATTCAATTCTTCCAAGATGGCCTCAACCTAGGTATCCTAACCCAGCTTTTCACGCCAGAAGATGTCTCAGAGATATTCCATAACATTGTATTGCAATGCATTTCCATTGACAACTCCCACCACCACCTTCTAGCGTTACGAGCACGTCATGCTCCGCAGCAGCAGAAGAAGAACTATGGAAATGTGTGTTACACACCCAATCATGATTCAAACGCAATGGTCGTAGATCGAATCTCCGATATGGAGAGATCCGAATGTATGAAAAAGGGACAATGCTTCAGATGCAAGAAGACTGGGCACCATATTCATAACTGTCCTGAAAGAAAGAAAAAGACTCCACTCCGACAAACCAAAGTCAAAGACGAAGAAGATGAAGAAACCGTGAGGCAGCTTATAGAGGATTTTTAAATTGGAGAAACAAGGATTCGACATATGTTTCTCCCAATGTATTACTAAGGCTTGTACGTGCTGTAGGTGAAAGAAAAGAACTTCACATTCCTATCACCCTTCACTCACATACCTGCTTAAAATCCGTTGACACTACCGCTGTCATCGATTCCGGCACAGCAGGAACATTTATTTCCGAAGAGTTTGTGAAACTCCATAAAATCACATGACGAAAACTTAAGACACCATTTTGAGTCACTACAGCAGATGGAACCCTTATCAAGGGAGGGCCGATCACACACTATTGTCTCCTAGTGGTCAAAATTGATGAACAAACCATGTATGGAAAGTTCAATATCACTAAACTAGGATGAAGAGATCAAATCCTTCTGGGAATCCTGTGGTTACGCGCCATAAACCCCAGTATAGATTGGGCTGCCAAAACACTTGCCCTCCCTCGAACAATGAAGTCTGATGAAATTGAAATCGACTTGGATACAGATCGAAAGAAGAACGGGTTACCCTCGGCTTTCCATTGTCATCCCAAGAAATGGCAAAATTCACAACTTCCGAAACCCCTTGATACCCCTTCTATTAACATTCCTGATGTTCCAGAAGATCCAGAACCTGAAATACAAATGCCACGTACTAAAAACCCTACCCCCATGTACAACTACCGAGAGCAGTGTCACTGATTCTTTGCGCAGAAAAGCGCAAGAACAACTCCAAACCCGAGTATTGGGCCAGACCAGAACCTATTGAGCAACGGCCAATAGAAGAACAGAAGTATGGAAAAAGAAAAGCAGAAGAAGAAATCCCTGGACGGGATACAAATGTACCGAAACTATCCAAGTTCTACGTTCCTATGAAAACTCTTCAAAATACTCCTTCAGCTTCAATTGAAGAAATTCCCGATGAAGAAGAACCCGTGCCCTCATTGATCCCAACAGAGGATGATGACCAGTTCAACACCATGAAAGACGTCTGGCATGCGCCAGAAGTATGAGAAATTT
Organism: Suillus spraguei; assembly: GCA_016800925.1. Taxonomy (NCBI): domain Eukaryota; kingdom Fungi; phylum Basidiomycota; class Agaricomycetes; order Boletales; family Suillaceae; genus Suillus; species Suillus spraguei. Next base: position 39,399 of record JABCPU010000007.1, on the reverse strand, counting down.
CCTCTTATGAGCTTGGAGACGGAGAATTCCTTGTAGAATATGACACGGATGGAGTTAGTATGAGAATCATCGAAGAAGTATCCATGGATACACCCCTCACATGTGATGGAACTTCCCGACTCGAACAACTCCCCAACTACTCCACAATCTCCCTTCCTCCTCTGAAATACAGCAATAAAGCTCAGGAATTTGCTATGGATGAGAAGGAGAAGAAAAAGAAATCCTTTGAAGAATTGGTCCTGGAATACTTGCACAACTTTGTGGATATCTTTGCTAAAGATGGACTAAACAAACTACCCCCTGAACGCCCTGGTATTGATCATCAGATTGATACTAAACCCGGTTTTATTCCCCGCACGTCTAAGGTTTACCCACTATCGGAAAAAGAACATGCTGCCGTCAAAACGTTTATCGATGAAAACATTGGAGAAGGCTTCATCTCAGAATCAAAGTCACCCCAAGCTAGTGGCTTCTTCTTTGTGGGAAAGAAGAGTGGAGAATTGCGTCCCTGTCAAGATTATCACTACATCAATGATTAAACAGTCAAGAACACTTATCCGCTGCCACTCCCTATTTCCCTCGTCGCACGCCTTCACAACGCACAGTTCTTTACGAAAATGGATATCCGGTCCGGTTATAATAACATTCGCATCCATCCCGATGATCGCTGGAAAGCAGCATTTACCATGGAATTTGGCCTCTGTAATTCCCCAGCAACTTTCCAAGCGTACATGAATTGTACCTTCCAACAGGAAATCAATGAAGGATGGATGGTTATCTACATGGACGATATCCTGATTTTCTCTACAACAATGGCAGAACACTGCGAATGAACCAGACAGGTTTTGATGAAAATACGAAAGGAACATTTGTTCCTGAAACTGGAGAAATGCACCTTCGATGCAGAAGAAGTGGAATACCTCGGAATGATAATTTGCCCTGGACAAGTTGCTATGGATACCACCAAGACCAAGGGAATCGCTGAATGGCCAACACCAAAATCCGTAAAAGAAGTCTGGTCATTCCTCGGTTTTTGCAACTTCTACCACACGTTCATTTCCCACTACTCTGACATCGCCCGACCCCTTATCGAATTAACAAAGAAAGATAAGGCCTTTGATTGGTCAAGCGAATGTATGGACACCTTCGAAGAACTGAAATGACATTTCACATCCCAACCAGTACTCCATAACCCTGATCCTTCCCGACAATTTGCTATTGCTACCGATGCTTCACTTGTAGCAACTGGCAGAGTTCTCTTGCAGACTGGTGAGAATGGTGTTTATCACCCATGCGCATATCTCTCACAGTCTTTGAACCCCGCAGAACACAATTACCAGATCTTTGACTGGGAACTCCTTGCCGTAATCCGGGCATTGAATGAATGGCATCATTATCTTGAAGGAAACCCACACCCCATCCTGGTATTCACCGACCACAAGAATCTTCTGTACTTTAGAAGTGCACAGAAGCTTACCCATCGCCAAGCACATTGGCAACTGATTTTGTCTATTTACAACATTGAACTGCATCATGTTGCAGGTACCAAATTGGCAGTACCTGATGCACTATCCCGCCAGCCTGACTACGAATCCGGCAAAGACGATAACGAGAACCAGACTCTCCTCCCTGACGCTCTATTCATTCGTCTTATTGACACCGATCTAAAGGATGTTTTGTCATCCTCTGACCCCCTCAATGATCCTGTCTTCAAAACAGCATCTGATGCCCTTGATGGCATGTGCCTTCCACCTATGAAGTTGGCACTTTCTGACTGGAAGATTGAGGAGAATGTCCTCTATTTTAAGAATCATGCCTACATTCCACCGGCACATCGTCCCGATATCCTGAAAAGGTATCATGATCATCCTACCATGGGACATCCCGGTAGATTCAAAACTAAAGAACTCATCAAACGAGAAGCCTGGTGGCCCGCTATGGGCTCTTATATTCGGAAATATGTGGAGGGTTGCGCCCTTTGTCAGCAAATGAAAGCAGATACACATCCTGTCTGACCTCTGCTTACCCTGATCCCCTCATCTGCGACTCGACCTTTTTCTCAGGTCTCCGTCGATCTTATCACTGACCTCCCGGTCTCTGGGGGCTTTGACAGTATCATGGTCATGGTAGACCATGGCATTACAAAGGGGGTAATTATTATCCCTTGTCTGAAAACCATTACTTCCGAAGGCATTGCCAAACTATTCTCGAAGCACGTCTATTGTCGATTTGGACTCCATGACAAAGTTATCTCTGATTGTGGCCCACAGTTCCTATCCCATTTCTCTAAAGAACTTGCCAGACTTCTTGACTATGCCATCACTCCATCTACGGCTTATCACCCCCAGACCGATGGTCAAACCGAATGGCTCAATCAAGAACTCGAAACATACTTGCGCATCTATTGCCGCAATAACCCCGAAGACTGGGTAGAATATCTACCAATTGCAGAATTTGTCCACAACCACCAAAAACACGATGCAAGGAATGCATCACCCTTCTACCTAATGATGGGATACAAACCACGCGCTATCCCTCATCTGATCCCCGACTTATCTGTCCCAGCAGCAGAAGATCGAGTACGATCCCTGCAGAAGATAAGAGAAGAAGCAATCGCCTGCCATAACATTGCAATGCAAACAATGTCCGAACAATCCCGAGGAGAAAAGTACATTCCATGGAAGATCGGAGATAAGGTCTGGCTATCTGCTGCTAATCTTAGACTCAAACTCCCATCACGGAAACTCGCACCAAAACAGTACGGACCTTTCCCGATCATCGATGTCTTATCACCTATCACATTTATGCTCAAACTCCCTCCACAATGGAAAATTCATCCCACTTTCCATGCTTCCGTCTTATCGTCCTATAGCGAAATGGACGTACATGGTCCGAACTTCCTCGAACCACTGCCTGACATTATTGAAAAAGAAGAAGAATACGAAGTAGAAGCAATTCTTTCCCATAAAGGAACCGGCATTCGCCGATGCTATCTTGTCTCTTGGAAAGGATATTCATCGGAAGATAACGAATGGCTCCCAGAAAAGAACTTGAAGAACTCCGCTCGAATCCTGAACACTTATAAGAAGCAACACTCTCTCTAATTATTCTTCAGTCAATCAAACCGCACAAGCACTTGATTAACTAAAGCCTTTTGAAATGCCTTTCCCCACTGCATACATCACTCCCATCATCATTGCCAACAATGACTCTGATTCCGACGCAGAAAACTACAGAACCCTTGCCACTGAAATCAACAACACCTCCTATATTGAAGCCGCCCTTCTATGCGAGGGACATGCTCTTGATATTGAAAGGATCCTCACCGAAAGAGGTGCATTCCCTGCCTTACTTCTCGTCAACATTATCCGCACCACCGCCCTCATCGAAACCAACATCAATGAAACCACAGAAATCACATATTGCCAGCGCATCTTACATCTACAAAAATGCATTCGTTCTTATGCAATGCTGTTGCTTCCCCGTTCTTTTAAGAGCAATGTTGAAGAAGCTATTCACATTGTGGCCGAACGCCGAGCAGGTGTTGCTCGACCTCCCTCTCCGCAAAGAGATATGGATCCACTTCCAGTCCCTTCACCCCCTTCTTCACGTGTTTATTCTAATATTGATGCCTTTGCTGGCTTATACACTGCTGTTCAGGAGATTGGGCAGCTCACCAATGCAGTCGTCGAAACTATCCAGCAATCAGTCGTTGAAACAAGAGCAGCCAGAAATTTAGTCGAAGAAGCTATCACTGATTTACAGCAAACACAAGTGGACCTCACTTCCCCATGAACTCCATCTCCTATTGAACAACCAACCTCATCGCCCCCTATTATAGTCTCCCATGATCACCCCACATGGTTATACGAACCTTGCACGAACGAGCAGTGTGAAGCTGCGAAAATATTAGGAGTCCCTGTCACTGAGTTGGTGGCACTTGGTCCTCAACTTCGCGACCTCCATATTCATCCTCCAATGTCCATCCCAGCATTGTTTGGTCCAATGGACCCTGTCTTACCAGTCCTAGTTGTTACAATCGTACGTGCCCCTATTCATTTCCCCTTTGTCTCTTTACTTGTATGACGTGTCACATGACTTTGCCTTATATGCTCAACGCATCTGTACAACATATGCCTTCCTTATTAGGATACGCAGCTACATTCTCACGGTTATCTGGTCTGTGCGCACATATTGGCCTATTTAAGCACAATGTACTTGTAGTAAAGTCCTTACTTTAATCTTACTGGGTTTTACCTGGAATCTCCTTCGCTTAGGTCTCCAACCTAAGTCGTCTTGAATCGTCTCTAAGTCTAAGCACTCCTTAGTCTTAGTCTCTATTCTCGCAGATACCTCTTAGACTTGTCTCTGAGGCAGAACCCTTGATCGTACTCGGAACGCGTTCCTTGTACTTTCACCTTGCTCTCTTTTGGGCATTGTAAGAACTTCCCAGCAGACCGTCTGTGTTTTTTCACTGTCGCTGGTGACGCCACCCCAGTTCGTAACAAAAGATTAAAGTCTATTTTGATTGTCGACTACCAGTCTTCGACCCTGAACCCTGATCGCTTAGATCAGCAGACTAGCGTACACATACGCTGAGCAGATTGTCAAGAGGAAGCCCCCTGACAGAAGAAAAGCCCTGACGGACAGCAAGACAGCGCGTGTAGGCACCGAGAAAGTATAACTCACCAGAAGAATCATCAACCATGTCGACCAAAGAATTCGAATACAAGATTGGTCAACCAATTGGTTTTGATGGAGATCGTGATAACTCTCGCGAGTTTATCCAGTCATGCAATTTGCACTTTGACATCAATGAAAAGCTCTACACCACCGACAAACAGAAGATCATCTACATAACATCCTTTATGACCGAAAGGAATGCCAAGTCTTGGAAGGAACAATTCCTTGAACACGCCCAATCTACCGACACTTCGGGACAAAAAGTTGGTTATGGGACGATGGCGGATTTTATGAAGAGCTTCAAAGAAGCATTCGAACCGGTGGATACCAAAGGAACCACGCTCACAAGGCTTAGGGATCTCAAACAAGGAACTGGAGATCTCCACACCTATGTCGCTGACTTTGAGGCACTTGCAGCCAAGGCTCAGATCACTGACAACGCGACGAAGATCCAGTTCTTTCAAGACGGCCTTAATTGGGGTATCCTTACAAAGCTTTTCAATACAGGAGATGTCTCCGAAATATTCAGAGACGTTGTGCTGCAATGCGTTGCTATTGACAATGCCCATCATCGGCTTAACGCCATGAGGACACATCATACTCCACAACAGAAGAAGAAGAACTACGGGAATGCACGGTATATTCCGAACCGTGATTCCAACGCAATGGTCGTAGATCGAATCTCCGATATGGAGAGATCCGAATGCATGAAGAAAGGACAATGCTTTGGATGCAGAAAGACAGGACACCGCATCCATAATTGTCCTGACAGAAAGAAGAAGACCCCACTCCGACAAACCAAAGTCAAAGGAGAAGAAGAAGATGAAGAAACCGTGAGGCGGATTGTTCAGGATTTTTGATTTGGAGAAACAAAGACTCGACATATGTTTCTCCCAATGTAATACTAAGAATTGTACGCGCTGTAGGTGAAAGAAAAGAACTTCGTGTCCCTATCACCCTTCACTCGCGTACTCAATTGAAATCTGTCGACACCACCACTGTTATCGATTCAGGAGCAGCAGGAACATTCATCTCGGAAGAGTTTGTGAAACTCCATCAAATCACATGACGAAAACTCAAAACACCGTTTCGAGTTACAACAGCAGATGGGACTCTTATAAAAGGAGGACCAATTACACACTACTGCCTTCTTGTGGTCAAGATTGACGATCGAACCATGTACGGAAGATTCAATATCACTAAGCTAGGAAGAAGAGATCAAATCCTCCTTGGAATCCCATGGTTGCGAGCGATGAACCCAATTATAGATTGGGCTGCTGAAACACTTGTCCTCTCACGGACAGAGAAATCAGATGAAATTGAAATTGATTTGGATGAAGATCGGAAGAAGAACGGACTGCCCCGACTCTTCAATCATCACACCAGATGGCGACATTCCCGCCTTCTGAAGCCCTTCATCGCCTCTCCTGTTGATACTCTTGAGAACCCAGAACCAGAAGTACGAATACCACGTACTGCAGACCCCACTCCTCGTGTACAATTGCCACGAGCAGTATCACCAATTCCCCGTGCAGAGAAGCGCAAGAATGAATCCGAACCCGAGCATCGGGTCGGGCAAGAACCTATTGAGCAGCAGCCAATAGAAGAACAGAAACATGGAAAGAGGAAAACGGAAGAAGAACTCCCAGGGCGAAGCACCAACGTACCGAAATTATCCAAGTTCTTCGTTCCCCCGAAAACCCTTTCAGCTTCAATAGAAGAAATCCCCGATACAGAAGAACCCGTGCCCTCGTTGATCCCAGCCGAGGATGATGACCAATTCGATACCATGAATGACGTCTGGCATGCGCCAGAAGTACGCGAAATTTCCTCGTATGAACTAGGAGATGGAGAATTTCTCGTAGAATACGACCTGATGGAGTCAGCATGAGAATCATAGAAGAAGTTTCCATGGACACGCCTCTCACACACGATGGAACTTCCGATTCGAACAATCTTCCAACTATTCTACAGTTTTCCTTCCCCATCCAAAATACAGCAACAAGGCTCAGAATTCGCTACGGATGAAAAGAAAAGAAAAAGAAATCTTTGAAGAATTGGTCCCGGATTATTTGCACGACTTCGCAGACGTCTTTGCTAAAGATGGACTGAACAAACTACCCCCCGAACGCCCTGGTATCGATCATCGGATCGACACCAAACCCGGTTTTATCCCTCGACGTCTAAAGTTTACCCGCTATCGGAAAAAGAACGTGCTGCTGTCAAAACGTTTATCGATGAAAACATTGCGAAAGGCTTTATCTCAGAATCGAAGTCACCTCAAGCTAGTGGCTTCTTCTTTGTGGGAAAGAAGAGCAGAGAACTGCGTCCCTGTCAAGATTATTGCTACATCAATGATTGGACAGTCAAGAACGCATACCCGCTTCCACTCCCTATTTCCCTTGTCGCACGTCTTCATAACGCACAGTTCTTTACGAAAATGGATATCCGATCTGGTTATAACAACATTCGCATCCATCCTGACGACAGGTGGAAAGCTGCTTTTACCACGGAATTTGGCCTCTTTGAACCGAACGTCATGTTCTTTGGCCTCTGCAATTCCCCAGCAACTTTTCAAGCATACATGAATCGCACCTTCCAACAAGAAATCAATGAAGGATGGATGGTTATCTATATGGATGATATCCTGATTTTCTCTACGACAATGGCAGAACACCGTGAACGGACTAGACAAGTTTTGATGAAAATACGAAAAGAACACCTGTTCTTGAAACCGGAGAAATGCACCTTCGATGCAGAAGAAGTAGAATACCTCAGAATGATAATTCGCCCTGGACAAGTTGCTATGGACACCGCCAAGACCAAGGGAATCTCCGAATGGCCAATCCCGAAATCTGTAAAAGATGTTCGGTCATTCCTCGGTTTTTGCAACTTCTACCGCATGTTCATTTCCCACTATTCTGACATCACCAGACCCCTTATCGATTTGACAAAGAAAGATAAGGCCTTTGAGTGGTCAACCGAATGTATGGACACCTTCGAAGAATTGAAACGACGCTTCACTTCCCAACCGGTACTCCGTAACCCTGATCCTTCCTGACAATTTGCCATTGCTACCGACGCTTCGCTTGTAGCAACTGGCGGAGTTCTCCTACAGACCGATGAGAATGGTGTTTATCACCCATGTGCATACCTCTCACAGTCTTTGAACCCTGCGGAACGCAATTACCAGATCTTTGATCGGGAACTCCTTGCCGTGATCCAGGCATTGAACAAATGGCGTCATTATCTCGAAGGAAACCCACACCGCATCCTGGTATTCACCGACCATAAGAACCTTCTGTACTTTAGAAGTGCACAGAAGCTCACCCGTCGCCAAGCACGTTGGCAATTGATTTTGTCTATTTACGACATCGAACTGCATCACGTTGCAGGTACTAAATTAGCAGTACCTGATGCACTATCCCGCCGGCCTGATTATGACTCTGGCAAAGATGATAACAAGGACCAGACCCTCCTCCCTGACGCTCTATTCATTTGTCTTATTGACACCGACTTGAAGGATGTGCTGTCATCCTCTGACCCCCTCGACGACCCTGTCTTCAAGACGGCATCTGATGCCCTTGATGGCGTGTGCCTTCCCCCTATGAAATCGGCACTTTCTGACTGGAAGATTGAGGAGAATGTCCTCTATTTTAAGAACCGCGCCTATATTCCACCGGCGCATCGCTCCGATATCCTGAAAAGGTATCATGATCATCCTACCGCGGGTCACCCCGGTAGATTCAAAACTGAAGAACTCGTAAAACGAGAAGCCTGGTGGCCTGCAATGGGCTCTTATATTCGGAAATACGTTGAGGGTTGCGCCCTTTGCCAGCAAATGAAAGCAGATACCCATCCTGTTCGACCCCCGCTCGCACCTATTCCCTCGTCAGCTGTTCGCCCATTCTCCCAGGTCTCCGTTGATCTCGTCACTGACCTCCCCGTTTCTGGAGGCTTTGACAGCATCATGGTCGTGGTAGACCATGGCCTTACGAAGGGGGTAATTATTATCCCTTGTTTGAAAACCATCACTTCAGAAGGTGTGGCTAAGCTATTTTTAAAACATGTTTACCGACGATTTGGACTCCATGACAAAGTCATCTCGGATCGAGGCCCGCAGTTCCTATCTCGCTTCTCTAAGGAACTTGCCCGACTTCTTGACTACGTCATCGCTCCATCCACGGCTTATCACCCACAGACTGATGGTCAGACCGAAAGGCTGAATCAAGAACTTGAGACATACCTTCGCATCTACTGCCGTAACAACCCTGAAGATTGGGTAGAACACCTACCAATCACCAAATTCATCCATAACCACCAAAACATGATGCAAGGAATGCATCACCCTTCTACTTGATGATGGGATACGAACCACGCGCTATTCCCCACCTTATCCCTGACTCATCCGTCCCCGCAGCAGAAGATCGAGTACGATCTCTGCAGAAGATAAGAGAAGAAGCAATCGCCTGTCATAACATTGCAATGCAGACAATGGCCGAACGATCCCGAGGAGATAAGTACACCCCATGGAAGATCGGAGACAAGGTTTGGCTATCTGCCACTAATCTTAGACTTAAACTCCCATCAAGGAAGCTCGCCTCAAAGCGATACGGACCTTTCCTGATCATCGATGTCTTATCTCCCATCACGTTCACACTTAAACTCCCTCTGCAGTGGAAAATTCACCCCACGTTCCATGCTTCTGTCTTATCATCCTATAGCGAAACAGACGTACACGGCCCGAACTTCCCTGAACCACCACCTGACGTTATCGAAGAAGAAGAAGAATATGAAGTAGAAGCAATCCTTTCTCACAAAGGAACCGGCATTCGCCGACGTTATCTAGTTTCCTGGAAAGGATATTCATCAGGAGATAACGAATGGCTCCCAGAAAAGAACTTGAAGAACTCCGCTCGAATTTTGAATGCTTATAAGAAGCAACATGCCCTCTGATTATCCTTCAGTCAAATCAACTCGCGTCAAGCACCTGATTAACTACTATCTCGAAATGTCTTTCCCCACTGCTTACATCACACCTGTCGTCGCTGCCACCAATGACTCCGACTCCGAAACTAAACAATACGGAACTCTCACTGCAGAAATCGACGATACCTCTTACATCAAAGCCGCCATCCTCTGTGAGGGACACGCCCTCGAAATCGAAAGAATCCTTATTGAAAGAGGTGCCCTCCCCGCTCTACTCCTTGTTAACATCATCCGCACCGCAGCCCTCATCGAAGCCACTGCTAAAGAAACTACAGAAATCACACTCCGTCACCGTTTCATTCATCTTCAAAAATGCATTCGTGCTTACGCTATGCTGTTGCTTCCCGATTCTTTTAAGAAAGATGTTGAAGAAGCTATTCACATCATTGCCGAACGTTGAGCAGGCATTGCTTGACCTCCCTCTCCGCAAAGAGATATGCCACTTCCTATTCCAGCACCCGCCTCTTCGCGCATCTATTCTAGTCTTGATGCCTTTACTGGCCTATACACTGCTGTGCAAGAAATTGGACAACTCACCAATACGGTTGTCGACACCATCCAGCAATCAGTCGCTGAAACCAGAGCGGCCAGAAATCTAGTAGAAGAAGCTATCACTGATTTACAACAAATGCAAGATGATCTTGCATCTCCCCGAACTCCATCTCCTATCGAACAGCCAATCTCACCATCTCCCGCAACGACCTCACTTGATTGCCCTGATTGGCTGTACGAACCTTGCACAAAGGAACAGTGCGAGGCCGCTAAACTACTAGGTATTCCTGCCACTGAGCTGGTGACACTCGGCCCCTGACTTCGCGACCTTCATATACACCCCCCAATGTCTATCCCATCATCATTCGGTCCAATGGACCCTGTCTCACCGGTCTTAGTAAAAGATTTTGGCATAACCTCCCCGTCTTCCTCTGATGAGCTCCTTGCGGCTGCTGAACGAGCAGTTACTCCTGACCTCCCTACGTCGGCATATACTCTCACTCCTGCTCAGCAAGCACAACTTAGACGCACCAACACCCTTGCCTTAAAACGTATGAGGAAGAATAAGGGAAAGAAGCGCGCCAGATCTACTAGCCCCACGCCTATCATCTCACCGTCGCCATTACGCAAAGTCCATTCCAATCCTGACGAAAACATGAAATGTCGTATCTGCAGACTACTTGGACATCGCCAGAAGAATTGTGCGGAGTACCAGTGCAAGGTTTGCAGATATTGGTCGCCTACCCATCTTTCCATTTATTGTCCTCGACGAGTCGGGCCTCCCCCCTTCGAGTTAACTTGGAAAGACGAGGGGTTCTATGACGCACTCCGTGATTGGGAGCGGCAGCTTGACGATGAACGTATTCAGGAAGAAAAGAGGAAGGACTCTAAACGACGCGCTGGACTAGCAGAAGCCGCGTATATGAGGAGCGGGTCCTTTGCCGACGAAGACTACGAATGGAGTGATGATCCCGTTTACTATGCGAACCAAGATGAGTAAAGTCGGTGACTTTACGTGTAAAAAGGGGGTAATGTTACAATCGTACGTGCCCCTATTCATTTCCCCTTTGTCTCTTTACTTGTATGACGTGTCACATGACTTTGCCTTATATGCTCAACGCATCTGTACAACATATGCCTTCCTTATTAGGATACGCAGCTACATTCTCACGGTTATCTGGTCTGTGCGCACATATTGGCCTATTTAAGCACAGTGTACTTGTAGTAAAGTCCTTACTTTAATCTTACTGGGTTTTACCTGGAATCTCCTTCGCTTAGGTCTCCAACCTAAGTCGTCTTGAATCGTCTCTAAGTCTAAGCACTCCTTAGTCTTAGTCTCTATTCTCGCAGATACCTCTTAGACTTGTCTCTGAGGCAGAACCCTTGATCGTACTCGGAACGCGTTCCTTGTACTTTCACCTTGCTCTCTTTTGGGCATTGTAAGAACTTCCCAGCAGACCGTCTGTGTTTTTTCACTGTCGCTGGTGATGCCACCCCAGTTCGTAACACTAGTAAAGGACTTTGGCATAATGTCCTCTTCCTCCTCTGACGAACTTCTCAAGGTTGCTGAACGAGCAACTACTCCTGATCTCCCAACATCGGCATACACTCTTACCCCTGAACAGCAGGTGCAGCTCAGACATGACAATGCCTTTGCTTTAAGTCATATGGCGCGATGGAAGGGAAAGAAGCATGCCAGATCCACTAGTCCCAAGCCCATTATTTTGCCATCACCATTATGCATGTCTACCTCCGACACTGATGAAAATATGAAATGTCGATTCTGTGGCATCTTAGGACATCGGCAAAAGAATTGCCCCCAATACCAGTGCCAAATCTGTCTGCAACACGCCCCTACCCATCTATCTATCTACTGCCCTCAGCGTCTTGGAGATCCCCCGTTTACGCTTACTTGGAGAGACGATGGATTTTATGATGCACTTCATAGGTGGGAGCAGTATCTTATTAATCGTCGACAAAGAAAGGCAGGTCGACGAGTGAGGACCGTAGCAGAAGAAGAAGCAGCTTATATGCTGGGTGTTACGACCATGCAAAACCAGAGATTAGCAAGAAGTCCTGGTCTTACATGGGGTTGTACCAGAGGGTTGTAAGTCAAAGGGGCTTGGCCTCAGCTCGTACGCTGTGCCCCTTACCCGAGTATGTGCCCTTAATTTCGGATGGAGTCCAAGGGAGAGTTCTGGTGGAGTCCGGATGGAGGGTCTGGATGAACTCTAAGGCAGGATAGCTCGACAGAGCTCCAATGGACTTCCGGATGAGCGCGGGAATGCGCCGGAACTATTTTCGGAAGGTAGGGAGTAATGGTAACACTACTGGAACAAGTTCCAAGTCGAACAGATGAAGGATGGTCCGCTGGACAAAGTCCAGGGCAGGATAGGAGCAGAGCTCTGGAGGGAAAGATGATTCATAGATGTCAGAGGATAGGATAGGATGGATCCGGAGGACTAGGGGTCCGAAGGTCCGGAGCTCGGAGGAGCGGAGGAGCGGAGGAGCGGAGGAGCGGAGGAGCGGAGGAGCGGAGGAGCGGAGGAGCGGAGGAGCGGAGGAGCGGAGGAGCGGAGGAGCGGAGGAGCGGAGGAGCGGAGGAGCGGAGGAGCGGAGGAGCGGAGGAGCGGAGGAGCGGAGGAGCGGAGGAGCGGAGGAGCGGAGGAGCGGAGGAGCGGAGGAGCGGAGGAGCGGAGGAGCGGAGGAGCGGAGGAGCGGAGGAGCGGAGGAGCGGAGGAGCGGAGGAGCAGAGGAGCAGAGGAGCGGAGGAGCGGAGGAGCGGAGGAGCGGATGATCAGATGATCGGATGAGCATAGCTCTGTGGATCTTAGAGGAAGTGTTGGCTACTTAGAGAGGAGTAGGTCCGGATATGGTGTAGAGATAGTATAGACTACTCCAGACAAGGTCCGGAATAGAAACAGACAGTATAAGACTACCAAAGGTAGAGTCGGAGGTGAAACAGATGATAGACGGAGATGGACGAAGTCCGAAAAGATTATAGGACATAGGATCAAAGCTCCGGCCTAGGGAGTGATCCCATAGGCCTGAGTTGGAAGCTTGCAAGAACGGAGATGGAGTTATATAGACATGATAACAGGATACAGAGTAATCAAAGGAATATACAGAAGTAGGAACAATGAATCAGACTAAGGTCTGCAGGAGTTGTACTACAAGTTTATATACTGTAGGAGCATGCCGGAAGGCAAGCAAGGATAGTCCGAGGCTATGTTTGAGGCATTGCGGAACACAAGGCTATGAACTCGGAAATAAGACTTGTACGAAATATCTTATCAAGACGGAAGTCAAGATAACCGAAAGCCAGAGGTGCAGAGATAACCGAAAGCCGGACACAGGTATTAACCTAAAAGGAGTAACGCGCAGGTGCGCGGGAATAGTTTCGGATATGAGCATGGATTGGATATGGACACGGATTGGATATGGACATGGATCGGATGAGTGGATCAGATCGGATGGATGGACTGAGTCGGATATGGATATGGATTAGATATGGATGGATGTTGATTGGGTGTCCAGATGTCCATGGATCAGACCTGAATGTATGGTATATGACACTGGGGGGAAGTACTGCTGATGAAGACATCGCTAACTATGACAACTATGATCCCATCTATGACGCCAATTGCGATATATGAAAGTCGGTGACTTTCCATGTCAAAAGGGGGTAATGTTACAGTTGTATGTGCCCCTATTCATTTTCTCATCTCCTTTACTTTGTATATTACGTAACGTGACTCTGACTCATATGCTCAATGCATCTGTACTATAGTTGCCTTCCTTCTTTGGATACGCACTTACATTCTCACGTCTCTCTTGGTCCATGCGCACATATTGGCCTATTTAAGCACATTGTATTATGCTTGTATACTTCACTTTAATCTTACTGGGTTTTACCTGGAACATCCTTCACTTAGGTCTCCAACCTAAGTCGTCTTGAATCATCTCTAAGTCTAAGCACTCCTTAGCCTTAGTCTCTATTCTCGTGGAACCTCTTAGACTTGTCTTTGAGGCTGAACCCTTGATAGTACTCAGAATGCGTTCCTTGTACTTTCACCTTGTCCTCTTCTGGACATTGTAGAACTTCCCAGCAGACCGTCTGTGTCTTTTCACTGTTGCTGGTGACACCATCCCAGTTCGTAACATTGACCCTGTTGTTGACCTCATTGTCGATGATGACCCTGTTGTCGGCGCTGTCATTAACGACGACTTCACTATGAATGAAGATATGGATTATGGTGAGTTTGAGCAGCAGGATGCAGACGGCCTGCAGGAGGGTCAGGATTGGTCTCTCTCTCACAAATGTCCACTCTCCTCCCCCTCACCACCACATACACATACTCGCAATCGCTTGTCTCATGGGACATTCAAAAATCACGCTGACCGTGCAATGAGCCATGGATCCTTCCACTCGCCCAATCCCCCATCATCTATTGTGTCATCTATGAAAACATCAGCACACACAGCCTCTACATCATCAGGACATTCGTCGTCGCAGATTTCCTCATGCAAACTGAGCACCACACTTAAAGATAGCGGTCCAAAAAAATCTCACCTTGGGAAGAACGTTGAATCAGAGGTTGACGGTGTTCGTGGGCAAGATGAGACGCTTACAAATAACATGTCCTATATCTATACTGTGAAGGCGGCGGCATCAGAGTACAAGATCACAAAGGTCAACGCTGTCCATCAGGAACATGACCTTGAATTTCAATGGGAGAGAGCTGAGATTGAATGCACAGAGGCCGCCACTTTACATCAGCACACTCAGGAGTCCAAGACTCTTGAGCTTCAAGTTCTCAAAGCTCAGGCCAGGGTTCATGCTGAGCAAAAGGCTGTGCTGAAGCTCGAAATTGAACTTCTCAAGTTGAAGGGGGGCGCTGCTGATCAGGGTGGGCTTTCCATTGATTGATGTGCTTCTGTTGTAGTTGGACACATACTCCCCTGATGTTGTACTAGTGGTTTGTCATTCTCTTGTGTCTCATGTCTTGCATCTCGCGTCTCACATCTCATATGTTCTCTGACTCATCATACATATATTTACATGCCATATATGTTGTTACATGCTTAGTGGGACCTATGTTTTCTGTACATTCCCAATACATTTGTCTTGTCAGTTCAATAAATACTCCATCAACTTTGCATGAGCTTGGTGGCCAGGAGTGCCTTGATATGAAGTATCTCCAGGACCCACCTCATCCACATCATGATCTACTTCTACTACAGGCAAATAGGCTTGAAGGGCTGAATCTTCAGTTGTGCTTTTAATCCCATGGTGCTCTTCAAAGTGAATCACCATGTTGTGAAGGATGAGGCAGCACTGGACCCAGTAAGAAATATATGCAAGATCTTGGTCATTTTTCAATGGGTGTCAAAGCTCCCGAAGAGACTGAAAGCAATTTTTAAGAGCAGCAAATGCATGCTCCACCCAGACACAAACCTAAATTACCAAAATTAAATGGACACAAGAAAAAATAAAATAACACACATACCCTGGAAAGGGCAGTGTTAAATGTCTTCTGGTCACTGGTTAAGGTCCCATTAACAGGCTTCTTGAAAGGGGGATGCACCATGGTTCTAATAGGTAGGCACTATCTGCCCAGATCCAATGGTCATCTCCAAGAAGTGTTGCATGATGATGGTAAATATGAGTAGATCGAAATGCATATGCATCATGTGCACTGCCAGTGTGACCAATAGCATAATCTGCTATAGCAAGATTGTGGATCATTGTCATATACCATACTTCTGATCCCAGATCTGATCAATTCTATTTCTGTCCGGTCCACAGATCCTGTCCGGATCGCCTATCTGAATGTGCCCACTTCTCGCACTCTAACTCCCTTGTGGATATCTGCATCTATCTCCTTTCATCATTCCTCCTGTTTCTGGTATCCTGGCTGTGTATATTTCTGTCCTGTGTCACTGATCCATTACCTGTGTTTCATTTGTGATTCATGCTTACTGATCTGCTGTGCATTAACTAATAGACTTCTGTCATACATTGTACATAGCCCTCGGTCCCAGACTCATTGATTATCCGTACTAGATACTTACAGTATATAAACCACTTGTAGATCTC
This sequence comes from Suillus spraguei, assembly GCA_016800925.1. NCBI lineage: Eukaryota > Fungi > Basidiomycota > Agaricomycetes > Boletales > Suillaceae > Suillus > Suillus spraguei. The sequence continues at coordinate 23,135 of JABCPU010000007.1, read as the reverse complement.
CATGGAACCTTAGTTCGAATATCATCTTAGATTCTGCTCATTCTGCTTCCTCTGGACTTAAGTCACTTTCCGCTCTAAGTCATCTTCCGAGACTTGGGATTGATTCCTTTAGTCTATATCTCCAACTCTATCTTCAGATAGTCTACCTCTGTTAGTTTCTAGTTAGGAACTTGTTCCAAAGCTAGCCTTAATCCTTGTTCCATCCCTATGCTCCAGATAACCTCCGGACGTATCATATCCGATACTGTCATATACCGTACATTCAGGTCTAGATCAAACCCAATCCATGGACATCCAGACACCCAACCTACACATATCTGATCCACCCATCCAATCCAGTTCACATATCCAATCCACCCATCCACTCCAATCCATATCCATCCGTGTCCATATCCGATCCATGTCCATATCCGATCTGTGTCCATATCCGATCCGAGTTCATATCTGAACTATTCCCACGCACCTGCGCATTACCCCTTTTAGAATATACCTGTCTCTCCGGCTTCTGGGTATCTCTGTGCTTTCGGTTCTCGGTGATCTCTGCCTCCGTCTTGATAAGTATTTCGTATGAGCTTCATCTCCGAGTTCATAGCCTTATGTCCCGCTGTACTTACTAATGTGTTTCCGTATGCTTCAGACATAGCCTCGGACTATCCGTACTTACCCTCCGGCATGCTCCTACAGTATATAAACTTGTAGTACAACTCCTGCAGACCTTAGTCTGATTCATTGTTCCTACTTCTGTATATTCCTTTGATTACTCTGTATCCTGTTATCATGTCTATATAACTCCATCTCCGTTCTTGCAAGCTTCCAACTCAGGCCTATGGGATCACTCCCTAGGCCGGAGCTTTGATCCTATGTCCTATAATCTTTTCGGACTTCGTCCATCTCCGTCTATCATCTGTTTCACCTCCGACTCTACCTTTGGTAGTCTTATACTGTCTGTTTCTATTCCGGACCTTGTCTGGAGTAGTCTATACTATCTCTACACCATATCCGGACCTACTCCTCTCTAAGTAGCCAACACTTCCTCTAAGATCCACAGAGCTATGCTCATCCGATCATCTGATCATCCGCTCCTCCGCTCCTCCGCTCCTCCGCTCCTCCGCTCCTCCGAGCTCCGGACCTTCGGACCCCTAGTCCTCCGGATCCATCCTATCCTATCCTCTGACATCTATGAATCATCTTTCCCTCCGGAACTCTGCTCCTATCCTGCCCTGGACTTTGTCCAGCGGACCATCCTTCATCTGTTCGACTTGGAACTTGTTCCAGTAGTGTTACCATTACTCCCTACCTTCCGAAAATAGTTCCGGCGCATTCCCGCGCTCATCCGGAAGTCCATTGGAGCTCTGTCGAGCTATCCTGCCTTAGAGTTCATCCAGACCCTCCATCCGGACTCCACCAGAACTCTCCCTTGGACTTCATCCGAAATTAAGGGCACATACTCGGGTAAGGGGCACAGCGTACGAGCTGAGGCCAAGCCCCTTTGACTTACAACCCTCTGGTACAACCCCATGTAAGACCAGGACTTCTTACTAATCTCTGGTTTTGCATGGTCGTAACAGATACCTTCAGACTTCCGGATTAGTCATGCAACTCCTCTCGGATCTTCGGATGTATACCTACTCCCTGAAATAAGGGGCATTACTCAAGAAAGGGCACAGTGCATGAACTGAGTCCAAAGCCCTTCGGATCTTTCACCCCTTGAGTACAGTCTTAACAATCATAATAACTGCCTCAAAGAATTTAAATTAGAGAAAAAGCTGTAAAATAAAATACCTGGCAGTTGAGGGAGTACTGAGACTTCCTACTTAAAAAGTATAGAGACCTGGCTTGTCACAAAGGGTTAACAATGATCCATCAGCAGCTAGGATACCATTCCTCCACTCTGGGCAAGTATGGTCCTGGACATACTTCCGGGAATGACCAGCATCATCTGAGTCAAGATTGGGGAAGAATATAAATTTGTCATGCTTTGCAAGCAGGGCAATCATGACACGATTAGTGCAGTTTGTGACTGACCCAACACTGACACCTGCCCACTGGCAGACATCCTCATTTGAGCTTGCATTACCATAATGGCCTGTTACAAACTGGGGTGGCGTCACCAGCAACAGTGAAAAGACACAGACGGTCTGCTGGGAAGTTCTACAATGTCCAGAAGAGGACAAGGTGAAAGTACAAGGAACGCATTCTGAGTACTATCAAGGGTTCAGCCTCAAAGACAAGTCTAAGAGGTTATACGAGAATAGAGACTAAGGCTAAGGAGTGCTTAGACTTAGAGACGATTCAAGACGACTTAGGTTGGAGACCTAAGTGAAGGATGTTCCAGGTAAAACCCAGTAAGATTAAAGTGAAGTATACAAGCATAATACAACATGCTTAAATAGGCCAATATGTGCGCACGGACCAAGAGAGACGTGAGAATGTAAGTGCGTATCCAAAGAAGGAAGGCAACTATAGTACAGATGCGTTGAGCATATGAGTCAGAGTCACTTTATGTAATATACAAAGTAAGGGAGACAGAAAATGAATAGGGGCATGTATGATTGTAACATGGCCAGCACGGTTAAGAAATATTGCAAGTTGGATGGCAATGGGAAGTTGGGAATTGTTGGATTGATTATGGAAAATGGGATCATCAATGATCTCATTGTTAAGACTGTACTCAAGGGTAGCGAGATCCGAAGGGCTTTGGCCTCAGTTCGTGCACTGTGCCCCTTTCTCGAGTAATGCCCCTTATTTCAGGGAGGAGTTATTCGTCCGAAGACCCGGAAGGAGTTGCGTGACGGATCCGGGTGTCCGAAGGTATTGGATATGATACGTCCGAAGGTTATTCGGAACGTAAGGAGAGGACAGAGATTAAGGCTAGTTTCGGAACGAGTTCCTAACTAGAAACTAACGGAGGTAGACTATCCGAAGATAGAGTCGGGGATATAGACTATAGGAATCAATCCTAAGTCTCGGAAGGTGACTTAAAGCGGAAAGTGGCTTAAGTCCAGAGGAAACAGAACGAGTAGAATCTAAGATGATATTCGAACTAAGGTTCTACAGAGATCTACAAGTGGTTTATATACTGTAAGTATCTAGTATGGATAATCAATGAGTCCGGGACCGAGGGCTATGTATGAAGTGTAACGGAAGTCTATTAGTTAATGCACAGCGGATCAGTAAGCACGAATCAGAAATGAACACAGGTAATGGATCAGTGACATAGGAGGGAAATATACATAGCCGGAATACCAGAAACAGGAGGAATGACGAAAGGAGATAGATGCGGATATACACAAGGGAGTTAAGGTGCGAGAAGTGAGCACATTCGGATGGGTGGTCCGGACAGGATCTGTGGACCGGACGGATATGGAATCGATCGGATCTGATCGGATATGGTCGGATCTGAGATTAGAAGTATGGTATATGACAGTATCCCCCCCTTAGGGCCGAACCCCTGAGGCACACGAAGCGTCGATCCGGATCGGACAAGATTAATGTGGGACGATGGGGAAGTTTGATGGTTGTAGTGCTGAGTCTGTAATCTGACAGATATATGGACGTCAGACATCCGAAGTGATTCCTACCCCCACTTCATACTCCTGCTAACAAAACTTGCTTTACAACATGTCTGGAAAGAAATCCGATGCCCCTAAGTCTGCTGCTGACATTGTGGCGGATCTGGAACAGCAACTGGCTGCAGCGGAAGCCGAGGCGGAGCGGAAGCAGAAAGAGGCAGAGGAGCGGAAAAGACAGGAGGAGTTGAAACACATTGAGCTGGCGGAGATCCGGAGGGAAATGGAGGAAAAGAGACGGAGGGCTCTGATTGAGGCTCGGGTGAGTGATGTGGACTCTTCTAGGTCCGGATCCTAATGGATTGGCAAGGCCAAGGCTGCTCCTGCATCTGGAGCAAAGGATGGGTACTGCTCCCATTGCGTCACTAAGGACCGGATGTGTCAGTGGGGTGATGCTGAGAAGAATGCCTTGGTGAGTCGTCCAAAACCCTTCGGATCCACTGATTTAGACATTTCGTAGATTAAGTCCTGTGATGTCTGCCGGAAGGACAAGGCCACTTGTCCTGGAAGGCCCGGATTCATTAAGGGACCCAAGGGCTGGAAGAGGCAGTGTCCTGCTGGTACTCCGTCTCTGAAGGGCAAAGGCAAGCGCCGTCAGAGGAGTCCTACTCTGGATGTGGCGGACGCGGATGTCTTCTCTAATCCCGTCACTATCAAAGGTACAGATGAGGATGTTGTGGAGTATGATGATCAGGCTTGGGTGGCCGCTGCTAATGGCATCATTGCTGAGCTGGCGCGGACCAATGGACTTCTCCAAGATGGTATTGCGGCAGTGGAAGGGAGCCGGATTGCCATGGAGCGGATGAGCTCTACCATGGAGGCCTTCCTCCAACAACAGAGGGAATTCCAGGCCCTGCTCATCGAGGAAATCTGGACCGGATTTAGGCTTTCTGTTTCTGCCGGATCCGACAAGGATGGCGCTGGTGAGGAGATTGGGGAAGAGGTGGCGGATGAGAATGGAGGAGAGATGGCGGATGGGACTGGGGAGGAGACTGGGGGTGCTGGAGGTGAAATGGAGACTGGCGCTTAGTCCAGATCCGGATTTCCGCTACTGCCCTCAATGTACTTATATTTCGTTATGTACTTTTCAAGCAATGGGACCAGGCTTGTGCAGATATGCTGAGTGAAAATCCGCTACAAGATCTGATGCGTTTCCGAGTTCTGTGGCCAGTAACCAGGAAGTTTCTTCGTCCGTTCCTTCGTATCCAGACCAATGGACGAGGTATAGAAGTTGGCAATGGTGCCTACGACGGTCCAGTTTGGAGTCCAGGATTTCGGATATCTCGTACTCTGGTTCTCCGTCGACTTCAACTGGTGGCAGAGGAGGTTGGATGCGATTAGGAATGGTGTTTGGAACTGCTGGCTCTAATTGTGAGACATGGAAAACAGGATGTACGGAACGCATAGAATCCGGAAGTCAGATGGCGAAGGAATGAGTACCTGGGCGGGATATAATTTCAAATGGTCCCAAATTCTTTTCTGAAAGTTTCTTCGACGGATGAGTGGAGCGGAAGTACTTGGCTTTGACGAAGACTTGTTCTCCAATCCAGAAGTCTGGAGTGGGTTGTCTTTTAGTGTCCGCAGGTCCTTGATAGCGTTTCTGAGCTTCGGACATCTCATCTTGGAGGAACTGGTGAAGTTTGTTAAGGTCTAGGGCATATTCCTGGGCACGGATGGAGGATAGGTCGCGTTCCGGTTGGATGGAAATGTTCGGATGATAACCTTTATTGGCGAAGAAAGGTGAAACTCTGGTAGTGGCACTCGGAGCGTTATTGTATGTGAACTCTGCGAGGGGCAGTAGCTCGGACCAGTTGTCCTGCTGATAGTTGCAGTAGATCCGGAGGTACTGTTCCAGCATTTGGTTGGCACATTCTGTTTGTCCGTCCCCTTCCGGATGATATCCGGATGTGAAGTGTAGGACCATGTCCAATGCCTTTCCTAAGGAACGGAAGAAGTGGGATACGAACTCTGTTCCTTGATCCAAGGTTACATGGGATGGGACTCCATGCTTAGAGAAGATATGGAGGAGAAATAGGCGGGCGAGATCAGGAGAAGTAATGGTGTCGTGGGTCGGGACGAATATGGCTTGCTTGGATAGGCGATCTATGATGACGAGGATGGCTGTAAAGCCGGATGAGTCCGGAAGTTGTTCAATGAAATCCATAGAGATGGAATTCCATGGTTTTTCCAGGATGGGGAGTTGCTTGAGTAGTCCATAGGGCTTATGTCTCGGAACTTTGGCTCAGGCGCAGGATGTGCAGGATCTGACATACTCTTTGACAAAGGCTCGTACTCCGGGCCAGGTATAGTTGCGTCGGATGAGCTCGAGAGTACGATTCTGTCCAAAATGTCCGGATAGGGGGTGGTCATGGCAATTCTGGAGGATGCGAAGTCGTAGATCATTGGTATCCGGAACGTAGATGCAGTTGTCACAACAAAGGAATCCACCATCGTCTATTGTCCATCTTGGATCTGAAGGAACTGGAAAATGCGTTTGTGCAATGGGGTCATTAGGGAGTGCTATCAGAATGTCTTTCCGGAGGTGTTCGGTGTCCATAAGAACAGCTGCTCTAAGGACTGGAGTTGCTAAAATGGAAGCTCATAGGGACAACGAAGCTAATTGTTCCAAAGCGAATATTGGATGGAGGTTGTGAGGGTTAATCTGAGCATAGTCCTTATCCCCCTCTTTAGGGTAGACATCCCATCGTCTAGTGAGGGAATCTGGCTTGACTCCGAGTTTTCCAGGGAGGTAATGGATAACAAGGTTGAACTGATGGAGGAACTCGGACCAGCGGGCCTGACGACGGGATAGCAGTTTGGTGGTAGAGAAGTACTAAAGGTTCTTGTGGTCCATGACCACATCTATAGGCTTGGACAAGCCTTCTAGGTAATGGCGCCAGGTTCGGAATGCAGCATAGATGGCTAGTAGTTCCTTATCATGGACATCATAGTTGAGTTCTGCACCGGACAGTGTCCGGGAGTAAAATCCCACCGGATGAAGTTCCAAGTCTGGGCACACAATGGATAGTATTCCAGCAATAGCATAATCCGAGGCCTCAGTTTCCACAACTATAGGAACATTTGGAATCCAATGCATTAGCACCGGAGCGGAAGTAAAGGCTTTCTTGAGTGCGTCAAATGATTTCCGGCAGTCCTTGGAAAAGTCCCAAGTGATGCCCTTGTGAGTGAGTCGAGTAAGGGGAACCACGATATCCGAGTAGTTAAAGATGAAACGATGATAGAAATTAGCGAATCCGAGGAAGGATTGGATGTCCTTGACTTTCTGAGGTTCTGGCCAGTCTAAGATAAACTGGATTTTCTCGGACGACATTGTCAAGCCATCCAGAGATAGGAGGTAACCAAGATATTTGATGGAGGATGAATGGAATTCACATTTCTCGGGTTTGGCATATAGTCGGTGTTTATGGAGACGTCGTAAAACTTCTCGGACATGTTCCTTATGACTTGCAAGGTCTTGGGAATAGATAAGGATGTCATCCAGATATACAACAACACATATGTCCAGCATATCGGCAAACACGCTATTGACAAAGCGCTGGAAAGCCGCCGGAGCATTTGTGAGGCCTTCCGGCATCACCAACCATTCATAGGAGCCATAGTGCATACAGAAGGAAGTCTTCCATTCGTCTCCTTCTGTTATCCAGACGAGGTGATATGCAGATCGGAGATCAATTTTGGTATAAACTTTAGCATGGCTCAGGGAGTCTAGGAGGTCGGCAATGAGGGGTAATGGATATCGGTCTTCCTTGGTGATGTGATTGAGACTGCGGAAATCCACACAAAGGCGGAGGGATCCATCCTTCTTTTTGACAAATAGGACGGGGGCTCCATGGGGAGAGGATGAGGAACGGAGGAGTCCAGACGAGATGTTTTCATCAAGGAACTTCCAGAGGGCCTCAAGCTCTACCGGAGAAAGAGAATATATGGTTCCAAGAGGCGGACTAGCCCCTTCTTCCAACTCAATCTTGAGATTGTAGGGTCGATGAGGGAGAAGTTGTCCGGTGTTGCCTTTGTCAAAGACATCCGCAAATTTGTGGTACTCGGAAGGGATTCTGGAGAGGTCTGGAGGATCGGGTGATATGGATACGGATCGAAGATTTACTTCGGAGGGACGGAGGTAGATGCTGAACTGAGTAGATCCTTCTAACTTGCAGGCATGGCAAAAGGCCACTGCGTTTATCAACGATATGTTAGGGACTGAAGTACCAGCGGAGGGTTCGGATTTGGTCAGAGGCGGAGTCTCTGCCATGGATGGGGTGCTCTGAGGCAACGGAGATATTGGAGGGGAGGAATCTTCCTTGGATGGAATACCCAAAGATAACAGAGGTGTCGGATTGGATTTTCCTGCCATGGATGGTGTCTCCAGAGGCAGTGATGATGCGGATGGGGTTAATGGCATTCCCTGTACAGTAGTTCGGAACTCGATGCTGCCCAATACCCAGTCAATCAACGGATTGTGTCGGGTGAGCCAGCTATATCCGAGAACGATATAACATGAGGAATCCAAAGGGGTGACGTAGAACATGTCGGAAGTGATTACACTGGAGGAGAATCGGACGGATAAGTTTATGGCTTTGACAATATTGTTATTGCATGTACCATCAAATAAACGGAGCGGAAGCGGAGGAATCTGATAGGTAGGAATTTTATGTTTTCGGACGAAATCAGTGTCTATGAAGCAGTGGGAGGAACCACAGTCTATGAGTGTTACAGTCATACGTGCCCCTATTCATTTTCCTGTTACACTCTTACTTGTATATCATGTCATATGACTCTGACTCATATGCTCAACGCATCTGTACAAACACATGCCTTCCTTATTAGGATACGCAGTTACATTCTCACGGTTACTTGGTCTGTGCGCACATATTGGCCTATTTAAGCACAGTGTACTTGTATTAAATACTTTACTTTAATCTTACTGGGTTTTACCTGGAATCTCCTTCGCTTAGGTCTCCAACCTAAGTTGCCTTGAATCGTCTCTAAGTCTAAGCACTCCTTAGCCTTAGTCTCTATTCTCACAGAACCTCTTTGACTTGTCATCGAGGCCGGACCCTTGATTGTACTCGGAATGCGTTCCTTGTACTTTCACCTTGTCCTCTTCTGGACATTGTAGAACTTCCCAGCAGACCGTCTGTGTCTTTTCACTGTTGCTGGTGACGCCACCCCAGTCCGTAACAATGAGGGCTGGAAGGTCAGATATATTGGAGAAAGACGGAAGAGAGACATATGGACACAGAGAGTTCGGATCAGGAAGAGTTACAGTGTTGAGTCATAGTTCTGTTGCACGGGTTGGGCCAACACGACCCTCATCCCGTACGGAGTCAGGAGGGTCACGGACTAATTTTTTGCCTCATCCGAGGCTTCCAGTTCCGTTTCTGGAGTGAGCATGGTAGCGCAGCCTTTGGCAGCGTGCGAAGTGGATTTGGTGCATTCCCGGGCAGTGTGACCAGGTCCACCGCAGAACATACAGAGCCTTTTGTCAATACGCCTCTGTCGCTCCTGGGTGGTTAGCTTTCCGTCTGCACCAACAACGCTAGGAAGATCTGAAACTTTCGGGACAAAGGAGGTTGTGGAGGATATGGGTTTATTGAATTTGGGCGTATCAGATCCGGGCAAGTTGGAATTCGTCCAGTCGGATGTTAACTGCCTGGGAGGATTGGAAGAGGTGGTTTTACTCTCTCAGGTGACTTCGCCCCTCCACTCCCAGTAATGGGCGTCGATGGTCTGGGCGAGAGTCTTGAACTCTGAAAGGGTAGTGGGTTTACCCATGCGACTAATCTCATCTTTGATTCAGGCTGGAAGTCCATTGTAGAATTGGCGTTGTAGGGCTCCGTCTCCCCATTCGTGTACTTGGGAGGCAAGTCGCTGGAATTCTACAACATACTTGTTGATGCGCTGTCCGTCACACATGTGGAGTTGTTCTAACTGCATTTCTGCATCTCCAGAGGGATCGTGAGGTCCGAAATTGGTTTGGAGCTCGAGCATGAACTCGGAGTAGTCATCCATCCAGTCCGGACAGTTGCTATATCCGTCCGAAAGGAGATCCGGTTTAAACCACTCGAGAGCCATACCCTTAAGGTAGGATTGGGCGAAATTGACTTTAGCGCATCCGGAACGGAAAGCATTAGGTTTGCTCTGGAAGTTGAGCTCACATTGGACGAAGAATGCCCGGAGCTTGCGAGGTTCGGATCCATCAGAGGTATCCGGTTCACGGATTTTGACTTTGCTATCATCTGAGGTGGGGGTACGATGGCTACTGCGAGTGAGGTGATTGATGGCTACGGATAGTTGGGCTAGGACCCAGTCCTGGGGGCTCAGGTGGATTTTATCTTCTTTGTCATCCGGGTCCTCATTGTCCAGATCATCACCTTCATCATCTGGTGGGTTACTGCGCAGCTCATCGTCAAAGCGAATGGTTGGGCGCAAATTGAAGTCTGGGTCATCCGGGTTCCGAGTTGGTGTTACCGGATCCGGTCTGGCTTGACGAGCGAAAATACTTTGACCTATGTTGCTCATGCTTGCGCGGCGTTGAGAGAAACTGGTGAATGTTTGGACAATGGGTGTGGGATCTCATTGGATCGGACCAAGTCCGGCTCCTCAGAAAGTGTTTTGAGTTTTACGGGGAGGCATGATATGGAATGGTTTAAAAAGTTACTCGGAAAGGTTTGAGTTCGAATATACTGTTAAGACTGTACTCAAGGTAGAGAGATTCGAAGGGCTTTGGCCTCAGTTCATGCACTGTGCCCCTTTCTCGAGTAATGCCCCTTATTTCAGGGAGAAGTTATTTGTCCGAAGATCCGGAAGGGGTTGCGTGACGGATCCGGACATTTGAAGGTACTGGATATGATATGTCCGAAGGTTATCCGGAATGTAAGAATGGAACGAAGATTAAGACTAGCTTCGGAATGAGTTCCTAACTAGAAACTAATGGAGATAGACTATCCGAAGATAGAGTCGGAGATATAGACTATAGGAATCAATCCTAAGTCTCGGAAGGTGACTTAGAGCAGAAAGTGGCTTAAGTCCGGAGGAAGCAGAATGAGCAGAATCTAAGATGATATTTGAACTAAGGTTCTACGGAGATTTACAAGTGGTTTATACACATATTACAGTGAACTATCTCCGTATTATACGAGTGAACGGACGTGCATAATATCCCGTATGATACAGGCCAGCGGACCATGGGCCCATGGTAGAAATATCCTCGTTGATGATGGATGGGCCAGGAGGAATATTATTCCCGATGACAGCAGGTGGGCCCATGCAAGGAATATGTAGAGTAGATGAGTGGGCCGATGTACATGAATATCCGGTAGACGGATGGGCCGAGGTAGTTGGATATCATGTAGATGGGTGTATCAAGGTAGATGTGTATCAAATAGACAGGTATGTGAAGGGTACTTGTTATCACATACACGGGTGGGCCCAGACACATATTAAATTAGACGGATATTAGACGGGTGAGCCAAGAGTGTTATATAAATATTTATTAGACAGGTGGGCCGAGGGTGTTGTACAGTATATTATATTAGACGGGTGGGCCAAGGGTGGTATAAAATATAGACGGGTGGGCCCATGTGTATGATAATGGTAGACATGACGGAGCTGAGGGAGTTGCATATCATCTGAATCAGAGGAGGTAATAAATCACAGTTACTGAGTTCCCGGAGCAGCAGGTGCTGTCTTGACATGGCCTTTTATGACGCTTAGGTTGTCTTGTAGAATGTGGAAACTGGGGTGCGAGGCTTGTGTTGCCCTACAAGACACCCAGCTCCGACCCCCGAAAATCAGATGAAGCATACCAAGTTCCAAGTTCCGAGACCCGGGTCTCAACACATAATTCAGTCAATATGAGACACCCAGTTCCGACCCCCGAAATTTGAGTGAAGCATACCAAGTTCCGGAGTTCCGAACCCGGGTCTCGACAAATGAATATCAGATATCCAGCACACTTCCAATCATCTGGTATTTCATTGAGCAATGGATGATAATACAGCTTTGAAAGCCAACATCATCCAAGGTTCCCTTATCTGATCCTCGCTATCTCCACCCCCTTTAACACCAAAGTCTGGACATCCAGCATTCAGCGTCTGATTTCCCAATATCAACTTGCAACATGAACACTTCTTCCATGTCCACTTGTGACATAAAAATCTGGTGCACTTGGGCCCTGGCCATCACTCATGAAGCAGGGGCATATACTGAACAAAAATTCAATGCAGAGAAGACTGGAGGAGAACCAGTAATACCTTCTCCGAACCTGGACACTGATCTGGTGATGGCGTGCGATCGCTTGGCTGATGTACTCATAAAGGCATATAAAAATCCCAGTGGGTCTTCCTGCAGATGTTGAAAATGTGTTTGATCATTCAAATTCCTTCATGACAGTTAAGATGCAGATTGATATTGCAAGATATAGCAAATTGATATCCCCAAAGAACACTGGGCATAATGAGGAGAAAGAGGAGAAGTTGCTTGAGAGGTGTCCTCCTGGCCATGAGGGCACAAAGTTGGTGGACAAACCTGCCACAATTATCGATGTTTCTGGTACCATCATCGCATGGTACCTTCCGGACGCCCTGACCGAGACCACCCAGGTGCGTAATGTGTAGATTGTTACTCAATGGATATTTAATATAAAATGGTACCTACAGAAGGAAATTAGGGCGGCCACCGATTTGCTGGGTCCAAGCCTCGAAAAAAGTGTAAAGACTGATGGCAATTGGCGATATAATCAAGAATGGTTCAAACAGGGCTCGGAAAATGTTGGGTCAACTCCTGGATGCATCAATTTATCTCTGGCATGGTTTCAACAGGGCCACGAGGTAGGATGTGATGAGATGGTGATTTCTGGAGTCAAACTCACCAATCCCATAGAATCTGTCAGATCCGGAGGTATCCACATCATTGAAGGGACCCTCCTCCGAGAATATCCTGAAAGCTATTGCAAGGCCGGCAGCCATCACATCGGCGGCACTCAGGGTCATGCATCCTCAGCAGTATTTTGCAGGGTTACGAGCCTTGTCACACCTCGGAGATAAGGCACTGAGCAAGGAACTGCCACAGATGCCAGAGACCCTGCAGTACTGGGCATCCGTGTTTAACAGCCTCTCCATCATTTCCAATCGGGAAACCCCCAATCATCGAGACCATTTATCGATTCCTGAATGCTTCGATATTCTCACCACCGTGGGGAACTATTCTAATGCTTGGATGAGTATGCCAAGCCTTCAGCTGGAATTCAGGTATGATTCCGGCTGTATGATTGCATTTTTGGGAAGAATTGTGAGACATGGGGTTGATGGAGGGGAAGGGGATCGGATTGCTTGGGCATGGTATATGAGGGATTCTGTGCACATTTATGCTGGGGTTCCCTCATGTGGATGGGCTATGGTCGAAGGCCACATACTAACCACGGTGTGAAAGATCAAAAAAGTTGAAAGGGTTGTTACCCATGTTAGTAGCAACACACGAATACCATGTACCAATGAGAGCATCAACAGTTCTGGAACTCAAGTCAGAAGTCGAGTTCCATGAATTGAGTCCCTAACTCTGTGTATCTCGGGACTCGGGACTCGATCCTCGAAATTCGGGACTGAATGATCGATAGTCCGAATTCAGGCTTCACACTCGGGACTCAGCAAAGTGTGAGGCAGCACAATGTGAGGCAACAGACTTTGATCCACACATTTTGACTGCCAAACACCGAACCCCGGCAGCCGGCACTCGGGACTCAGGACTGATACCAATGTGAAAAATATGAATTCACATATAGTGAGTGCCAAATCCCAAACTCCGGCAGCCGGAACTCGGGACTCGGGACTCAGAACAATGTGAAAGATGTGAATTCACATATCATAAATGACAAACTCCGAACCCCGGCAGCCGGCACTCGGGACTCGGGACTCAGAATAATGTGCAAGTCATTGATCCACACATGTTGAGGGCCGAACTCCGAACCCCGGCAGCCAGCAGTCGGGATTTGGGACTCAGAACAACGAGAAAGATATTGATTCCTACATGTAAAGTGCCAAACGCCGAATGCCGAACCCCAGAACCTGGAACTTGGCACTCGGCACTCAGAATCATGTGAAATTTAGTGAGCCACATATGTTAAGGGCCAAAGCCCGAACCCCGGCAGCCGGCAGTCGGGACTCAGGACTTAGAACAATGTGAAAGATACTGATTCCCACATATCAAGTGCCGAACCCCGAACCCCGGCAGCCGGAACTCGGGACTTGGGACACACAACATTGTCAATGATATTGATGCACACATGTTAAGTGCCGAACACCGACTGCCGAGCCCCAGCACCCGGAACTCGGCACTCGGCACTCAGAATAATCCACACATGTTGAGTGCCGAACCCCGAACTCCGGCAGCCGGAACTCGGGACTCACAACATTGTGAATGATATTGATGCACACATGTTAAGTGCCGAACGCCGACTGCTGAGCCCCGGCACCCGGAACTCGGCACTCGGCACTCAGAATAATCCACACATGTTGAGTGCCGAACCCCGAACTCCGGCAGCCAGAACTTGGGACACACACCATTGTGAAAGATACTGATTCCCACATGTAAAGTGCTGAGCCCCGAACCGCGGCAGCCGCCACTCGGGACTCGGGACACACAACATTGTGAATGATATAGATGCACACATGTTAAGTGCCGAACGCTGACTGCCGAACCCCGGAACGCAGAACTCGGCACTCAGCACTCAGAATAATCCACACATGTTGGGTGCTGAACCCTGAACTCCGGCAGCCGGGACTCGGGACTTGGGACTCACAACATTGTGAATGATATGGATGCACACATGTTAAGTGCCAAACGCCGACTGCCGAGCCCCGGCACCCGGAACTCGGCACTCGGCACTCAGAATAATGTGAAAGTTATTGATCCACATATGTTGAGTGCCCAACCGCGGACCCCAACAGCCGGAACTCGGCACTCACAACATTGTGAATAATATTGATGCACACATGTTAAGTGCCAAATGCTGCCGAGCCCCGGAACCCGGAACTCGGCACTCGGCACTCAGACTAATGTGAAAGTTATTGATCCACACATGTTGAGTGCTGAACCCCGCACTGTCGCACAGATATCTATTTTGTCTCGAACCTTGATTGCTGAACCCCAAACCATGAAATCCGGTAGTCCGCAATTGTGGGGTTCGGGGTTCGGTACCTAAGATTCATGACTCGCCACTCAGAAATATGTGAGGCAATCTTGCCATTCGGAAGTCGAGTCCCATGAATTGAGTCCCAAACTCTAAGTACCATGGAACTCGGGCATTCGCCACTCAGCATTTGGGATTTAGGACTCTACATCCGGATCTTGACATCCAGTCCTCAAAATCCGGAACAAAATATTCGGGAGTCAAGACAATCATTTGGACGGAATAGAATATTTTACATCATGTATGAAATGAAGACCATTCTAATCTAAACACAGTGAAGAGGACTCCACTCCCCTGCCTCTCTTCAATCTCTGTAGCATGTCAGTGTACATCTTCACCTCTGCCATCTTCTCGTGGATACCCTCATCTTGCTCCTCCATCAATGCTACCAGGTGTGCTCGAATCATCTTAAGTCCCATCACTGATGGGCCTGATGAGTCATTTACCTCCTCAGGAAGAACCAAGCCATCATCCTCAACTCCATTTTCCATCCAATGCTGGTAGTGAACGACACAGGACCTCATAATCTGACCCCATTGCCATGGTTCATTTGGAATTTCGGTGTGTCCCATCCACCATGGAGTATCATAGCTGGGAATAATCCAGGATGGATGTCCCGGAGCTGCGACATCATCAAACTGACATAGGTGGGATGAAAAGATGTGGTCTGGAACAGTGTTCCAGGTGAGCATGGGATACAATGTCAGGACATGAGCGACGGGGCTTGAAACAACAGAAACGATGTTCCTTGCAGCTGAGTACTGCAGGAGTGGCGTAACAAATGTCTGTTGGAAATCTCAGCATTGCCCAAAAAAGTCAGCCGGTCATCTGGTAATCAGTCACTTACATTGATCTCCCATTGCAACCCGGCTTTAAAGAACATGATCTGGGCAGAAGAGGGAGGGTTGTTAGCAGCCTCCATCTGATATTGAGAGATACATGCGCGGATGCGCGATGCAGCCATATTCAAAGTACAAGAAATATCTTGAAGGTTCAGCTTCATGGGTTGCCAGTGATGTCCAGTATTTGGAGTGCCAGATGTGGATGCAGGAGTTTCAGGCATGGCTAATGCAAGAGTGTGACACTGGGAATGACACTGACAGATGGTGAAGAGCTGATGATATGAGTCACTGATGGATGGATTAGAGATTCAAACTCCGACATGGGCTGACCCGGACAATTCCCGGGACTCAATGTTTGGGTGTCAAATATGCGTTTCATCAGCAAAACAAATTCATTCATGTGCACCATCGATCAACGAGGGCTGCAGGTCTTGAAATGCTGCCTGTGCATCCTGAGCTAGTAAGGAATACATTTGAGACTGCCTTCCGGCATAGCATGCATGACCCGGAAGTTGTTTCAACAATGATTCCTGCATCCGGGCACCCCATTGGGTTGCCTTCCACAAGAAAAAGTTGCACGTCCAATCCATCTCTGATTGCACCAATGATATTTCTTCCATCCATCGATCCCGTAGTGCCTTTGCCCGAAGCCAATGAACTCGGTAAACTTGGAATGGGTCCTGTCAGCTCACCACGGAATATATCAAGCATGCCCGAACTCACATTCCTCATTCCACGAATTTTCTGGACCCTCCATGTCGACTTCCACTGACCAGAACCAAGCGAGGGACTCATTTCGCTGACCTCGGGCGTTTGGATCGCCGATGGCAGTGCTGATTTTGAGCTGCTCGTGAAGCAGGGGTTTGTATTTCTGAAGCTGGTCTGGCCCCGGCTCAAGTTGTATCATTTGCTTCCTGGTTTTTGTATATATACTGGCATGTAGGGATACTGCCTGCTGCACTGATGTCACCTGGGACCACGCTCGAGTTTTTAGGGCTTGAGATTTTGCTTGCCTAACTGTTGTTCAGAACAGGATAGCCTTGTTGCACAAGTGAATGCAGAGATTGTGCAGGGCATCATTGGCCTGCCCTTCACGAAGCGACATCTCCAACGGAATCAGATCCTCTGCCATACAGCGTCTGCAATGTTCAACCCCAAGGTTTGATGGCAATGGAATTATGGTGAGCTCAGGGGAGTTTGTCCATGCATCAGATGTCTCGGTGAAATCTGCTGGGTCATCATCGATATCATCAAGAATATCTATGTTCAAGTCGTCAGGATCGTCATCTGCATCAAATCCCTCTCCCAGATGCGTAAGAGCAGACTGAGTGAATTCATCTATCTGGCCTTGAATACGATCGCGTTGCCGGGTGATATCTAATCTCTGTGTCTCTGTCGATCGTCTTCCAATTCTGCGGACCTCGATGAGCAATGCAATTTGAGCCTCTTCAATTGCCAACCCAATGGATATCCATGTTGCCACAGATCTGCGAGAGGGTGCTGCATGACGGGCATTACCCACTTCTAGTAGTCTAAGCTCGATCTCCTTTTTGCTTGGTGCTAAGTGAAAAATGAATGCGGAGCTCCACGGAGACAAAGAATGTTAACTTACCCTTCTTGATATTGATTTCATATAAATCCATCGCCGCAGGATCCCTGATTCTCTTAAACTGAGCGACCATCTCGCTGGCTAACCATTGTGTCTTTAAATTGCCGGGTGCAGCTTCATCAAGTCTGTCGAAAGCCTTGCCACTTTCGGTGATGCCATTCTTCGCCAGCTTGTATTTCCGGCAAAGAGTCCTTTTCATGCGGATCATCTTGCAGAAATTGGAATCGTTCATCTGATAATCAAGACATTCCTTTCGGTGCGGGGATGACATTCCCCGAGCGGCAGGGGAAATCAGGTTGAGACGCGCCCATAGGGTCTCCATGATCTCTCCATCAATCTGGCCAATGCCTTCAATAAAATTCGAAGCATATCGGACATAGCAACTGTCCTGATGTCCATGCACATGCCACAACCCAATTCCAGGAATGATGGTCAGTTCTGGTACCATGTCAAGGTATCGGCTTCGATCCACCCAAACACAAAAGTGCTTGTTGTATTGACAATTGATGTCATAGAAGGTGACAGCCCTGGTAATGCCTTCCATGTTGTGCTGGGCAGCCTCACAAATGGCGTAGTCCATGTTCATTTGTCTGCAAATGATGCATGGTCAACTAGTGAATGTCGATTGGCATGTTTGGCTTGTGTCATATACCGTACATTCAGGTCTAGATCAAATCCAATCCATGGACATCCAGACACCCAACCTTCACATATCCGATCCACCCATCCACTCCAATCCATATCCATCCGTGTCCATATCTGATCCGTGTCCATATCCGATCCGTGTCCATATCCGATCCGTGTCCTTATCCGATCCAAGTTCATATCCGAACTATTCCCGCGCACCTGCGCATTACCCCTTTTAGAATATACCTGTGTCTCCGGCTTCTGGGTATCTCTGTGCTTCCGGTTCTCGGTGATCTCTGCCTCCGTCTTGATAAAGTATTTCGTACAAGCTTCATCTCCGAGTTCATAGCCTTATGTCCCGCTGTACTTACTAATGTGTTTCCGTATGCTTCAGACATAGCCTCGGACTATCCGTACTTACCCTCCGGCATGCTCCTACAGTATATAAACTTGTAGTACAACTCCTGCAGACCTTAGTCTGATTCATTGTTCCTACTTCTGTATATTCCTTTGATTACTCTGTATCCTGTTATCATGTCTATATAACTCCGTCTCCGTTCTTGCACTTGGGCTCCGGCCCTTGTAAGCTTCCAACTCAGGCCTATGGGATTACTCCCTAGGCCGGAGCTTTGATCCTATGTTCTATAATCTGTTCGGACTTCGTCCATCTCTGTCTATCATCTTTTTCACCTCCGACTCTACCTTTGGTAGTCTTATACTGTCTGTTTCTATTCCGGACCTTGTCCGGAGTAGTCTATACTATCTCTACACTATATCCGGACCTACTCCTCTCTAGTAGCCAACACTTCCTCAAAGATCCACAGAGCTACGCTCATCCGATCGTCCGATCATCCGCTCCTCCACTCCTCCGCTCCTCCGCTCCTCCGCTCCTCCGATCATCCGCTCCTCCGCTCCTCCGCTCCTCCGCTCCTCCGCTCCTCCGCTCCTCCGCTCCTCCGCTCCTCCGCTCCTCCGCTCCTCCGCTCCTCCGCTCCTCCGCTCCTCCGCTCCTCCGCTCCTCCGCTCCTCCGCTCCTCCGCTCCTCCGCTCCTCCGCTCCTCCGCTCCTCCGAGCTCCGGACCTTCGGACCCCTAGTCCTTCGGATCCATCCTATCCTATCCTCTGACATCTATGGATCATCTTTCCCTCCGGAGCTCTGCTCCTATCCTGCCCTGGACTTTGTCCAGCGGTCCATTCTTCATCTGTTCTACTTGGAACTTGTTCCAGTAGTGTTACCATTACTCCCTACCTTCCGGAAATAGTTCCGGCGCATTCCCGCGCTCATCCGGAAGTCCATCGGAGCTCTGTCGAGCTATCCTGCCTTAGAGTTCGTCCGGACCCTCCATCCGGACTCCACCAGAACTCTCCCTTGGACTTCATCCGAAATTAAGGGCACATACTCGGGTAAGGGGCACAGCGTACAAGCTGAGGCCAAGCCCCTTTGACTTACAACCCTCTGGTACAACCCCATGTAAGACCAGGACTTCTTGCTAATCTCCGGTTTTGCATGGTCGTAACAGCTTGCCTTTCCCCTTTCTGAAAATCAACCATTGAGTGAGGGACAAAGCACCCATGCCGGGCGCAGGCAACTCCCCCGATTCCTGTGGACTCGAGCTTGTGCCGCGCCGCATTTGCTTGATTGACCGCCCGGTGATTGTTGCAGCTCGATTTTTCCACCGTGTCAGCAGCCTCCGCAAGATGCATGTTATACCTGTCCTTTCCGACCATGAATCCAAGCCCATCTGAAAGCCAAACTTCATCAAGGGGATTAATGGGATGCAGGTGTTCAGCTTTGAAATTTCCGTCCATCACAAATGACCGGGTGTATTTCCAGCTTGGAGTTCTTATCATCGCCGAGTTCACTTCAGTATTGAACATGACTCACTCATCAAGTGATTCATCCCCTGACAAAGATACATTAATCCCGGGCTGAGGACATGCTGGGCAAAATAATGCAAGATCTCCTGCGTTCGGGATGTCAGAACAATGGCCATAGCCATGCCATTTCATGGTCTTCAACTGCCTCCACTGTCGAGCGACTCTCATGAGCTCTCTGTATTGATCCTTGCCACGGCCTGTGTCAACATCATGTCCTTTAGATGAAGCACAAATAGCATTACCAGAACAAGGTGTGGAAACATGCTTGAGGTCATTCGCCAGAGCTTACTGTAATAGTTCATTGCGGAGGTGCCGCATTCAAGGTTGTCCAATAGAAAATCATCCAGCACTCCGAAGGTAAACACGGTCTTCGGCCTGTTAAACGATGCAGGGAAAAATCCATGCCGAAACATTTGAATGTCCGGACTCATGGCATTTGGACAATCACAGCAGCAAACCTCGAGGCGGTGAACTCCGGACTTGTCAACGATGACCATGGTGTTTTCCTTCGGCTGGAACGCAGGTCCCGACACAGACGGAAGATCTTCGGGCTCAAGCTGGTCTTCAGGTTCATCTCCTTCGAACAAATCCCACCTATCTGTGAGCACTGGACATTGCTTGCCATCATGCCCGAGGTGTATGGTGAGTCCCACATGAGTGAGACAACTCCACTCGAAGAATTGACCATTCCATTGACTGATCCAGTGGAAAAGGATTGCAACGATGTTGACTCCTGCAACAGCCCGTGCAATAGAGAGGCTCGCCAAGACAATCTTGACATTTGTAGACCCCATCCTGGTGGCAGATGATGCATCTCCTGTCTTCTGGTGGAGCTTCTCGATCCAGGAGGTGATGCAGATATGATTCCTGCCTTGGCAGCCATTGCCTGAGGTAGTCATTTTGACTCTGCATTTTTTATATTTAGCTATAGTTTGAATGACACTCCAACATTTAACATGAACTTGCCATGGTTTTTGGGAGTTGCAATGGCTCAAATGAGCCTTGGTCTTGCTTGTAAGTATTGTCAGGAAAGTCATCCCAAGGAGGTGGTGCCTGAACAGGCTGAAGTGTTGGTGATTCTGGGGGAGAGTGAGGCATGGACCTGTAGGCTCGTCGTCTCGTGCTTGCAAGTGGGACCTTGACCCAAATCTTTCTACCTTTGCTGCCCCTTGCTTCTACCCTGTGGGATTTTTGCAATGGGGTGCATCTACCTATCTTCATCTTATTTTATAATGCTAATGTTGCAAGCAAAACATCTGCTCAGGTGGAATGAATTTTTATTACATTGTGGTGTCATACTGTCCTGCCGACTCATTACAAATTTAGGTCCATTTATGGCTTTGGGACCAATATAGCTCAATTAAGCTACTGTTAGGCTTTTGTCAAAGATCAACTTCTGACAATTCATTCATACTTCCACCTTGCATATCCTCAGCCCATTCTGCAATTTGATTCACCATGGCAAGGACGGGTCATTCCACTCACATGACTTCCGGCAGAAATAGGGCACGTCAACCACAGACACAGAAGCTCACTAAAAAACGAAATTTCGGAGTTAAAGAACTACCTTCCTGAGTGGACCACAGCCAAAAGGGGTGAGAAGCGAGGGGTTTTCACTGCAATTGCCAGGGCAGCCAGGTTGTTTGCTCCTAAAGTCGACCACGGACAATGGAAAAAGAGGAAGCAGGTGATGCATCTTCATTGTGTTGAAAAACTACAATTTTAACATCTTATTCTTCCATCAACTCTCAGATGTATAAGACTTGGTTGTTCAACAACAAGAAAAGGAAGGAAAGGAAGGACATGATAAAGTATGGGAGGAAATGGACGCCTAGGATGGTGGTCTACCAGCAGAAGTGCGAAGAGGTGCTAAAGAGGATTGAGGACGAGTCCGGGGCAAAGCCGGGAGATCCCGGTATGTTCAAACATTATCAGGGGCTGTGAAGAGAGTCATGGCTGAATTGGACGACGACAAGTTGGAGAAGGCAAAAGAAACAGCGGAAGAATGGTCAAACAGCTTTCCTCCTCCGGAGATACAAGCAGAAGTTGCTCGTAAGAAGGGACCGGCATATATGGAGCACTTTTTGAAAGAGATGTGGAGGCAATGCGGGATGAGAGTTTTTGTGTTGTCAGCTTGGAAGAATGAACAGGGAGAGGTTCTGTTCGGGATGTAAGTCAATTGTGTCCGTCATCGCCGATCTTGGATCTCAATATATGTGTGCAGGCATGATGATAATGAGGCATTAGGAGATGGGGACAGCTTCATGAAGACAAAGGACTGGGAGGACATTGAGCCAGTATGGCAGGAGTACGCCCAGGAACAGTTCGGTGAGTGTTTGAACTTTGGATGCAAGAATGAATTCGTTGATCATCACAATGATAGGTGCCGGGGCACAGGACAGAGGACGACAGGTCAAGGGAGGTCGCCAAAAGAGTCAGAAAACCAGCTTTTGAACTCGACACAGATGGAAATGGGATGCCGTTGCTTCCAGACATCACGGGAAACAAAACTTGAGGAGAAGAAAGCCATAGTCAGGCGTTTCTTACATCGCACTACAGTGAGTCTTTCGTGGCAACATCTGAGATGTTGCTGAATGTGTGGACACAGGAATATGTTCCGGGAATGACAAGGCTGTCGTGCCATGGAGTGCCCTCGTACAAAGTCAGGATGACTTTGTGGCAAGGAAGTATCTTCCGGCGGATATTGACCTGAAGGAGCCTTCGAAGTTGCAAAACTGGGACACAACGGCCTTGCTCAATTTCTGGTATGCTCAGCAGGAAACAGGAAAAGATTCAACATTTCTGTTCAAAGCATGGAAGAACAAGGATGGGGACATGGTACCATCTGTGGTATCCGGCAAGTCGCCATCGCGTCTGACTCGTCAAGTGAGAATGCAGAAGAGTGGAACTCTCCGAAGGCCCCGGGATCCATCAACCGAAGCCGAGAGTGATACCGACAGTGAAACTCATGACAAGGAGGATGACATTGATGATGACTCGGCTGATGGTCGATCCCCACTGAAGAAACCCAGACAAATAGCACACCCATCTTCAGCACCCAAGGAGACAGAAGTTCCATGTTCAATGCCGGAGCCTCGCCCGGCCAGGCCGGCCAAGGCAGGTGCACTTTTGACATCACGGATGGGCGACCTCCTGGCCGGGATCACTGAGGAAGTGGAAGAGAGGAACGCATCGCCGGAACCAAGGAGTATACAGGGCAAGAAAGCTGTCATTGAACCATCCGCAAGGACCACCCGGAGTAAGTCTCAAAAGCCGGTAGAGAGTACACTTCGAGTAACCAGGGCAAGGGGAAGGAAATAATGTACATATACCAAACTGCCCCCATGTTTACCACATTTTCATCATTTGTCACACTTCTAAAACACAGTGTCCACTTCCAAAAA